>OX439483.1:415610415-415930400 GCA_949320155.1 Melangyna quadrimaculata
AGCCTAAAAGGCTGAAGCGATTTTTTTCAAACTTTGGACTAAAGGTTCTTAGTGGATTCCCTAGAGGGGAAATTGAAATTTGTTTTGCCCAAAATATAACGGTACCTGCCATACAACCAATATACAAATATTGATTTATTTCGAAAACGCCTCTAACGATTTTGAAAAAAAAAAAAAAAAAAATACGAGCTACTATAATTACTACACTAAATATTTTGGTTGAAAAAAAACAAAATTTATAAAGGTTATTAATGGTACCTGTCATAGAACCGATTTTTTTTGGTTTTCAAATTTCTCGTTAACTGTGATTTCAACTAGAAGAAGAAGAAGAAGAAGAAGAAGACGAAGAAGAAGAAGAAGAAGAAGAAGAAGAAGAAGAAGAAGAAGAAGAAGAAGAAGAAGAAGAAGAAGAAGAAGAAGAAGAAGAAGAAGAAGAAGAAGAGGAAGAAGAAGAAGAAGAAGACAATTTTTCAAAAAAAAATATTTTTGGATTTATACAAAAATATTGAAAATTTGTTTTGAAAATACAATATCTTGAAAAAGGGGTTAATGCATTTTTTTTTTAAATTTGTGCAAAATTGTATTTTATCAAATATTAAAAGTTGGCAAACGAAATTATATTTTTAAAAATTTTCAATTTTCGTAAATTCATGTTTATCAAACGAATCAGATGGAATACTTTTTTTTAGCTCTATCTGCCACTAAGATAACAAATTTATAGTAAAAATTTATTTTTATTTTTTTAATGATATCATCTATATATATAAAAATCAATGCCACTTTTCGTTGTAATTTTATAACTCAAGAATGGGCTCACTTATTCAAACCAAATGTTCAGGATTTGTTTGGATTATTTAGTAGATGGTTTATGTGAAGTTTGCACTAAATTGGTCGAGCGGTTATTCGATTAAAGCAAATTGTCAGCGATAATTACTGCTTTGTGTTTATATTTTCTTAAAGCAATGATTTCGCTGTCAAATTGAAATTTTCTTAAAATGGGAATGTGCTGTGAAATTGAAACTTTTTTTAGTATTGACAGTTTACCAGGCTTTTTTTGAATTAAATTGTCGAACGCATTTACACAAACGGTAAGTTTTGAACTGCTGAAGTGATTTATACTTATACACCACTATTAATGTAGGAATTTGTTTTTAATTTGATTCATTCTTTTTTATATGAAGCAAAAATGCCACGAGCCAGACGAGCAAATATAGGTCGGCGAACACGTAATGCAAGTTATGTGGCACTACTAAGACAATCACGGACTGCAGATGTACGCGCACAAGCTAATGCATCGCAGCGTGAACGTAATGCACGAAATAGATCTGTGTGACCCTGTACCTGTACTGAATCTTGCGCGGCGATCACGAATACATCGTCTTGTTTTGGCTGAAATGATGCGTGCTGCTTTTGATTACAACAGTCAGATTGATTATAGTATGTACGGATACATTGACAGTGTTATCAATCAAGATGAGTCAATGAATTATCCAATTGAATTTTTAAATTCATTGGAACCGGCTGGTATGCCACCGCATAGCTTGAATCTGAAAGTTGGTTCTTTGATTATGTTATTGCGAAATATTAATCCACCAAAACTGTGTAATGGCACCAGATTGGCAGTGAAAAATCTATTGCCAAATTTGATTGAAGCTACGATCTTAACTGGTAAATCAAAAGGAGAAGTTTGTTTGGTACCGCGTATCCCAACTGATATGCCATTTGAATTCAAACGATAACAATATCCTCTGCGTTTATCATTTGCGATGTCTATCAACAAGGCCCAAGGGCAAACACTTCACGTTTGTGGTGTAAATTTGGAGGAATCATGTTTTTCACATGGCCAACTTTTGTTGCCTGTTCCAGAGTTGGTACCCCCCAGCCGTTTGTTTATTCATTCCCAAAATGGTAAAACAAAAAATATTGTTTATCCAAATGTTTTGGATTAAGTTTTAAAATAGCTAGCAATTAATAAAATATTTTTTTTGTATCATAATCGTTAACTCCGATTTTTGTTTTGTTGTTTTTAGGAAAAATACTTTTTTATTATTCTATAAAATGTTAAAAAATCACTTTTAAAAATATTGAGTTTTCAAACACAAAGAATAGTTTTCTTCTTATTTCAAAAAACGGCACTACCGATTTGGATGATTATTTTGTTTGTTTTAGGAAAAATTAATATCGACATTTACGTTTCATATGGTTATTTTGGATGCGAATGAGGTTTTAAATTTGTGTGTGCCCGAGCTAAGCTGGGGCGAACCAACTAACTCCTAACCTAGGGATACATTTTGGTTTTTCGAAGTTTTGATTCAAAACTACGAAGTCTTTGAAAACAGTTGTTGAACGATCGGAGTAGTTTCGACAACTTAAATCTCTACTGCCTCGTAGAAAGACTTGGTTGCGTACAAACCTGCGACTAAAGAAAACTATAATACGACGAATGACTAAGAGAATCCAACTAATGTCCGACAAACGAAATAAGAAGGCGAGATGTGCCACTTATGGTGGTTTAACTTAGAATTTTATTTTGAGCTTTTTCATAAGGTTTTTATACCCTGATAAAGAACAGTTTTAGTACTTAATTCTTAATATGGAAGGTTTTTGCGACCTATAGTGCAGATGTGTTTCGCTCTGACAACAACAATTGAGCTTTTCAGGAAGAATTATTGTTGTCTTTCTTAGACACATGTTTTAAGTCGATGGCTACCGACGTATTTATAAAATAAGCTGCACTGATGTGCTGCAAATTATATAATCTCCAGGGGAATTCGGTTAAATTATTGCACCTAGAGAGTTGTTATAATTGCCCGTGGTCTGGCATTATATAAAGAAGAAGATAAACAATAACAATAGAAAAATTGTTTTTGTTTTTTGTTAAGTGCACTTAATCCAAAAATCTCCAATTGCCTAATTTTAGCTATAGCATCTTCAAACAGATAACTAAACAAACACAAAGGAATTCTAATAAATCACTTCACATAAGTTTGTAAACACAGCTTAGTAGAAATCTACTGCACCAAAATCAAGGTTTATCAGCCCTTGCGTAATAATAATCACATGAATTATTAGTTCATGCGACTCACTATTTTCGCTACCACCATTTCCCTGTTTTTCGTATTTTAATTTTTCAGTCTTCCGATTTAATGTCATTTCCCACGAGCAATGGCCAATAGTGAATTTGGGAGTAAAAAAAACAATTTAGATTTACCATCAGTCATAAAGTAAGTACGATCGGTTTAACAAAATTGCACTACTCATCAATTATAATTGTTTTTTTTTTTGTTCACTTAATACCTACATAGCCCGCACGTGATGACTCATAAACTAATCCTGCCAAAGGGTCATCCCTTTCGTTGTCCGTCCGAAAGTGATTAAATTTAATCACCCAACATCACAATGCTCTGAGATACTGACCACCAAGATGCCCGCAGAAACCACCGATTCACAGCACGAGAATCCCTTTATCTTCAGTGACAGTCATTGATTCATTTAAAATTCATAGCAGTTGCAACTAATGATCTCCTGTGAATTTATCCTTCCAAGTCATGAATTTAGCTGTCATGTGTTTTCCCACAGTAAAACCAACAGAAAAACCGTCAAATTGTCCTTAATTGTAATCCAACTCCAAGTGCCTTAGTTTTGATGGTGTCATGTCATTATGTATCCGCAAATATTCCCATAACTTTTCTCAAAAGCTCATTCTTCGTTGAATGAAGTCGCGCAAGCCGCCTTAAGGGATGCGTTGTTTTCGTTATACGAGGGCATTAAATGGATAACGTCGCCTTCCGTCGTCGTGTCCGTGTGCTTCCGAATTGCTTAGGTGCCCAAAAATATATTTAGTTGTTCCAGAACGAGGACATTATGCTAATTGCAGCGTCGTCGGACAATGTTTGCGTGTTACCAGCGCTAATTGTTATTGTTATTGTTGTACCTATATATGCACATCCTGTTGCTGCTGCAGGGCATTAAGACAATAAATCGCAGCCCCTTAGGTGAGAGAGAAGTCCTCTATAGGTATAAGTATAGCAGTTTTAAATGTTTAATAGGAATGTCCTGTATACACACTGCCCCAGACTACAGAATGTTTGCAGTAGACCAGTAGGACTTTGTTAAAAAGGAAAATTTAATGAGGTTTTGTTAGAAAAAGAGGGATAGAGAGAATAAATAGATGAATGGAAGGAGATGGAGGGGGGCTGGGCAGGTGCTTGACAAGAAATAGAACTGATGCGGCAGTAGTTGGCATAGATTTTTAAAGACTTTTAATTGCAACAAGATGGAGAAAAATTCCTTCCATATGTCTACGTCTAAAGTGGAATTCATATCCTGATAGTCCATTCCGCTTAGTTATGAACTAATTTTTTTTTTATTGTTTTTGTTCATTTTGAACAAAAGAATTTAAGGAGATTTAATTGGTTCAATTATGGCTATTCGTTTGTCTGTCATTGATGAGTGTTTCTTTTGCAAAAAAAAAAAAAAAAAACTAATTGCAAAAGTCTTAATGTAGAGCACAAAGTTTAAATAAAGGAATGTTTTTAAGTGTACCTACTTCACATGGATCCACCTATTTTTTAAGGCGAACGCGTTGATAGAATTTTCCCTAGTCCACCAGGTATATTTAGTTCTTTAAGGCTTAAGTTGATGACAGTCCCTCTCTGTTAGGATGACTTCTCATATTATTATCTTTTCAAAATTCAAGTACTGTTTTCACTATTTTAAATTGTTTGCAATTAGAAAAAAAAATTGATATTAATAGAGGTATAGCTACAACGAAATGAAGAGCATCCAATTTTTTCATTTTTACTTTCACTTCAAACTATTGCAAACAACAGATGATGTAACTATAATAAAGCTGATGAGGAGACTCCGGAGGGCTGGACACCTTTATAACTCAAATATATGAGATTTAGGTATATAATGAACGAATCTGTGTGAAGTGGGTACCTCGAATTCAAATTTTTTGGGTTTATCAGAATCGTTTGCCCTTCATTTGTCCACGTTTGTCCAACCCAAAAAATCATTTGTCCGACCTCAGGAAAAAAGTGTTAAAGCTTTCCTTTTACTTGCGATATACGTACTACGTAGTATAGGGAAAGTTTTAGATTCGTAAACAAAATTGAAATCGAGATAATAATACCTTAACATTATGCTAGGTTTCCACTTGTCATTTAAAAGACGCAAATTGACAAACTTTCCAAGACAGGGTGAGTTATAGTTGCTCGCTACTACTACTTTCTTTGCTTTTTGTGTTGGTAAAAGCCACCCTGTCCAGGGAAGTTCGTCAATTTGCGTCTTTTCAATGACAAGTGGAAACCTATCATTACGATGGTAGATAACGCGAAAACAGTGGGTCCGGAAATTCTGTCTGTCTGTCGGTACCTCTACCTGCAGCCTTAACCACTTAAGCAATTTTCTTCAAACTTTGGGCAAAAGGTTATTAGGTGATTCCCTAGAGGGGAAAAAAAAATAACGGTACCTGCCATACAACCAATATACTAAAATTGATTTATTTCAAAAACAGATCTAATGATTTTGAAAAAAAAAAAATATAAGGTACTATTATAATTAATATTTTTGTAGACAAAAAATATTTATAATGGTTATTAACGGTACCTGTCATAGAACCGATTTTTTGGTTTTCAAATTTCTCGTTAACGGCTAAACCGATTTTAACAAAAAAAAAAAAATCTATAAGAGGTACTTTGCAATTCAAACAATTTTGCATATACAATTTTTTGGAAAACAAAAATAATTTTTGGATTTTTAAAAATATTGAAATTTTTTTTTGAAATTCAATATCTTGAAAATGGGCTAATGATTTTCTTTTAATTTTGTAAAAAATTGTATTTTATTAAATACTAAAAGTTGGCATACAAAATTTTATTTTTAAAAACGTTCAAGGATTTTTATATACAGAGTGATTGGTATTATAACGTGCACAAAAATGCTGTTACGAGTAGGTTGGGTTAAGACAAGAAAAATATCCTAAAGAAGGGGGGTTCATTTCCCTCCGTTTAGGCGGGAGGGGCAATTTTCTAAAAAAATTACTTAAAACAGAAAAAAAATTGTTTAAAACCAACGGTAAAACTTGCAATGCCCTGCCATACCTTTTTGGAAAGCCAGAAATCTCTTCTATAATTTTCATTTAAAATTAAATTCTGTTCCTTAATAGTTTTTAAAAAATTAATTTTCAAACTAGAAATTTTGAAAAAAAATTTCAAACTATTTTTTTATAGCTCTGATCAATTACTAGTCAAACGCTAAAAACCGGATCAATCTAGGACTTTTACTTTTCAAGATATTATAAAATAATTTTTTCAATTTTCTCATAAAACGTAGAAGAATCAGCAACCATTTGATTGTCATAGCCTCGTTTTTTCTTGTTTTGACTAAGTTGTTCGTTTCTTTATTTTTTAATATATTGAAAAGTAAGAGGCCTAGATCTATCCGGTTTTTAGTGTTTGACTAAAATTTGATAAGAGTATTGTATTTTGATAACAAAATTAGTACTTAATTACATAGGGGCGTATTCATAGTCATTTTAGACCTGGGTCTAAGTTAAATATAGGTTTAGTTGAATTTCCGGACGTTGATTCTATTTTTTTAAGTTTATAATTTCAAAATATTTGAAGCTATTTGTGTAGTATACCAAGTAAACTATCTTATACAAATATAAAACCATCAATTTGTAATTAAAATCGGTCTGTATTCATTAAGGCAAAATTGTCTTAAACTGTAGTTTATTTAAACCTGGGTCTATCTGCAACTATGAATATGCCCCATAGAATTTGGAAAAAATTAGTTAGAAATTAAAAAAAAAAATTGTTTCCAAAATTTCGAGTTTGAAAATTAATTGTTTAAAAACTATTCACAAAAGCAACTTAATTTAAAATGAAAATTAAAGAAGAGATTTCTGGCATTCAAAAAAGGTATTGCAGGGAATTGCAAGTTCTACCGTTGTTTTTAAATATTTGTTTTTCTGTTTAAGTAATTTTTTTAGAAAATTGCACCTCCCGCTTTAAGGGGATACGATTTTTTTTCTAGTTTTAACCCAACCTACTCGTTACAGCTGTTTGGGGCACCTTATACCAATATGGTATATACCAATATGGAACCAATTCATATGCACAATGGTTAACTTCAATCTACGTTAACGTTGTTAGCTACTAGAGCAAGTTTGTGCGATCCAGTCGCGCCTTTTTTTCTTTGTTAAAAAAAGTGTTTAAATAATGTTAGTATACAATACTATTTAAAATTTAAACAATCTAATCAAACTGTTTTCGATATAACCAAAAACAAGAGAAAAAAAAGAATTCCTACTAGATGTTCCAAAAATAACCATTTTTCGAACAAACAAACTATCCAAAAGTAGCTTTTTTACCGCTATTTTTGGTCCTGAAATAAAATGAAAATGAAATTAAAAAAAAAAACTAAATCAGAAAATTCCAGTTACTAAGTCTTATAAAAATCCATCCAGCCGCTTAGGCTGAACTCGGAGACAGTCCAACAGAATTTCAAAACACACTTTTTTTGTGTTCTCTATCATCGTAATAGCAAGTGTTTTCTTGTTTTAAACAAGGCAACACCTGATTAATTTCATATAAAGTCTTACTTTAATTCGTTGATTTGATTGAATTCGTTTATTTTAGGAATGATGATATTTATTCAACCAAAATATCATTAGTCATCTAATAAATTCATTGACTCAACGAAAAAATTCATTAAGGTACGAATGACGTTTTTGTGCCTTAAATATATAGTTTATAGACAATTTTTATACAGGGTGATTCACCTAAGGTATGACAAAAAGATGGAGCGTGAAGGTTGAGTTGAGATAAACAAATCATATAGCATAGATATTTATTGAAGAAATAATATTTACAATTTGACTTATATCTAGTTAGAAATTTTAAGGATTATAAAATATAAAATAAATGTCAGAAAATTAAATCTAAAAGTCGATTGACTTTTTCGTCCTCGGGGTATTCCGTCCCGGTTGTAAAGTTGTGGTTTTGGTGGGAGGATGGTTTGGCATTTATCCGCGATGAAACTGCTTCCTCGTTGTCCGTGGATGAAATGATGTTGTCAACCAGGGGTGGAATCGGCTAAGGTGATAGTTGATTATCAATTGTGGTGATCATCGTTTTGACGATTGCTGTCTCTATTTTTGCCTTAAGATGTGATTGAGACAGCTATCTTCAAAACGACGATCACCACAATTGATAATCAACTATCACCTTAGCCGATTCCACCCCAGGATTTGCAACATACTGATGTATCTCGGCTCCGGGTGTCGCTGCTAAATGGCCTTCCTTCTCATCGGTTTATTTGGGTTCTGTTGGTGAGGTTATGGTACAGGCGGACTTGGCAACAAACTCCTTTGGAGATATTTTCTCGGCCAGGACCTTGTTCCCTCGGTATGTTTTGTTTTAAGAGTTGGGCAACCCTTGCTTAATGGATGAACTTCCTTTTTGCAGTTTGCATACCATACGTCCCAACCAGTATTTTCCTTGCGCTGGCACTTGTCATGCTCCTCTTTGCACTTCACGCAGATGTATTGGCGTCCACAGTTAGTGGCAATCAGCGGCGCCGGAAGGGGTGTGCGGAGTGTGCCACCTCACACGCCCCCCGCGCTTCAAGGGGCCCAGCACGTGCCACATTAAAATGTATCCGCGTCTTGAAATAATAAAATCAGGCAACCCATTTTTTGAAATAAATATTATAATAATATTTAATGATAGTTAAGAGTTCCAAACGTGTACAAAAGTCAGTGCCAACTTAAGTGTCCTACTTTGATCACAGCAATGATGCAAACATTGCGTGTTGCATTTAGTTAACATCTTGTTTCTGGACGAAACTATTAGACCGATTTGGATTGAATTTCAGAAATTCGTCTTTTAATACTCTTGACTATTTGATTCCGTAGTAGCCCGAAGCGTAATGGTAAGTGCGTTCAACTGTCACGCTGGACGTCTGGGTTCGCTTCCCAGCCTCGTCCACCTTAAAACTAAAAAGTTTTTTTTTCAGGGCTACTGCCTCTTGCGAGGAATTGACAAATCCTCCAAGAGTATCGCTTGTCACGAATAAGTGCTTCTCGTCTAGCCGTTCGGATTCGGCATAAAATTGTAGGTCCCTTCCATTCCTGTCGATAGGCCACACAGGAATGGTTGAAGGTTGTTAGTCACTATGCCCTGGTTCTTCATGAGCCGTTGTGCCACCCGAATTATTTATTTTTTTACTATTTGATTCCACATTTTTAGCCGAATTGGACAATTTTTTACCTGTTTTTTGAGTGATTCGAAATTAGTTTTTCAATTTTCTTTTTTCTTTTTTAATTTATGGTTAGATAGCAACACAAATACGAGTATAACATGCATTAACTTAAAACAAATGTGGTCTTGTAGAATATTTTATAACAAACAAATTTATAGCGGGTGGCTTTATTCTAAATTGCATACATATTTCCAAAGTTATAAAGGAAAATATCAGAAAAAATGGGGTGGTTTTAACGTTTTTCTACTGTTGCGTTTTTCCTGCAGCGAGCACAGGTTTTTTGAAGCCGCAAAGTTAGCTACAGACTTCTCTTACTCTTACATTCCTCAACAACATATCAAAAATGCAGAACTACATCGCGCTTTGCGATTTTACTGTCGAATTTGACTGGTTGATAAGTTGATGAACGAAAATAGTCTCGGGAAGAAAGGAAATTTAATATGGACAACAGGGAACAAATTAATTCATGAAATTTTATTGCTGGTATCAACGCAGAATTTTATCCTCAACAACGTATCCAAAGTCCTCCAAAATGCTTGAATTGACTTTTTGTATAGACGCATTTTTTTTAAGAGGTGGAGAGGGGAGGAAGGCGGGAGTTTGTCAAGCTGAAAAATTTGTTGTAATACAATCTAATCATATGACACATGTTTTTAGGGTACCTTTCAACGATGATTCTTAAGAGACCAAAACTGAAAAGATACATGTATCCTGTGGAAAGTTAATGTCATTTTTATGGAATGATCACTTTTCTTAAAGTACAACAAGTAATATATTAACCAAAACCATTTTAAAATAATGGGATCTTAATGAAATTTAGTACAAATGTTTCAATTGGCTTGCTTACCAAGAAGCAAAAGAGTCCCCAAAAATATCTTTGGTTTTGACGGAGAGATGCAACATCCATGAACAAATTCTGACACATTTGAACTTTGTTAAAAATCTTATATTTATATTGGCACCCAAGAATCAAAAGAGTCCGTACAAATATCTAAGGTCCAAGTTTGTTTTTTTTGGGTGTAATGTTTAACCTCCTCAACGGAAAAAACAGTCATTACCCGTGATTTATTGGAAAAGCTATCCATAGTAGCTATCCATAGTAGGATTTTACATGAATAACAAACACAAAATCGGCAGTATGAATACTGCCGATAAAAGTTAAAGTAGAATCACACTGCGGATAGCTTTCCGAGTCTCGATTGGATTTTTGGTGATTTTATTCTCAAATGTTGGTTACTATTAGTTTTTTCGTGAAGTGAAGACTGCTTTTGATTCTCACAAATATATTTTTTTTTTTTTGTTAATATTCTGACAGGTTATCTTTCAATTAAAACAGTTTTGAAATACAAAAACCAGGCTACTGCGGATGCGTTTTTTTGGTAATTTTCTACTGTACTATTTATAGAATGCCAAAAAAAACACGGGTATTTCTGTTTCAAAATTAATCTAACTTTTTTTTATTGTGTTTGTATCATTTTTGTTTTTGTTTTATTAGATTCGGCGTTAAAAAATACCTTTAAATCATATATCATTTGTCTAATGTACTATATCAATTACACGAAAATACAATTTTTCCTAAGAGCTAACATTTTGCTCCGTATAGGTCAGGTCAAACATAAACTCTCTAAAACAACTCTTTGGATCAAGTTTTTTTTAATGGACTCCTTTGATACTTGAAAACCATGAAATATTTAATAGTTTTAGCAAATTTTATCAGTGTCAAAACTTATTCATAGATGTTATGGTAATAATGGCGCACTTACATCTCGCCCTAAAAAAACACCCTTTCACCGCAGATATTTTTGGGGACTCGTTTGATTCTTAGTAAACATGCCAAATGAAACATTTTTACCAAATTTTATAAAATCCGATTATTTTAAAATGGTTTTCGGTAATATATTACTTTGGTGTACTTTAAAAAAAGTGATTATTCCGTAAAAATGACATTAACTTTCCACAGGATACATGTATCTTTTCAGTTTTGGTCTCTTTAGAATCAACGTTGAAAAGCACCCTAAAAACATGTGTCATATGATTAGATTGTATTACAACACATTTTTCAGCTTGCGAACTCCCGCCTCCCGCCCCTCTCCACCTCTTAAAATGCGCCTATACAAAAAGCCAATGCGGGGATTTTGGGGGACTTTGGATATGTTGTTAAGGATAAAATTCTGCGTCGATACCAGATATAAAATTTCATGAATTAATTTGTCCCTGGTCCGATCCTATCTTTCTTAGACTAAAACTATTCCGAACTGTTTCCAACTCATTAATGTTTTCCTACTGTATTTAAATAGTCAGTCATTTTGTGATTTGCTCAAAGCTTTTGTAACTTCAATGGCAGTTGCAAAAAGAAAAAATTTTCAGATACCTACTTGTTATTTTCATTCAGTTAGTATTCAGACAGTAAGCTCATTATTATTTTTTTTTTTTGTATGGAGATATGTATGTAATTTGCATAGAGAATGCTTACAAATTTTGAAATCAAATATTGTCTTAAGTATGTTATATTATAAAAGTTTTGAACGTAAATTAAAAAATTGACTTGGGAAGATTTCATAATGATGCAGCCTGCAATCATTTCACAGGGGTCCCACATATTTATTCTCGCACACGCCTCATTTTGGTCTAGCGCCGCCTCTGGTGGCAATGTGTCCAAATCGCTGACAGTTTCGGCATTGCACTAGGTCATTAGACTTTAAACGTTCCCAGTGCACTCTCTGGTCATGATAAAGTTCTTCGTGTAGACCTCACTGACGTAACAGGATTTTCCTAGTTCTACAACGAAGTTGTTGTATACTTTGCCTGATCCCTTCTAGGCTTTAAAAGATGTAACCTTCACCACTGTCAGTCTTTCAATCCTGTGACCCTCTTCTGCTTTTCACTTGTATATGTCTTGCATATATCTTTAAACAAAAAAAGTTTTTTTATTTATTTATTTACAACTTAGCTACAAACGTTTTATATACAATTTTATATATATTTGAAAAAAAAATTGATTTAGATTTACTTGTGAAATTTACGTTTTGATCAAACAAGTTAATATATTATTGAAAATATTATATAAATTAAACATTTTATTTAAGGGAGAAAAACGTTCATAATTGGTCCGATAGTTAAAAATATGTAGACATTCCGACAAGTTCCTTAAGTTTCTTTGGGGAAGTTATGAGCAGTTAAGTAAAAACATTTAAAATCAATGATTTTTCGACTTCCGGTCTTTGACTTTCCGGTTTTCGACTTTTAAGTCGACTTTTAGTTCGTTTTTTATTATTTTTTTTGTATGGTTAAATTTTTATATATTTTTTAAACCATTCACCTTAAAAGAAAATGTAATTTCCAGCAAAAAGTCAAGTTAAATTGTTAAACTTGGCTTAGTTTTCGAGTTATACCAAAATTATTGAAAAATTACCATTGGGAGCGTTCCCTCAGAAATTCATCAGTAAATTTGGGATAATTTTGTTTTTTAAGGCCGTGTGTCAATTGCGTTAAAATGTTGGTTAAATTTGATCCCAGTTAAAGGAGAGTGTCCAAAAAAAACCCAGACTCGATAAGAAAAAACATATATGGCTTGAAAGGGCATTGACTGTAGATATCAAATATGAAAATATTTTGTTTAAAAGTTATCCCCGGGTCTAGCTATAATTCGCAAAAGTTTCGTTAAACAAAGTTTCTATTAAGACAAGGATTCGAAAACTATTTCTCGAAAAAACTGGTTTTCATAAGGCAATGTTCAAAAATACAAGGTTTGGAAAAAATAATTGTTAAAAGCGTGGCGGACGCTATATATTTTTTTTTTTTGGATTGTGAGGTAGCAACAGTATAGATAGGTGTAGGAGGAAAGACATTTGCCTTTAATGTTGCATTTTTTTAATGCGAAAATGTGTTAACAGTTATAAATTGATACATTACTTTTACTAGTCTCGTCAATACATCAAAAGTAGTCTTATCCAAGAAATCAATTAGCAAATTCCGGTATAAATTATGAATTGTACCTCTACCGATGAAAAATGCTTAGTTTTACCGATTTCCTTTTCATTTCGGAGTTTTAAAGTTACATATTTATGTAGTAATAACGAAAAGAGAGGTTTTATTTATTCATTAGTGTAACAGTATGCGAATGATTTATAAGTTCGTCTTAATTCTTATGCACATACTATTTCCTAAAAATGTTGTCCGGCATGCTTAGGTAGGTAACTATTTTTTTTCGAAACTGTTGAGTAACGGTCTCAATGATAACAGCCATTTTATGAATGAAGACATAATTATCTTGTGGTTGCTGATTTAAGCGACTTTTGGTTAACCTATTTAATAACATGCCACATTTTCCTTTTTTTTACATGAAGAAACACTGTGTTTTTAAAAATTTTAAATTGTCATATCCAGTCCCGGGGATAACTTTTTAAGAAAATGATTCCATATTTGTCATCTACAATTAATGTCCTTTCAAACCATGTATGACTTTTCTTAATCGACTCTGGGTTTTTCGCCCATACATTTTTTGGCATTCTCCTTTGATCCGTTTTTATAGGGGTGATTAAAATTGAAGTGTTTTGCTGTGTCAATTGCATTAAATGGAATTTTTTAGAACATACATTTCCCATTGACGTTCCTTGCGTTAAGGAACCTATCCGAGACGGTATCAACCTATCCAAAAATCTTCAGAAACCTTGATTAGTTGTTGCAATTGCCTTTTTTTAGAAGGAATTACAACACAAGTCTATCCAAATTGCTTTGGATACGATCTTGAACGCGAAAATTGCATTTCGACAGTGGCAGTCATGGACCTAGTATACCTGAATTGCTATTCGATCGTCATTCTCATACAAAAGTTGCATTGAAGATGGTTTCACCGATTAAAAGCGACAACAGTGCCTAATGTGCCGCGCCGAATGATTCGGGTTGGTTTTGAAACGCCTTAAGCGGGGTACACATTATCAAACCTGTTTGACAAATCCGTTCAGGTTTTTGATACTGTTGAATGTTTGATATCAAACAGGATTGATAATGTGTACCCCACTTTAGTCCATGAAAAGTCTGCTATTACACCATGTATCTAGACGCGTGCAACTTTTCGAACAAATGTAAGTGCAAAAGAGAAAACAAATTCGAAAAGATGAGACGGAAGAAAACCTACTGTGTGTCGCGTGGGTAAAATATTCGTGCAACAAGAAAATTCGAAAAAGTTCGAAGATGTTGCACGCGTCTAGATGCATGGTGTAATAGCACACTTATTGAAACTGGGAAATCGTCGAACGTGTTTATAGTTGTATGAGTATGAGTTTCTTATCATAGCTAGTTAGTTAATTAGAGCGTGTGAAAGTCACATACTAAATTTAACTCACTATGAACAAACTACGTCGTTTTCAAATTGCCGCTACTGTATCGATTTTTTTTAATAAAGGCAACCATCGTGGTGTTGGCTCCTAGCAGTCCAGATATAAGTAATGTGTCAGAAATTTAAAACGAACGTCAAAATGCATCCACTGGTTAAAATTTAACGAACTCCTGAACAGGTTAAATTTTGACGACTGTATTCACCTCAGTAACTTTTAACGCAATTGACACACGGCCTAAGTAAGCTTCCAGAATTGTAAAATAAAATAAAAACATGTGAACGCAATTGTTTTTTCAACAAGACTCTCCGGTTTTATGTTAAGAAAGCGTTAGCAATAATCAGTTTTTTTTAATGTTGCTTAGTTTTCCCGCATACTTTAAGAAAAACTATCATATACCTACCTACATTTCTGCAGGTATGACAATTAAGGGTAAGTGCTGCCCACTGTACCTACAACCATTTTTGGTGGTTTCAAAATTGAATGTCTCAGGCTTTTAGGTCTTTCATTAAATTTTGTCTGCCTTCAATTTATCTGCAAAATCAATTCCTTAATTTTTCTTCAATAGTTTGATCTCTTCCTCAGTATTTTGCCTCTTACTACTGGTTGAGGGTTTCCAAAATTGCATGCCAGTTTAAGTATTAATTTAATATAAATATGCTTTGAAAATAAAATAATTAATTTAAAGTAATATTAAAATGGAATCAAAGCAGAAACCTTGTGAAATAAAAAGAGAACTATCAAAAGGTAGCCAATTCTCTAAGGGAGAGTCCAATTTTTCCGTAATAATGCGTACTTTTTTGGACTTTTCCGAATAAGGTTAATTGCACATAATAAATACTATATTATCCATTAAAAACTCCTCTTCTTTAACTGGAAATGGCGTGCTTTTATCGCTTCTCCTCTCCTATGCTACTCGCATAATGCTTATTCAACATTAATAAATTCAACTTTAACAATCTGAACATACACAAACCACTATCATTATCGCACTTAACGTCACGCAAGGCTTTCAAAAGGCCATGTTTGTGTCAGGTCAGTACTCTGGACATGGACATGGACCGGACATTGCTTTCCATTACTAGGTGAATAGGTAGGTTAGGCAGGTACCTTTATGTGCGGCGTGTGCTCATTTTGAAAGCAATCTCAAATCAATAGAGATGCAAACATGAAATGACAACACGACGAAAACAAAACCTAATTACTTTAAACACTAATATTGTTTAGATGGTACCTAAACTCTATCTCTAGCACTTGTTATGGTAATCCCTGAAAATCATGTCCTTAAGCCCTATACAACATGGAATACTGTCAGAATGTTTATAACTCCATTCCTAAACAAAACAAAAACACAATACGATGGCAGGGATTTGGCATTGTGGAATGGGTTGATGGGTTAGAATCACAGAGTGGAGTGGAGCACTCTCTGGTATACTCGGCAATCTCCACACAGAAAAGGACCTCAATCTGTATCTATATTCTCGCTATAGTCCTTTCAACCAAAACTGTAGCGGTTATATGGGATGCAATGCGGTACGACGGTACAGTGTGATTGTTATGTATAACATGCTTTTAACACGCCAACACAATGAAGTGAAATTACAACGAAATGTTGTCATAGTTTGCCCCTCCATTTTCGGAGATGTCCCTGTTCCTTGGTAGGTGTATAGCTTTCCATTACCATTCACCGTTCGTACCACATAACATCAACCACCCCACCCACCCTCAAAAACCCAACCCGAAAATCTCTGTAAAGGACATTCACCTAACTCCTGTGTGGTTGAATTAAATTTTACAACTCTCGCTAGAATATAAATTCTCCACAATATGACACACGCAGCGACCTCTGGCACAATTAACAAGAAAACATCATCATCATAACCGTAAAATGGAATAATTTTTACCATGACATTGTTATTCTCTCACAGCGGCTTTAGCGGAGCGGGGAATTCAATTGGGACTGCGAGAAGAGGTTGCGAGTAGGATAAATGAATAAAGAACTGAGAGAAACAGGTGTACAAAGCAAGTGCTCTTGAAGGGCCTTAGTCGAATTTGCCTGGCAAAATGTGCTCCAACTTTTTTTTTATTTTATTTTATTTTATTTTATTTCATTTCAAAAAAAAGAGGTATAAAGCTCGAAGGTAGTCTCACCAACTCAGAAATTAAGGATTGCCACTGATGTCCTTCCTGGTGTATTAGGGCAGTACTTCTTGCTCATGGTCATGGTTTTGGAGGAATAGCCCATTGGTGGCTAACCACTCGGTGTGTCCTCTTTTTGCTTTATTTTTTTTTTGCTGAAAATTTATTTCCATCTTAAGCTGCAACGTCTGTGAAACAACACAGGTGCTGGGAGCATCAGAAATGTAGATAAATTCGGCTTATCATTTTAACGGACCGTTGTGCAATTTGCAAGGACACTAGACAAAGATGATGATGATGTTGTAGTGGCGTCTCTCTTATGTCTTCTCTCAGGGGTACTTAAATTCGAGATACAGTTTTATACTTTCTGAATATAAACGATATTATTTAGGTAACTATAGAAAAAAAAAACTTTTAATTTATGTAGCATTAGAAAACAAAAATTTTGCTCATTTTCTTGAAAGAAAATTCATTGGATTAGGTATAGTTGCAGCAATATCATGGGGAGCTAAGTATTATATTTGCAACTTGAAATGAACTTAAGGATTATAAAGGCGCAAGGACTATTTCGAACTGAATCAAGCAACATACAAGTTTCTGGCAGGAACAAACTGTTCATTTTTGTCCGGCTACCACACAGAAACAGAAGGCGTGTTTTGTTCACTTCAACAATATGTTTGCACTTAAAAAAATGTAACACAACTTCTTAGACGCAAATAATGGTTGATTAACGGGAGAAGAGTGCAGGGTTATTGAGTCTGTATTCGTGGTTTGGTTCTTCGAGCAATCGTCGGTATAGGTTCTTAGTTTCACCTCACCTTTTCTACTTAACTACCGAAAACCGTTTACCAGGGAAGGCAAACTTTTTTAGAGCCTCGTGCCATTTATAAAAATTTAATAATTTGAAGTGCCTTTGGTGTGCCAACCAGGAAAAAATAGATAATTTGACAGTGCGCAAAATTTTATTTGTAAACATTTGGTTTCTTCGAATTCTTGGAATTAAGTTCTTTTGACCCAAAAAGAACTAGCTGAATTTTTCTTAAAATTTTGAGCATCATTTTTGCTACAAAAGAAAGCACAGTTTCGAGTTTTTAATTTTTAAAATTATAAATATTATGATTTTGATGTCAAAACCATCTTTTGGAGAAAAGAAAGGAATGTTCCTTTTTTTTCATTGATCAAAATAAAAATGAATGTATTAAACGTTTTAAAATTATGTTTACAAATCGTTTGACAAACCAATCCCCAAAACCACCCATATGTATTTATAATAAGTGTTGAAAATACTTGTCGCTTGTTCCACATTAAGTAAAAAACAAAATGGTACTACATTAAATTTTTTCAAAGCAAAAAAGAATTATAATAGCCCAGTCAACGAAGACTCAAAATGATAAAATAAATGCAAAAAATAGTGCTCTGTGGATTATTTTTTTGTATGGTAGGTGATTTCCCCAGGTATAACATACCCAAAGTCCCCAGCCCAGCGCGCCAACTAAACTCAGGGGGGGGGGTTAAAGGTACCTCTTTTTAGATTTTCGTAAATATTTTCACAAACCTAGCATGTTAGTCTATACTACAAAATTAGAGAAAAATAAATTGTCTATAAAAAAAGTTATCTTCATATTTTTACTAGGGTCAATAATGAGGGAGATGCGGGGGGTTGAAAAGTCAACAAATCTGAAAAATTTATTAGCCCAGGAAACAAAAACATGGCTCCATACAAGTTTCTAAATTTTGGTAATAACTTTGATACTAACATATATTGTACCCAATACTATTATACAACTTTTCAGAAATATCCTTGACTGTAGCTGTTGAGCAAGAAAAAATAACGGGATTTTAGTGTGATTTTTTTTTAAATTTTGGGAATTCTTTGTTTCATTAAAATGGCTATATCTTTGGATATAATTAGTTTAGAAACACGATTGGTACGTCTGATTGAATGATTGAAAATTGGTTTTCTTAAATAATAAAATATAATACGAAATATATATACCTTAAATTTTTTTTTTTTAAATACTCTAAAAGACAAATTTTTGGAAAAAAGTCATAATGGAGGTTGGTTTAGTTTTGTTTAATCGTAACTTTATAACTAAAAAACAAAAAATTGTCCAGTTTTAAGCATTCAATTGTGCAGAAAACCTCATTTTTAGAATTACATACAAAATTTGTTTAACTGTGTTTTTGAGAAGATTTCAGTCGCGCCCTTTTTTAACAAAATTCCTATAGAGACATGCCTCCATACAAAATTCTAAATTTCGGTCATAGGTTTGATACTTACTTATATTGTAGCTTATACCATTATATGACTTTTCAGACATACACCCACCTGTAAGTGTTGAAGAAAAAATAATAACGGTATTTAATTGTGATTTTTTTTTAATTTTTTGGAATTTTTCGATTAATTAAAATGGCTATATATCTTTGGGTATTATTGATTTAGGAATAAGTTTGATACACGAAATGTTTAGAAATTGTTCGTTATTGAATTATAAAATATAAAACAAAATAAACTCATGAGTAAAACTTTTTGAAAATAAACAAAATACACATCCAGGTTTAATTTTTTAAACAATAACCTGCACCCTTTTTAAGGAACCGTGGGTGGACTGTACAATATTCCACGAAAGACACAAAAGAAGTACGGTACCGTGGTTACAACAGGGTGATTGCTAAATTGCAGTTACATTCTAAATTTGATTTAGCTTGTCGTCCTCCAACTAAAGCTGATGCAAATCAGCATTCATATCGCGTATATCATCAAGAACAAACTTGGCTGAGAAATGCTTTGGAAACAACCGATTGAGGGTGGAAATCCATCAAAAGCGGATTAATTCCTGTTACAACAGATCTGCCAACAGTTCCAGAACCTCTACTTAAATTAATATCTTGTAACCGTTGGACACAATGTACATCAAGATGCGAATGTAGGCGATCAGGAATGTTATGTTTAGTGATGTGTGGAACATCCTGCAATAATACCATTGGCGAAGAAGACCATGTGACCGAAGTAGAGATCAATGAGCTTTAATTCAAATTTTTGTAATACTAAATAACTTAATATATAAACTATAATGTACCCAGAAACAAAAAACTAATATTTAAGCAAATAAAATATTGATACAAATCTAGGTATAACTGAAGTATGTTCTTTTTCATTGTTTTCTTCGATTTTTTTGTTTTCTTTCAGTAATATCCGCAGAAGGAATTTAGTACCGTTAGCTATTCAATTTCGATAGTAAATATTGTAAGAAAAATGAACATTTTCTTTTTTTCAACTTTAAAAGACAATTTTTCCAACTTTACGGTTCTTTATAAAAAGAAGTTTTACATTTTCTTAAACTGAGTTAAATTGGTCATCATTTGAGATATTTTGAATCTCTGTACAATGTACCGTTGTATTTTTTTAGTTAGAACTCAAATATTTTTTACCACGTTTCTTGATGGATTAAATTAAAAAAATTCCAAATAGTGCGTAATACAAATTTTTGTAATACCACATATGACGGAAAATATAATAAAGAATAAATTAGTACTGCATTTAGTTTGATTGGGTCCGATTAAATACTCTATTTTAACAAAAAACACTTAAAAAAATGAAGAAAAATATCGTTTTCTTCAATTTGTATACAAATTTGAGAAATTTAGTGCTACTTTCTAAAACAAGTTAACATACAATCTTAAGAATCATTTATTACTGCATAATTTAAAATAGTATAAAAGTTAAAAAAATGTACCGTTATATATATTTTCTTTTTTGGAAAAAAAATCATTTTTTTCATGGTTGTCTCTTGAATAAATTCAAAATATTTTGAGAACGGTAAATATTTTATCTATAACCACTCGTTTTAAACAATGCGAAATCGAATAATAAACAAACTAAGTTACTTTTTTTTTTCTTATAAAAATCCTTTGACTGTAAGAAAAAATTGCAAAATTTTTACTTCTTCAACGTTTAATAAAATTTTTACCAAGTTTAAGAAACTTAAAAAAAAAAAAACAATTCTTTTATAATTTTGCTTAGTTTGATGTATTTTTCAAGTTTGTTGGATGCGCCATTATATTTTTTTTTTGTAAAAACTGCAAAAATTCAGTTTACATTTCCACTTTTTCAACGTTTACTAAAATTTTTAAATTTTTTTCAAGGTCATAATACACAAAAAAATGTACACAGTTTTATGCTTTAGTAAATTTTGCATCATTTGAATTTTTTTCAGCTTTCTGAAATGTACCGTTATATATTTTTTTTTTTATCATTTGAAACTTTTAAGTTTTTATTCATGGTTCCTTATCCATTTTATTAAAATTATTCAAGATATATCTACAAGAAAAATCTCAAAAATATCTTAAACAATGTTGAATTTAACAGTGAAAAAAAGTGTTTTTTTTATTTTGTTATATTTTGTTTACAATTCCGTTTTAACAGTAAATCCTGTAAAAAATTGTTTAAAATGTTCACTTTTTTAAGTTTTTATAAAAAATTGACAGACTTAACGGTACATAAAAAAATAAAATGTATACTTTCTTGTTCTAAATTCAATTCTGCATCGTTTGAGGTATTTAAAAATTTTCCTAAATGTACCGTTATATTTTTTTTTTAATTTATACCTTATTTTTTTTCGTGATTTGTCTTTAAATAAAATGTTTTTTTTCTTACAGAAGGGCACACAACACAAGCTTGTAACATACATACAACGACGCATAATTAATGGATTAACAAAACTGTGTTTTTAGTTTTTATTTATATATGTTAAAAATTACATTTTAACGGAAAAAAAACCCAAAAAAAGTTTAGAAAATTTCAATTTTTCAACTTTGAATAAAATTTTTACTAAGTTTTGGATTTTAGATATAAAAGAAAAAAATGTACCATGATAAAAAATTTAATTATGTATTTTTTGAGATATTTTAGAAGTTTGTGGAATGTACCGGTTTATTTTTGTTTTTTTTTTTCTGTCATCACCATTTTTTTTTTTTCAAACGCTGATTACGCGGATTGCTCAACAGCTAGAGGCCAGGATAATTCGTCAAATACTCCTTTTAAATAACTCTACAACCCATCAAAATCCTAAACCTATTACCGAAATTTAAGATTTTTGCACAAAATTCCTGGGCTATATTGTCTTAGATATTGAATGTTTTCTGACCAATGTACTTGGAAAAAACAAAAAATGGTAAATACACATTCATCAATGTCATGAGGCTGAGAGTGGAGTTATAATTTCCTTTGTTTTCTATTTATCCGAAACTATACGAAAAAGTTGATGAATACTAAATTAGGCAAAATTTAATTAGCAAGAGTTGTTTTCATACGACTGATGTCGATTTTTTTAAAGGAACACAATACAAAATTTGTTTGCCATAAAAATGGGTTCTTTCTCCCCCCGTTTAGAGAGGAAGGGCATTTTTTTTTAAATAATATTAAAAAAACAACGGAAAAACTTACAACAAAAACATTTAACTTTCTTGAAATCCAGAACTCCGTTCTTTTATTCTATTTTTAAATAGTTTTTTAAAAATAACTTTCAAACTTAAAATAAAAAAAATAAAAAATTGAAAATTTAGTTTTTTATTTTTTTTTTTTTTTATTGGGAAATAAGATGCTCAATTGGCTTTTATGGTTCACTACCTCTAATAACTCTTTATTGAAAACTGAAAACCAAATGGTTCTATAGTCCTAGTTTTTGAGAAAATTGAAAGTTGCGACGACAATTTTTTTGATTTGATTTGATTAGTTTTTTTCAGATTTGTTGACTTTTCACCCCCCGCATCTCCCTTATTATTGACCCTAGCAAAAATATGAAGATAACTTTTTTATAGAGAATTTCTTCTTCTCCAACTTTGTAGTATAGACTTTTCCGCTTACATGCTAGGTTGTGCCAATATTCACAAAAATCTAAAAAGGGGTACCTTTAACCCCCCCTCCTGAGTTTAGCTCGTGGCCCTGGGCTGGGGACTTTGGGTCTGTTCTACCTGGGGGTATCCCCTACCATATACAAAAATAATCCAGAGAGCACTATTTTTTGCAAGCAAAATTCCTTCGTTGACTGTACTATAAATATTGATCTTCTTGAGTTTTTACAATTTTTAACTCAATCGCTTTTTGGTTGATGATTGTAAGGTTCGTAAGGGTTTTTTTAAAGAAGGAAGGAAAAGGAATTTTCTATAATAAAACTGTTTATTTTGAGTTTTTCTTAAATGTATACGTATTTTCAAACATCTAAAAACATTCTTGAATTACTTCCTTTTTTTAAATTGTTTGCAAGTGTTGTGTAGTAGCCCGTAGGGAAATGGTAAGTGCGTTGGTATGTCACGCTGCACAGTGGGACCGTATTAGGTCATAGGATACAAATTTGGTATTGCAATTATCGCCTCATATTCATCTATAATAATTACTAATAGCCATATATATAAAATTCAAATCCTCTAAGAGTACTTTTCATTCTGTGCTTCTGAAGTAAGATACACAAACCAATATCGTTATCATAATCAAAGTGCTCTCATTGCAGTTAGCTTTAGGATCTTATTTATTTAAGAATAGTTTTTTTTTTTTTTTTAATATTTGTTGGTAATGCATTTTCATACATGTTTCTGAAAGTTTGTATTATTATTTAAATCACTTCATAAACAATAACAAGCCCTCACAAAGAAAGCCTAAAATTTGTTTTATTATCTCTTTTTCTCAAATTCAAAGAGGTTTTTAATTACAAAGTCATGGAAAGTCATGCATGAGTCATATAACAAAATATATGTATATATATATTGTTCTAAAAACAACAACATTTAGCTGCGACTATAGGTCCGATAGGCTACGATTGGCTGTGATTTCTCCTTCCAACTGCAGCATATTTGCTTACTTTTAAGATGCTTGTCTTAGAAGTGTTCTTTTAAACGTTCGGGAGTTCTGCTGCAATTTCTTACAATTTTATTATAAATATAACGATTTTATCTTTTTTCAAAATTTCTGACAAGTTTATAATTATTAACATTAGAACTAAAAAAATATTTCCAAAATGTCGCTAAATAAAAATTAAAATGAAGTGGTAATTTTTAATTTTCTCGAAAACTAGTAACTATAAAAACATCTTGTTTTTAGTGTTTGACTAGAATTAATGTGTAACGTATTATAGTGAATAGTATACTCAAAGCCAATTTAGCACCTTATCCAACAATTTTGAAAAAAAAAAATCAGTATATGCTTGTTTTTTTTATATATTTTGTTAAGTACAAGATAGAAATAATTTTTTTTTTTTCTAAAACGGTTAATAAAAAAAACCCTGCTTTAAAAACAATATAAAAGGGCAGACTTTTGGCTTTCAAAAATGGTAAAGCTCTATACTACAGGTGCTACCGTTATTTTTAAATATATTTTTTTTTTTTCATTTGAAGCAATTTTATTTTGAATTGCCGCCTCAGCTAAATGTGGGGAGATAGACCCTCAACTTTAATAAAAAATTAATACATTTTTCCTTACTACAAGAATTTTTTATAATTTATTTGGCGCCAAAAATATCGTACCCGTGTCGAAATTTGTATTAATATTGGCGATTTGAAGTACTTTTAGAAAAAAAGGGCATGTTAGTGGGCGGAAATTTCGGTTGATGATTTCTTATATAGAATTATTTATCGATCCTGAAAATTTCATTAACATCGGTGCAGTGGTTCAGATTCTATGAGTCTATCAACCTATGACCACCTCTCCATACAACTGGAACCATCACTGTGCGCTGGAGGTCTGGGTTCACTTCCCACTTAAAAACTTAAGTTTTTTTTCAGGCCTACTAGGCAGTAGCCCTGTAGGAATTGACAAATCCTCCAAGAGTATCACTTGTCATGAATAAGTGCTTCTCGTCTAGCCGTTCGGATTCGGCATAAAATTGTAGGTCCCTTCCATTCGTGCCGACACGCGCACATAGGAATGGTTGCGAGTTGTTAGTCACTAGGCCCTGGTTCCTCACGAGTGGTTGAGCCACCTAATTTATTTTATTTTTTTGCAAGTGTTGTAAGTGATGATTCTTCAGTCGCACCACACGAATGTGGAATGCTTTACCCGACTCGACTTTCCCCTCTCATTTCGATGTGCAAACGTTCAAAACCAATGTGCATCGGTATCTTCTTCTAAATCCTCTCCTATTTACCTAATCGCTCGTGCTGTGTTAAAAACATTTTAAGGGTAGCCATAACCCCTTTTGCGCGCGTGGAATATAAAATAAAAAAAAATGAGTTTTATTTCACATAAATCGACAAAAAATTGTGGTAGTTAAGAAATTTGTGAATAATGTGAAAAGCTTGTTATACACATATTTATAACTTCCAAATGTTTTGTCCGATTTAGATGAAATATAGGACTCATTTAGTTCGTTACTTAAAACGCGCGTGCCACCCAAGGCACGCGTGTCTTTGGTTCGCCATCACTGCACAATACCTTTTAATTAACATAAAATGTATATTAAACTTATATGTAGTCAATCTCAATTAAGGATTTTTTTAAGTGGAATCAAAATTCATGAAAAATACCAAATGCATGATAAGAGAAAAAAGTAGGTACTAACTTTCTGATTCTGCAATAGTTTTGGGGTGAACAAATAATAATTCAAGGTTTCAGGTAGGATAAAATCCAAAAAAAATAAAATTATAATATTAGTTAAGCTGTAATAAAAGTTAAGTGATGAAAGGGCCACTTCGACAGAGGATCAAGTACGTGCAACCTATTCGTGCATTTCTATTGAATGATAATAATTTTAAAATTGTTATTTTTTTTCTTAATTTCAAAATCATCAAACTATTAAAGTTTCGCTGTCATTGCCTAGCGATCATTCGTGCGATCCATTCGTGCATTTTATTTTCATTGACTTAGGTATTTTACATTAAACGAAAAAATATTTTATAGTATAGAATGATTTTTTTTCGTTGATTTAATATATGTAATGTGTAACGCATTTAAATAAATTTTGTTCATGCAGTTATGAAAGCTTTTATCAAATAAATGTATATAAGTCTTGTCAAAGCAAAAAGAAAAAATATGCACGACTGGATCGCACAAACTGGCTCTCGTAGCTAACAACTAGAATGGAGCTAGACATTGACGGTGTAGATATAATGATGGTTTACTTAAATAGCAATTTTGAACATTTTTGATTTAATACAAACTTTGGAAAAAAAAGGTAAAAATAAAATAATTTTTTCTTTGATTTTAGTTTTTCGTAAACGAAATCATTTATACAAATTTCAAATGCAATATTTGTTGAATAACTTAGAAGAACTGAATCACAAAATAACGATAAAATCAACTAAATCAGTATAAAAAAGTAAATTAAAAAAAGACACTTTTTTTTAAAACACATGGGACGCAACCCGTAAATTAGAAAGATCAACAGTTTTGGGCTATAACACTATCCCTGTTGCACCAGATACAGAATTATGCCCATGTACACAAATAATACACTCATTGAGACATCTGACACTTGTCATAAAGTGTTACACCAATGGGATGACATTCTCCTTTGTTTACTTTATTTTTTGATTTTAAATATTATTTTTTCAAAAACATATAATTATCTTCAACAATAAATTGGCCGAGTTGATTTTTGGTTTTGAAAAACTGATTGACAGAATACAATACTATACTCTGTCCAATGAATATGTGCAGTACAGGCCTTATGGGAGAGCTTTTCTTCTCCAAAAATATATAAAATATCTCAAATCCCCTGAAATAACCACTGTCTGTATGTGCATTTTCTCGTACTATCAAGCCTACACCCCACTATGACATGCCTTTCGAACGGCTCGAACCGTACTCAGTGATGGTACATGAAAACAAAATAAATCCCTACGGTATCCACAAAAAATCCCTACTTTATGAACTTTATCCCTACACCTAAAAAATCCAAAAAATAACATATTTAAGGAAAGAAAAATAAGATGTTGATTTAATGATTTTATTAAATGTTATTTTTTAAGGATTATTGTAGTTTATAATAATAGTTAAAGAAATAAAGGGAAGCTTCAAAAAATTTCCAAAATTAAAGTCAAAACAAACTTTTACACTTTTATGATCAAATTATAATAATATTTTTTTCAAACAGCAGCGTAGATTCTGCTTCTTTCTGGAAAATGTACATTCGTGATTATTTTGAACCGGTTTTCCGCTGCTTTCTTCGTTTTTGTTTTTTCACACAGTTTGTTTTATAAGCTCACCATAGAAAGAGACATTTATATTATTGAACTGATTGACCGCGAATTTTACAGAAGAAACCAGAACCAAAACGATGCAGGCCAGGCGCGAACGCAGGGGGCGTTTGGGGGTTCAAACGCCCCCCCGAAATGTATGAATTTAACTTCCTCGCCATTCAATTTCACTCTCAATTTATGAGTTTTCAGTTTAAACCCCCCCCCCCCCCCGAAATTTTAAAACCCCACCGAAAATTTTTCCTGCGTTCGCGCCTGATGCATGCACATTAGGTATACTTCATTAAAGATGTGTGGTAAGATGTTTAGAAAGAAAATATTTTGTGATATAAGTATAATAATGCAGGGTGTGTGGTAAGATTAAAAAAGAAATAAAAAGTATTATATTTAAATTTAAAATATCCCTACGCTTTCATAGAAAACTTTGATATATCAAAAATCTGTCCTTTTTCCCCTACGGTGTCTTTTTCAAGAAAAAAATCCGTACGTGTAGGGATTTTTCCCTACGTGTACCATCACTGGCCGTACTTATCGTATCCTCGTTAAAGGGCCTTCACATGGAGAGCGACTAACGACTGACGAATGAATAAAGAAATGGGAATTAAAACATTATTAAACCTTAATATTTCACAAAATCTAGTCAAAATGGTAGAATTCAGTTTAAGATTAATTTTAAAATTATAAAATCTGAATTTTTATATGCTAAAACATGAGAAATTAGAGAAAATAAATTGGTCGTAACGAATTGCGGCTATTCGCGACGAACAAATTGTTTTCTTAAAAATCTCTTGTTTTAGCAATTAAAATGAAAATGTTAGTCTCTTAAAATAATTCTCAATTATATTTCTTCCATTTTGTCTAGATTTTGTAAAGAATTTAGGTTTATTAATGTTTTAAATCCCATTTGTTCATTCATTCGTCGGTCGTTGGTCGCTCTCATGTGTACAGTCTTTAACAATCCTCTTTGTGTGTGCCAAAAATTAGCACATCAAATCAGAGTTACCGTGGCAATGGTAATGCTTACAAATGCATATTTTTCTTTGGATTTTATAAGGGAGCTTTCAGGATGGAAGCTTTTTCTACGCTTTTAAGGATACTTAAAGACACAATTGTTACCGTTTGTTTTTTTTTTTCATAGATTTGATTTTTCTTGGTAGTTTGAAAAAAATAAAAGCCATTAAAAAAGTATTTGGCTAATTGAAATAGGAAAAAGGGTTTATTTGAGTGGATTTTCGAGCGCGTGCGGTTTGCCACATAAATTGTATTGATGTTAAGTATTAATATAGTCCGTTTACTTAAATTAATCGTTTTGATTTCTGGTTGTAAATTTTTGGTAAAAAATGAAATGCTCAAACTTCTTTTTTAGTGCTATGTAAGATAAACTGTGTTTTTGCTTTTACTTTTGATGCACATACCTACATATAATAAGTTTCAATGACGAAAGCAACAGCAGTTACTCGTCGTCAAAAGAAAAAATAATGTGATATGGTGCTGTCTAATTTACATTGAAATTAAGTTCCTTACTTATATTTATTATCCTGTGAAAATATGTATATTTTGTTTATGGGAGAATGAATTGTTTTTTTTTTTTTCTATTAAGGGATCAAGCCTATCCCCAACCCTTAAAAAACCCGCTTATTATCTTACCGCTTGGTCGTGTCGAAAAGATAAGATCAATTTATTGCAGTTGATATATAAAAACTCTGATTTAGAAAATCTTGACATTTTCATATCCGAGATATATTTATTTTTGATTCTAGATTTTGGGATTTGCATTTTAAGAATTCAATTAATGATTTTTGTAAAATTAATTTCTTTATTTTAAACTAAATAATAAAGCATAGATGGCAGCCCTTCTGAGCTTTTTGCATTTTTATAGTATGCGGTACGGAAACCCTTGACATTTATTTCTTTCACACAACTAAATGGGATCAGGGTTGTCAGGTTTTAAAAAGCGAAATTGCCAAATTTTAAATTTAAATCAAAAAAACGCCAAATTTCAACATTTTCAACCCAAAAAATCACCAAATTGAAAAATGAAAAAAATACGAAATTTGTAGTTTTAATATCAAAACAAATCATATTTAAAAAAAAATAAAGAAAGAAAACAAAACAAAACCAAATAAAAATTGTACATAAAAACTTAAAATTAAAAAAAAAAATATTCTTTTGTACTTAGTCCTCTTCACTATATTCGATGTACATACATATGTATTTTATCAGTGGGATCCCTTGCAACATGGTAAGAAATTACAGCATGCCGGCCGTTCTATATCAGTATAGAGCGAACGTATATCGCAGTCACAAATTTAGCAATGTGCTAATCCATCTTTCTTTGATTTGGTTAACTAACAAAGTTGTTTGTGTTGACATACGTCGTCATTTTAGGGATAGAAATGAAATCGAATTTCAGTTTTGGGGTGCGTTCAGCCCAAATAGCGATGAAAAAGATGTAAGGTTAAAGTGAACATTTGAGAAAAGATTATTAGAATTTCGATTCAAAAAAATTATATCGCCAAAAACTTAATATATCGCCTTTTTTGGAGTACATCGCCAAACCGATTTTTGTGTCGCCAAATGAAATTTTAAATCGCACATTTGGCGATAATTCGCACGATCTGACAACCTTGAATGGGATTCCTTTGCAGTTAGAGTGAGATACAAACATCCTATCTTCCCTGTACTGCAGCACATATTCATTGGACAGATTACAGTATGTACCTAACAGTGCGTGGCGTCAATAATTTAAAATGGGAAGACGTAACAAAAATTATTGACCTGCGAAAGCAAACAAAACTTATATCTTTGTATCTTGAACAAAAAAAAAACATGCTGATACATTATTTTTCTATTTTTTTCATAGGATGCATAGAGTCAAGATACACTATTTTATAGGTAATATCACTAGCGTTTTCATTTTTGTTCAGTTCTGCGCATGTTGTCAAAATTATAATAGTAACAAAATTGAATTTCAAACAATCACCACACATTTGTTTTTGTTTACTGTGTACTAACACGATGGGCAGCCATCTTGAAATTTGACAAGCTGCGCCTGATAATACTATAGATATGTGTACTGTGACATAGAGTGGCCTTTCATTATAAAACCTTTTTTTATTAATAAAATTAAGAGGAAATCTGTTAAGCAGCAATCTATTCTTTAAAAGCATTAAAAGAAAAGCTTGTCTTTTACCTAGTAACATGCTTCAAATCAATGGTTTTTCAACAGAATGGAAGTCCAGGACTAAATATTTAGGAGTACATTTGGACAAAACATTAACTTTTGGTATTCATATACAGGAGACAATAAATAAGGTAAATAAAAATGCTATACCCTTTCATCAACAGAAAATCTAAACTTAGTACCAAAAAAAAGGTCATCATTTTTAAAGTCATCTTCCAGAGCATTATGTTATATGGCTCACCTGTTTGGGGTAAATGTGCTAAAATCCATATACTTAAACTACAAAGAACTCAAAATAAAGTACTTAAGATGATGCTTAATCTACCGTGGCATTATTCTACTGAAGATCTCCACGTATTGGCCAACATCGAAAAAATTTCATTCCGAATACAATATTTATTTGAACGATATAATCTATCTTGTAGCTCATCTGAAAACTACTTAATCTCAAATCTGGCTGTTTGATTAATGTAAGCAAAAAATACAAAATACAAAAAAAAATACAAAAAAAAAAAAAAACACACAAAAAAAATGGTTAAATGCTTTATATTTTTATTTATTTATTTATTTATTCAAACACATATATATTTATTTATTTATTTATTTATTTATTAATTTATTTATTCATTTATTTATTTATTTATACATTAATTTATTTATTTATTCATTGATAAATTTATTTATTTTTTTATTTCTTTATTATTATTTATTTATTTATTTATTACTTGTTTATTTATTTGTCTACAATAAACATATATATTTGTAATTTGTCACTACATATATATTTGTTTGTATATGTTTATATATTTATTTATTAATTGTTGCTGTTATTTATATGAGTAAGCACCCATTTATTTTTTTGTTTCATTTTATTTATTTATTAAATTGTTAATTATTTATTTATTTCCATATGTATGTTTTCATTTGATGTTATAAAATCATGCATTGCATTTTAATTATAAAATTAAAAACCACGTATTTGACATAAGTACTTTTTGGTGCTTTGCAGCCTCCCATTCTCTCCATTCTCGGATAACATTATTTAACAATTTAAAGAAGGTTTTTTCTTGTAGCTTTTCCTTCGATTTTTCATTGCTATATTTATGTGATAATTGAAATAAATATGATATTTTTTTCAGTAGTAAGGTAGAGTTATACCATATCTCTGTAAATTGTGCAATATAGTTTTAAGTAAGAAAAAATGTAATTAATCTCAGCTACAATAAAAATAAATTTCAATTTCAAAAAATCAAAAACCAAGGATACAAAAATAGCTGCAAAAGTATTTACCTATCAAATAAATATTAAGGAACAAAACCTTAACCTTCACAGATATTTTTAGGAACTCTTTTGATTCTTGGTTAGCATCACCCCATGAAACTCTTATTCCAAACCTAAAATTTGTTTCAAATGGTTTTGGATAATATTTAACTTCTTGTTAAAAAAAAGTCCTATAAAAAGGAATCATGTGTCATATTCTCAGATTTTCATACCAAATATTTCAGTTTAATAAACTCATACCCTTCTCCATTTGTCCCTCTCTAAATGTCCTTATACCAAAGCCAATGCGGTAATTTTGCGAGACTGGTAATGCTGTAGAAGATGAAATTCTACAATTATACCAACAATAATATTTCATAAATCCATTATTCACCGCTTGTCCATATTAAACACGAATCTAAAATCTTTCCTATACTAGGCTTAACCAAAAAACAAGCAAAAAAAATGTATTCAACAACTTTCATAGCAAATAAGTCGAAGATGTGCGTGTTCTTTTTCTCCTAAGAGAACGAATATTAAGAGAAACGGAGTCAGGGGTCAGGCTAGGAAAGGATAGGACAGGAGTTAAGCGAAAAAGGAATACAAAACATTTCATATCCATACCAAGTGCCCGTCCGTATAACACGAGGAACAGTGTCTTATTTGTTCCTATGTTGGTGTGTGTTGGACAAAGAGGAATTAGAAACAAAATGCTCAGGAAAGAAAGGGATACAAAACAAATTTTATAAGACGGTGAAAAACGTGTTTAATAATTTCTAATTCTTTCAAAGAAAGCGTATGTTGACTGTTGAGCAGTTGAGCAAACAGCGACGAGAAGAATGAATTGACGGTGCTTAATGCTTATTCGTTAGCTTATGTTTGTGTGTTTGTGCGAATTTTACCTACATATAATTCAATTGGTAGGGTTGCATATGCATAGTTTATGTTTATTTGATAGTATTTATGGTTTAATTTTTAAAAGGGACGGTAGGAATAGTGTTATATGGACGCCGCGCCACTGGTACCTAATGCAGTTGTTTTTAATTACCATCTCTACTTTTTGTTTTTGTCTTTAAAAATTAGACAAACATTTATAAAAATTGAGGTTTTAAAGACTGTACACATGAGAGCGACCAACGACGGACGAATGAATGAACAAATGGGATTTAAAACATTAATAAAGCCCAATTGTTTACAAAATCTATACAAAATAGGAGATATATAATTGAGGATTATTATAAGAATCTAAAATTTTCAATTTAATTGCTAAAACAAGAGAATTTTAAGAAAACAATTTATTCGTCGCGAATAGCCGCGATTCGTTACGACCAATTTATTTTCTCATATTTAATCAAATAAAAATTCAGATTTTACAATTTTAAAATTAATCTTGAATCGAATTCTACCATTTTGCCTAGATTTTGTGAAATATTAAGGTTTATTAATTTTGTAATTCCCATTTGTTTGTTTATTCGTCGGTCGTTGGTTCACATGGTCCCTTAGTCGTCGTACCTACTGTGTGAGTCTTAAATTACAATAAGATTGACTTTCAAAACCTGACAAATTTAAAATTTCTACATAGCTCAACCGGCTGATTTTTCACCATTATTTCAACAGTATTAAGATCAAACCCAAAACTAATTCAACTGATCATACATAGGTAACATTAAAATTGATTAAAACCTCTAACATTTATTTTTGACACGAAACTAATGACACCTACCAATGTATGTATGTATCTAAACTACAAACAAAACATAAAATGTGCAACAAGCTGTGACGACTTTAACAAAGTATCTTTATGGACATTAAAGATATGAAGGTTGTATCATGTGACACTCTATAAAAGAATTATTTAAAAAAAAATATGTAAATATAAAAAATATTTGTTCGTTATAAAAAACTTAATACCACCAGCATATATGAATGGCTATCGCCATTCATCGCCGCGCCATTAATTCTGTTATTGTGCTCGAAAAATGATCTTATCAGAAGTCATCTCATACAAAACAACATGCATCCCAGACAATGGTGATGCAACAATCAAATTCTTTAGTGTGGTGTGACTTCTGACCTCATGTAGGGACTAACGATCTCCAAAAATACCATAGTGACAATTATTATCTTTCACTAACTCTATTGACAATCTTGACACCAACCACTTCTAACACCGCGCCACACCACACCACCTTTGTCAGAAACTGTTCAATTTCATTAAGAAAAGTTGTTCCTCTTTTACAAAAACGATTCCAGAGCCCAATCTGCTATGAGAACAATCGTTATTGTTATGCTTATGCTTTATGTAATCAGTTATGAATAAATGCAACGGCGGCGGCGGCGCGGCGCGCGCAGTGCAACCAAGCGGCACTAACCTGTAAAATTTTGATGAAAACTGGGGAGTGTGCCTCCGGGAGGCTTGGCGTTGTCTTTAATTATAAATCACTTTACTGCAGACAGACGACAACACCCAGCAAGCAGCAACTAAACATTATTGTCAATGAATTTGACAATTATGTGAGGCGCGTGTTTTTTTTTTTTTCTTTAAGTCGGGGCGTGTATAGACAGTTTGAGTGTTCAATTCATGGCCCTTAAAAGTTGGAATGGTTCCATCAATGAGATAGATCTATCTATACTATTAATGTTCGTCTGGTGATATAAGTTCCAGTGACAAGTGCAACTTGTTCTCTAATTTTGGCTAAAGACACTGCACTGGTAAAACTTATTCAATTAAAAGAATGCCATTATACCTATAAGTTCTTCACATCTGTATGTCAGCATCTGGAGAGTGCTTATTAGTGTACTCGTTACTCGTATATGATCATGTAAGGTATTTTGGAAGATAAATTTAGTATTCAAAGATGCATCTCCATTTCCATCTCCATCAGACATCTCAAGTCTTAATCCAAAAGAATGTTCAAAATTTGTGCTCACTATAAGGGTGTTCTATTTATGTTCGGAAACTTATATAAGCAATTTGTGTGAGTACATCAGTATTGTGGACCTTTGGTGCATCTCTTGACTTTTAAATTTGTTTTTTTTTAAAGAATATATTGGAGGTGGTATCATATGTTTGGAAGGCATAAGTTAATTGGTTATTGTGATTCTACTGTCAAAACCAATAATTATTAAAAAAAAAAAAACAAAATTAATATAAATGATCGAAGAGATATCTACATGTTTATAGAGTAAACAAAATTAATTAATAATATATTACGATTGGTGGCGATGCAGAATTTCACCTTTTACAACATATCCAATGTGGGCTAAGACTCCCTTATTGGCTTTCCGTACATTAACAGTATTATGCATAAACGAATTATAGCGAGTGCATAGCGCTATGCACTCTTTATAATGCCTCTGAACGCAAAAACCTTATTCATAAACTTATGCAACGTTGAATAGAAGCAACATTAGCTAAACGCGGTTGGAGGTTATATAGAGCCAACATAAGGGTTGTTTAGTATCGAAATGTCACTTTGACTCACACATAGCAATAATGTAGATAGATGTTAGGGGGGCGCTTATTTTTGCAATCTTTGAGGTGTTGAAATCTCACTTGCAAAATATTTTATAAAATTTAATACAGCAATTATTAATGTTGATTTTGTTAATTTACTGTACATTTTTGTTGGGATATTGTTTAAAAAAATAAAGAATATTTTTTTGTACACTTTATTTTATAAGCTGCTTAATAAATGTGCAAAATTTAAATGTTTTCCATTAAATCTTACAACTTTTGCAAATGCTCGACGGCATGCGTGATTTAAATAAAATTATACAAAGATTCACCTTCATCACTTTCATGGGAAAACACAAATGAATTTTAAGCATTACAAAATAAGCACCATCCTTTTATTTTTCTCTTCAACAAAAACATCACGATGTGTGTGAATGGAACAATTCATGGAATAAATCAAAAGCGACGTATTTTTTGTTTCAAATATTTTTAATTTTATTTGCGAACACAAAAAAACAACCAAGTAACTGGATAATTATAATAATATTAAAAGAAATGAATAAGAAACCAAAAAGAATCCAATCGCCAGCAGAATTACTTCTATTGATTTTTCACACAGCACACACACAGCTGGGTCTCCTTTGTCAGTTTTGAAAGTAAAACTTACTAGATTCCTCCTTTATAGTACTAATTTTGACACAAGCTCATTATAACTATAATGGGTTGAAAAATATTTTATGCATAATAATTTATGCAACGTTGTATAGTGGCTACATAAATCCTTATGCAATGCATAACTATTCATCTGTTCAGGGGATTCTAATGAATACGGCTGTAAGTGTCTTTGAAAGAAAAGGAAGGATGAGATGGGAAGGTGACAAAATATCAAACGGAAATAGCAGGCACGAACGCAGGGGGGGTTTTCTGGTGTTATTGCTAGAGGCACATGTAACGATTTTATTCAAATTTGGGATTTGAAGCTAAAGGAGAGATTCGAATTTTTCCTTCATTCAATCTAGAGTAGATGGCTGCCATACAACGAACTTTTCCGAAAACTGCTCTACCAATTTCGATTAAACTTCGTGTATTTATAAATAAAGAAATTGCGCATTAAAACTGACACAATGGGAACAGGGTTTTGACGTTTTTGTTGTTGTTGAATTGTTTTGGTTATTCCCGCATATCGAGAAAACGGCTAAGATCATTATGCACACAGGTCCTTCTAAGAAGTTGGTACATACTTATCAACTATCATATTTAATTCCAAATTGTTTTAAAAAAGCTAAATAAGAGAATAAATAATTTGTTGGTAGTTTTGAATTCATTAACATTTTTTCATACAAATTATTCAAATACCTATGTACATTATGTACATACAATAGCATTTGTATGAAAAACTTTATACTTTTTTATGTATCTGAAATGCGATCCAGTCGTGCAAAAAAAAAAAACTGTTTTTACTGTTTTCTGTTTTCCATATACCTACATAACTGTTTTTTTTTTTAATCTTTGAATTTCCCTGAAACGGATTTACTTATTTTTCTTTAAATTTCTATGTATATGTAGATTCCCCTGGAAAGTGTTAGTAGCATTATTACGTACAGTAGAACCTCCCCCAGGCGGACAGCCACGGTCACAACACTTTTTTTCGTTTTAGGCAGTTGTCCTTTCGAGCGAAAGAATTAACACATTTCATGACTGGTCGTTTACTTTGAATTTTTGTGATTTTATTTGCATTTAATTCCATAATTCCGTCAATTTTATCTTTGAATATGAATTAAATTTCAATATCAATTTATTTCAATTTCATTCATATTGAGCTTGACTTAAATGCACACAAATTCAGAGAAAATAAAAGGACTTAGGGTCAGTTTCGCAGTGAACACTAACTGGAATAATTTGCACTTAAAGTTTGCATAATGGTTCTTTGTGGTAAATTTGGCAGTCTGAGTTAGTGACCTTTAAGTGCCCAACACGGGATACTTAAGTGCAACTTATTCAGGTAAGTAGACACTGCAAAACTTGGCTTTTTGTATCCTTTATTTCGCACTTAAGTGCTACTACTGTTATTGTGAAACTGGCCCTTAGTATTTTAATTGATAAAAAAATAACAAAACATTTCCTTGAGTGTGCACGTTTTGAATAAATATAAAAGATATTAGAAAGTATTGCTGAAAAGATGGGCAAACAAATCACAAATAACAGAAATTTGTTGTCCGCCTTAAGAGGCTTAAATTTAAAAAATTAAGGCTGATATTCTTGTCCGCGTCCGATCAAGGGAGTATCTTCATAATGGAACATAAAATGTATGGAATTTAAGTCCATGATCCACGGTCGTGAGAATTTGTCCGTTTAAATGATCTGTACACTCAAGGGAGCTGTTCACTATATAAGGTTTGACTGTACCTATTTCAACTCGAAATTTAAAAAAAATCCAAGCTAATTTTTTTCAAAATTTTACGTAAGCATAAATTTTGTTTCCAAAACTTAATGCTCTTGTCAGTTTTTAGTTATATACTGACAACCGCATGGTTATAGGACTTTGACTTTTCAAGATATTAAAAAATACACCAGCATCTTAGTAAAAACAAGAAAAAACGAGATTGATGATAATCAACTGGTTGCTGAAATTATCATTTAGCCGGATTCTTCTTAGTTTTATGAGAAAGTTGCTTCATTTATTTTTTCATATCTTGAAGAGTAAAAGTCCTAGATCCATGTGGTTTTCAGTGTTTGACAAATTATTAATAAGAGCATTTGGTTTTGAAAACAAAAATAGTAGGTACTTAATAACATAAAATTTTGAAATTTTTTCGGTTTTAAGTCAAATTGCCTCTTCCGCCTAAACGTAGGGATATAGATTTTTTCTTGTCTTAACCCAACCTATTCATTACAGCTTTTTGGTGCACCTTATACCCATCACTCTGTATACAAAAAATATTTTAATCGGTTGGTTCAATAATGACAAATAGTCGAGTTACATTGTCGTTTTTATGAGAGGGAAGCTTGCTTCAAATCTGGTAGTTCTGATTTTTTGCTTATGTTTGCTTAAGTCTAGGGTTAGTCACAAAAAATTAAAGGCTAATGGTCAAAAATTGACCAATCAAATGGATAAATCAAATTTAAAAAAAAAATCATTCTTTTTGAGGCAGTGCATTTCTTGTCTAGAGAATCGTCATCAAAACTTACTGTGCTAATTTGGCCCCAAAAGTGTCAAATTTTTTTTTATTTCAAAAAAAAATTGAATTTGAGAAATGGCCATGAGACGAGACTCTGCGAGACTTTTGTAACTCTCGTCTCGGTCTCGTTAAAATAGAAAATTTTCAGTCTTGGTTCGGTCTCGTATAATTAAGTCACGTCTCGGTCTCGTCTCCGATTTCCGATTTCCGGACAACCTCTTGATTATTGGAACAAAATATTTTCGATTATTGTTTGAATGCGTGCAAAAAAAAAATAAATATTTAACTGAAATTGGATTTTTTAATTTATTAGACTCTCTGTAAATTTCGGTCCAAATATACAGTCTCGTCTCGGTCTCTTCTCGGTTGCTTAAGAGCCAGTCTCGTCTCGTATCGGTCTCGTCATGCGAGACCGAGACTTTTCTCGTCTCGTGGCCAGCTCTATTTTTAATCTAAATTAAAGTCTTTTACAAAAATATGAACATGCTAGGGAACTACTTTGGTATTTTCAAAATTTCTCAAATAATACTACTCGTATAATGATTGCGATCAAACTTTATGCCTGTAGTAATGTGCACTTCAACTGCACTGCAGATTATTTCCAAAAAAATGCTTAAATTAAATAGGGCTTTGAATTTTTTGTAATACCATAAATCTCTAAATCGTGACTGATTATTTTTTTCCAAATTTTGCACACAAAATTAAAAACACTTGATTTTCTTATACACAAAAAATTATTTCTTTAAAAATAATATATGTAGTAATTTTATAAATAAACTTTTAAGTCATTATGTCAAAATTATCAGCCTCATAATGGCCTCTTGAACTACAAGAGCAGTCGTGCATTTTATTGTTATTTTCGGTGCTCTCGAAATCGGACGACTGATTTTGAGAAAATTTCAAATACGTAGAATCCAAAACCTTCTATAGAAAGCATAAAAAGCAAGGAATTATATTTAGAACTAGTGGGGAAATAATAATAATCTTTGTTTTTAACACACAACATAAAAATACTTGTACATACTTATAAGGTCCAGTTCACACGAGAGACGAGATTGTACCGCACGTTTTTTAGCTGTAAACATCATGACATCAAGGGTTTATTGAATTTTATCTTTTGATGGGGTTCGTTTAGAAGTCTGAAATTTGTATGTATGATTGAGACTACTTATTCAAATATTTGAAAGAAAATGGAATGCGTGCTGTACCGTGAAGGGGGAAAATGCATGTATTACAAAGTTTTTCACGTATTGGGTAATTACTTTTGAATGTGATCATCGATTGATTTAGTTTTCTCTTATACCACAAGTCAATGAAACAGCTATTATTTTGATACCTCATTTTTGGACGTGAGAGGATGATTAAAATTAAGCTGGCATAACCACCTTTTCACAAGTCTTATAGAAACAAATAAGGCTGACATCACTTCGCTGAGGCAAATTCATCGTAAATAAATGCTTCTCGCGCATGCGTCTGACAGAGTTCACACAATTAGTTTTCTGGGAAGCCTTACTAAAACTATAACCAAATTGTAAATATTAAGGCTTGCAGAAAATTATAGATTCTGCCTGTAATAGGTTTGTAGGAAGCTGTTTAAAAAAATATAGCTTAATGGACGTGTTATACAAGCTTTACAATATTAAATTTAAAATTATCGAAAAACCGAACAAAATCAACCGAATTGATTTATTTATCCATTGCCAACCATCACTCACCAGTGGGAAAGCACAGTTATCTAAATAAAAAAATAATTTTTAATCGGCTTTTTTCCTTTTCAAAAATCCTAACTCCATTCTACTGGTCCTACTGGTCAGATCTTTAAAGTTAAGGTCTCTAAAAAAAGTCTACAAATGTAGCTAAATTCGTGTACTCAAATGTTTGGGAAGGGGTGAAAAGAATACTTAAAGGGTGTGTAAATGTCCCATGAACTTTATATTTGCTCTTCTAAATTCAAAACTTGATGAAAATTTTCCAAATTTCAAAAAACAAATTATACACGATTGTATGTCTGTAGCTTTTCTACAAATATGTCAGTAGTTTTATATTTATAAATCTAACGGGGAAAAAGTAGGGGCACTTGAATAAAAAAAAACTCAATAAAATCGATTTTTATAAAAAAAAATAAGTTAATATAAAAATCAGTCCGATTTAGCCACCTTTTGAAGCTTGAAACTTGAGTAATACTTTATAGATCTTTATGATTAAGATAAATAATTAATCGGGAAATGGTGATCCAAATTTATATTTAAAAAATATTGCAAAATCTTAAAAAACTTCATACTAAAAATGTGATTAAGTGGAAAATCAATTTGATTTTTGAAACTTTAAATTTAAAAGTTGATCAGATTTTGTTAAATATTGAAACAAAAACTACCAGATATATTGGTCTATATCTCCTCTAAAATAACGTCAACAAATGTTTTATGATTATTGCAACAGCGCGGCGCTTAAATTAGTTATATCAATTTTTTACAAAACAAAATGGATTTTGATTAAAAAAACAATCGATATGGCGTTGTTAATAAATCTAAACTTAAAAAATACTTAAAAAATAACAAGGTTAAAATCTCAAAAAACTAAGAAAGTCAAGCTAAATTCTTTTGGGAGGGCACAAAATGTATGCGTATAAATTCAAAATTTGATGAAAAATATAACAATTAAAAAAAAATAAGTTATACACGATTATGCTCCTCTACAAATTTTGAGGTTTTATAACTGTGGGGGAATTTAAATCATATAAATTTCAATCGATTCAAATATAAATCCAATGGAGAATCCAATGGAAAATAATAAAAGGAAATTTTTGGGATATTTATTAAATCAAATATGCTACCCTACCATATTATCGTTATAAAAAACATTTTGGTTAAACATTGGTTCAAAATTTTAGCCCACCGATTTTTGCGGATTATCTTTAGTTCGACTATAGTTCACTTAAGTACATGCTTGAACTCTTTCTTGAGCCTCAGTTAATCCGCTAAAATCAGTGAGACTGACGCACGTTTTACAACTGGCCCTTAGTGATATCGAAACATTAAATACAAATATTTTGATTTCGCGACCCCGTGATCAACACACTGTATTTGAATGTAACAACATATTTATAGCCCGGATGATGGTATCGAGGTCTTAACTTCTATTTGTATGATTCAGATCAATGTATTTTATTCACTCTTTCTCCATTAAAATTCAAGCCGCCATTTAAACTGGGTATTTTCAAAATTAATGGCAATTTCGTGTAGTATATACTAGGTACAAATTTGTAAATTAAAAGGTCAGTGTTGTAACATCTTTTGTAAGGAAAGGAGTGATCTAATGATTTTATGCATATATGGCGTCCCACTCTTTAGCGAAAATAGACATTGACCTTTTCATTTATTTCTTTGCTGGAACAAAAACCCATTTCAAAAAATTTGTATAAAAATCTCGTGTTTTGTGGAAAAAAAGAATATATTTTTCGTTTCACCCCAAATGTTTTATTTCCGAAGAAAAATAAATCTCGACACTATTTTTTTTTTCGTTCAAAAGAACTGTATACTAGGCTTTATACATTGTTTTTAACATACTTGCCTTCTGCGTTAAAACAGGCTTTTTAAAGATTTTGTTTACGATGCAAGGCAAAATTTAAAAAAAATATTCCAACACAAGTTTGTTTTCATTTTTATCTTGAAATATAACACAAGAACTTATAGTCGAAACAATAATACCGGCCATTACATTAAAATTAATTGCTTCGATTGTAAACGAAAGTTTTATTAAATATAAGGCCAGAAATTAACACAGAACATTTCATTGCAAATTATTTCTTTCTATAATTTTTAAATAGCATTTTGTACAGATTAGAAGTTTTTCTACGCCCCAGATGACTGATAATACGAAAATGAAGCGTTTCCACTTCATTATGCAGTACATTCTTATTTATACGGCAAATTTTCGATTTGTAATCGAATCAAAAAGTGTCATGTGAACACCCCGCTGTTTGTTCGGTAAAAACCGAATACGATAAAAAAAAACGTGCGGTGTAATCTCGTGTGACTAGGCCTTGCTCTACAACCACTCACTAAAAACACTTGTTTCTCACGAGAAGACTCGATAAGAAGCATTGGTACTACATTAATTCTATTTATCCCTATAAACCACTTTAATACTGAAGCCGTTATACAAACTGCATATAATAAGTGTATGACGAAGTTTGTTCCCAAGTACCTGTTGAACTTCGTATAACTACAAACCTAATAGTAGATAATCTCAAGGATAAACCTTTTGCGGTCTTTTTCTTCTTAACATTTTCTTTTTAAAAATGTTTGAGGAAGGAATAGGTTTCAAGAAGTTTGATATTCTTATACTCAGCCCCATTCTGCTTTAAGTTAATGTATAGCGAAAACGCCATCAAGTATACAGAATACAAATTCTATAAATAACTATACCAATGTTACAGGAATTTCATTATAGCTAATTTTTTTGGTCATCACTGGAAAATTTGTGGGACCATATATGCGGCAGACTTTGATTGACAAACAGCTTGGCTTAAATGTTGTCATTCTAGTCATCAATATATGGGAATGTGCCCACTGACTTAAAATGCAATTAACTTATCCAACCTACCTCTTTTCGTTGCAAAAATTAATCAATTGCCGTTGTCAGAATTTTTAATCATCAATATTAATTTTCCACGCAAATTTGCTTGTATTCCCTTATGATGATGATGTGATCACAGGAGGAAGACTCATAATTTTCAGTAATTTTTTTGTTTTGTTTTTGGAAAAGAAAAAAAAATCCAGAAAATTGAATTCTCCGTAACAGTTTCATTGTGTATGACTTAAAACTTCATACAAGAGAAACGATATTGAATACTGACTGACCCGCCCATCTCCCCATCCGACGACGCTACATTGTCATCTCCCTTGAGACCAGCGAGCGCCATCAGCAGTGCTCGTGCTCGTCCATCCATATGCAGTCGAGAAACCCTGGTCAAATCAACCCACTGAGGTAATTTATCTTTCATTCAGCGGACAGTATGTGAATTGAAAAAAAAAAGCATTGTCTTGTAAAAAAAGGATAAAAAAAACAACAAAAATATTTGACACACAGATCCATAACATCCTTGCAGTTTTGTTGTGGAAGTCGGAAGTTGTTCTCAGCAAAAAAAAAAAAAAAATTCCACCACCAATGGATTCACTTTTTAAGTTGACAATCCATATGTCGCTTTTGAATTCATAAATATTCTCTATTGTTGAATAGAGACTAAGATCGATGCTACAATCCTGTCCAGTAAAGAAACAAAAAGGTTATTCCGCTTGTTTTCTTCTTTAGGATTTTTTTTCCTGTAAATTTATTTGCATCATATACAAAAAAATCTAATTTTTTTTTATCGTGAAATTGCTTCCTAGAATAAGAGCTCTAAATTTTGATAGTTTGACTTAATTTAAACTGTCCTTTTTTTAAATTAATCCTTCGTTAAACAGGTTCTTAGTTCCTATATAGTAATTCTAACTCTTTCATTTCGAATGAAGGACATCTGAAGGCATAAGGACTTTGCAGTTTCAATTTCACGGTTTTCGGGTTTTCTCATTGTAAAAAAAAACAGGGCAGGTCTTAGAAGAACTGGGAATGAAGTGGGCCCATTTGTGTTTTTACGAATGGTACGAATGGTAAAGGTTGAAGGTTTTGGTATTGTTAGGCGAGTCTAATTTTATACTTATGACTTTGGGCTGAAATACAATTTTTTTGTCCAAAGCCCTAAAAGACTTCCAAAGTTCTAACTGAATAAATGATGTACATTTTATTGTCTCAGCGGATCGATAAAAAACCTAGAATTAGATGAGAATTATAAGATTGAGTTCAGATAACGAATGATGTTTTCTAGTTGTACCCTTTTTTGTCAAATCCACCAGAAACTATTAAACTATTATCACGCTCTAGCACGCATGCAGCGTGCGCCTACATTTGAAACCGGTCGCGATCCTGCGAAATGTCATGTTTCCATTCCAACACGTCAGCCTTTTTTCATAAGCCATTTTTTGACATGGAACTAAAAAAAAAGATATGGAAAAGTAGCTACCTAGCACCAGAAGTTTGAGTAATGACTTTAGATATATGAACCTATGGTATAAAAGAAGCATGAACTGAACATCTCTACTCCAGGTCACACAATTGACCAAGAGAGTAGCACTATTCGGATGTTGGATGCATACAAATATATATTTTTTTTGTTTTCAAAAGAGTGGGAAGTCAGCAATAAGAATGAAAATCCAGCATAGGGCAGTCGGAATATTTAAACAAAAAAAACCCTTTCAAAATAGAAATTGTTATCCGCGATTATTTATTTGTCCGGCGTTTTATGCATTTCTTTGGAATATGTGTACAGTGATTTATTACCTCACAACGCGACGAAGTTAATTAACGCCTGCATTCGTTGAGGTGTATAATATTCGAAATGGTAAAATGGGTTAAAAATAAAAATGGGTATTCACAGGAATGTAGAAAAAAATCATGACTCATTTTTAATAATTCATAAGGCCATTTTTTAATTAAGAATTATTTTTAACTCTTTTTTAGTTCAGTTTAAGGAAGTTAAAGTTAAAGTGATATTTAAATAACGCTTTTAATAGTTCGTTGTAATTTACCCTGTATAGGAAAAAAATAATTTTTTTCAACCTGTTTGCTGAAAACTGAAATAGTTAAGGGCATAAACCTTGCACTTCATCCTGACGGGATGAGCTTTAGTATACACTTAAATTCCACATCCTATATTTACATTTAGGAAGTGTTGTAACGGTGGCAATACGGGCAGACCGGCGATATAAGGGTTCCCTCCTTACCAGGTTATAACAACAAAATTCCACACAAATTGACCTATACATCGAGAAACAGACATCGAAGGATGACGTGAAATGTCTCATTGGATTCAGAATACTTGAATCCATAGGAATACAATATTTTTTTGGGCCCTGCCTTACCCTTGCGTGGTTAGTGCGTTCCACTGTCACGCTGGAGGTCTGTGATCGCTTCCCAGCCACGTCCACCTAAAAACTAAAAAGTTTTTTTTCAGGGCTACTGCCTCTTGCGAGGAATTGACAAATCCTCCAAGAGTATCACTTGTCACGAATAAGTGCTTCTCGTCTAGTCGTTCGAATTTGGCATAAAATTGTAGGTCCCTTCCATTCCTGTCGAAAGGCGCACACAGGAATGGTTGCGAGTTGTTAGTCACTAGGCCTTGGTTCTTCATGAGCCGTTGTGCCACCCGATTTATTTTTTATTATTACCCTTGCGTGCTGGAGGCACAAAACACCCACGGCACGTAAGGGTTTTTATTTGTCAGAAAATAATGGTTATTACATGAATATTCAAAAAAATTTAAGATGAGTGTCGATGCAGAATTTCATTGTCTACAGCATATCCGAAGTAAATTTAATCAATTTGTTTTTTGTTAATTCGCTTTTAAAATGGGGGGGGGGAGGGGAAGGTAAAAGTATATCAAACCACTATAAATTTGTCTTGGTATAATCGTAGCATATGGCACATGACTTTTGGGTAGTTTTTAATGCCCAATCTTATGCAATCAAAATAAACACAATAAAACTTCCGTAAAACAATTTATATTCCTTTTTATAAAATGATGACTCAATTTTCAGTGAAACAAGCATAATATTACCAAGTTGTAATGGTATGGTGATAAGACTTGGCACAAATATTTGGTTTATCATATGAAACAAGAATCAAAAGAGCTCATATCTTGGGTGAAAGGGTGTTTTTTTTGAGTGAAAGGGAAAAATGTAAACCTATGACCAGTACTCTGAATCCAATGAGACATTCCACGTCATCGTCCTATGTCTGGTAAGGAGTTAACCTGGCAAGGAGGCAACCCTTGTTTCTCCGGTCTGCCAGTGTGGCAACACTTCTTAAAAGTCAATTTTGGATGTGGACTATTAATGTACCAGGGCTCATCGCGTCAGAATGAAGTGCAAGGTCTGACCTAAAATATGCCCTTAATGCCCTAACTATTACTCGATAATAATCATATGCGATTTTATTCCAGCAGAGTTCTACAAAAACGCAACAACAGAAATCTTAGGCCCAGTTGTTCAGTGTTGGATTAAGCCCGCGTTAGTTAACTCTGGTAAAAGGTCTATCTACAGTTACGTCAGGAAGCTGTTTTTTAATTGATGATGAATGCAAAATGTCTTAAAAAACGCATCATAAAGCGTTAATGAGTTAATCTCAAGTAAACTCACCAAATTTTGTGAGTTAACTCGGGTTAAGCTTTAATCCCGCACTGAAGAACTGGCTCTAAGAGCCAGTGGCGTACGCAGGGAGGGCTTAGGGTGCTTGAGCCCCCCCCCCCCCCAAAGCAATATGGTATACTGTGCTAAGATTTCATATATAATCGAAGAAAGTTTTTTATTATTTTTTAGTTCAAATTTTATTTTTGTGAATTTTAAACTTTAGCAGTATTTTCAATTTTAATTAAAAAAAAACAATTATAGACATGTATGTCGTATTAAATTACTTGTTCATACCATAAGTTATCTAGATTTTGTTTGACATTTCAAACGTATCTCAGTACATATTTATAGAAACCCAAACAAAATTCCTTTGCAATCAGTCCAAAATCGCAAAATTTTTTCACACATTTAATTTTTCCCTTCTTTTCCCATTAAAAAAAAAAACAGGAATGAAAAAACGAATGCAGTGCTTTTTAGTGTGGTCAAATGCTTTGGTTATGCTTTAACCATGATTTTCGCGCTCAGTGAACGTATCAAATATTCAAACAATATTTTTAAATATCTGTAAACTGCATACTTGTTTTGCCGAATGTTATTTCCAATACTACGACATAAGGCATTAAGAAAAATGTAGAGTCAATTGATGACTTTTCGAAAAACTGCCTCTAACTTGTATCAGAGGTAGACAATCTTCTCAAACTCTTTTTTTAAAGTTAATGGGCATAGTCGTTTTAAACTATTATGATTAGTTCAAACTTCAAAGACAACCTAAACATTTATTTGAGTTTTTGTCAATGCACTATTTTTGACGTTATCTTATATTTTATAAGTACAAATTGGAATAAACTCTACTGAAGTAAAACATGAGTCTAGCGAAACAACTGTATAGCTACTGCTTCTGCTACTTTAAACTATAATAAATATTATTAGCCGTGTTTTTTGAGAGAGTGTGAGCTTATTTAAAGAAAAAACGGACATTTTATTTATTGAAATGTGAATACACTATTCACCTACCCCTATTACCGTCAACGTTGTTAAAATCCAGTTCTTAAAGTGGATTTTTGTCAAAGTGGATTTTCACAAAAAAATTTTGTTTACAAAGAAACTATAACTATAGGGAGTACTTTTAATTTTGTTTGCTATTTTGTGATACCTTAAACAAATTTCACCAAATTTGAGACTGAGCCCCCCCCCCCCCCCCCAAACAAAATCCAGCTTACGCTACTGCTTAGAGTATATAGCTAAGTGTTTTTTTGTTACATTTGAATGAAGAGACATATACCAAAAATTGCCATTTTTAAGAATACCATCAGTTTTTAGGAAAGGTATATGCCTAAAAACTACAGTGGTTATCAACACCATTATAAAAGTGTTTTAGTAGAAGGAATATTGCAATTAAGGCAATTATACATATCTTATGGAAATCATTCTACATTTTGCGGCATGTGACTGAACAAAATGAGTTCTGTAGGTCAATTTAGGTGAAGCCGTTTCGGGAACGTGCCGTACTGAAAAATCACCGAGGGAGTCGATTTTTTCAATAATTTTGCTCACGTTTCGGCAGGTCAATTTTTTGTGTGAGAAAGTACTAACGTTTTTTTGAGAAACAAAATACACACCACAGCCACAACGTGTGGCCATCAGCATAGAGGAAATAGTAGCTGATACACTTAGATAGTTTAAACTGTTCGAAACCGCTAAACGGTTTAGAAAAAAAATTGTTGACATTGGCGCTTGCTTATAGCAATATGCGACCACAATCTTACCATTCCCACCAAAAAGCAATTCTGGACACATGACCCACATTATTTTTAATATTAAGAAATTAGTCGTTTCTTGCGAAACCGTTTTCAAGAAAACAAATCACTTAAAAAACAAAAACGCTTTCAAGAAAGTACATTTTGAATTGTCTTATCAATAAATGTTTTGTATTCCGAAAGCTTTTCTCTTTCAATAAGCTGAATTTTACTCAAGGATAATCTGATCCACCCCTCACAACAGTAAATATTAGGTAGTCAAATTTAAACGAGTTCGTGCAAGTCGCCAAGGCCAACTTCTCAGCAGTTGAAAAAGTGAGATCTACTCCCAAAAAATGGTAAACAAAAATCTAAGAAATTGGTTTGGAAAATGCTTGAGCTTGCTTGTTAGACAATTCAAAAAGTGCTATTCATTGCTATTCATTGATAAAGCTGTGTGCAGGATAGCTGTCGCAATTACTCACAAATCAAAATCGAACCAAAAATAAAATGATGACTGATGAAGTTTCACAAAAATAAAGCTGAATTTTTAGCATGAATGAAACATATGGTTCCGTCATTTTCCCCCAAATCCAATTTTGATTGTTTGACAGAATAAGCCCCTCAAATTATATTCCCAATCTTTAAAAAATGCCTTGTTTGTAAAAGAGTAGTAGAGTAGATGTTGTATATGCTTTCAATTGTTATTGTGGAAGTGTTTTATTATACTATACAATTAATTGGTACATAGATACTTCTTTAATCACGAGTTGCGAGATAATCTGTTTCAAAAGTTAACTCGAGTTTATCTTTAAACTCGTCACTTAAAAATTGGGCCTTAAAAATTTAAGATTAGATTTTGGTTGATAAGTCGTTCTCGAGTACAACTGTCGTCTAAGCAACCAGTAATTCGAGAAATTATTAGAATGAAACAAATTTTTTTTTATGAATTGAATTTTTGATTTTGAAAATTCAGTTTTGGTAAATTCTGTAAATTGAAGGCTTTATTTTATAAATTGCATAAATTTTCAAGTTGAATTTTCAAAAAAAGTTATTTGGAAAAAATGCAGATATTTTGAAAAATTAAAGTCTTTTTTTCAGAATCCAGTTTTTTAAAATTCTGTCTGGAAAAATGCAAGCAGCCAACAAAATTTACCTTTTTGCAGAATTGTTGAATTTAAAAAAAGAGCCCTTTTTATTCGTATTTTGAACAATTTTCAAAATTCAGTTTTATAAAATTGGGACGGCAAAAACAATCTTCAAAGGCGTTTTCTCGTGATAACTTGCAGTAAGCTTTCATAGCTTTCGCTCCGTCATATTAACATTGAAGGTTTTGAATGAATAACAACTACTTGTGTTGGCTACCCCCAAGCATTACATTAGGCTGGAATTATTGCAATTTCATGGCTGCCACACCAATCATCAGATTCCTTTTTTTAGTGGTGCTTAGTCTATAGTTCCAATTTTAATTTATAAATTATTTTGCCGTCAACTGGAGTTCAACCTAGACTAAGCACGTACAAAAATAAATTATAGGGACTCGTTGGCAACTTGTGTATATGTATTTATGTAAAATTACAGTGTTTACTCATTCTTTTTTAAAACATTTTTTTTAATCAATTAGTGATGGGCAAAACAGCATTGTTGGAAGTTTTTGAAGTTTTTGAATTCCAGTTTTTCAGTAAATTTGGTTGAAAAGCTTTCAGGTTAATTCAGAAAGTCTTTAACCTTTTGCTCCATAAAATGCATAGTATGCTCTTATTTAACACAAACTTTGTCAGTCCTACGCGTGGTTGCGTATACATTTGATGATGCACAGCATTCATGCAATTAGAAATATTCAACATGTTGGATAATTACAAGCGCCCACTGTTGTTTGGCTTTGCAGCCATAATTTGCAATATTCCACTGACCTATTTCACCAAAAAGATATGGAGTACATTCATTCGAAAGCAAAAACTTCATCCCCATTTACATACATATATATAGCGAGCCGCAGCAGCTGGTCATTTTGGGTGAAAGCATTCTGCCACGAATAATGTTGTCAACACGGTGCCTCTAAGGATCCGCGAGTTATTGCATCATAATCCCATTTCTATATAAAATGTGTGCAAGGCTGTGAGTTTAAATTTCTATATATTTGTATGTATTTGTATGCATCACATGTACACCCATTCGTGGTGCGGAAATGGTCACATTCGGATGCCAAATGTATAGGATGTTTGGGGTGACACCTAGTGATGGTATTTATTGTTTATGATTTGTGGCCATTTCTTTGTGTGACTAGTTTTCGAATGCATATGTTGTATCGTATACACTGTACCATGTACCTATGCATACATATGCACTTGGCACTAGACAGTCTTTCAACATTGATGATTAGTGCGGTCAAAAAAGCCAACAGCATCATATAAAAATGTTTTTCAAATGCAATTAGACATATTTTAATATTTTTACTGACAGGTGGCAATGGCATCTATGTTTTGTTAAGGGTTTTATTCTGTTTTCAAAATATATTGCGCTTCACCATGTGTGACCGAGATTTATTTATTTTCTGATTTGAATGGTTTTTTGGTGCGTGTAATTCATTTTTGGATGTTGATTTAAAGGCTTCTGGATTTTGTGGAATTCGGTTGGAGAAAGGATTTAAAACGCATGCAGATTGGTTAAGCTGTTTTCCAAATAATACTATATGAGAATAATCAAAGCAGTGTATATTAGACTGGGTCACCCTGTGGATTTAAATTAGTAATAAATCGTATGCTTGGTTTGGTGTTTTGTCTATGTATATACTTTTGTATGTACTATATTTTATTTATTGTTCTGTATATCTTAGCGAAAAAAAATATCGTACTACAAGTGTGTATTCATCATCTTCATCATCATCATCAATTCATGTAACCCCGATCGGAGCATAGGGCGCCAAAAAATCGTCGCCATCCTTCACGGTCTGCAGCTAGATATTTTAACTGTGGCCACGTCTTTCTCTGGGTATTTGCTTCTGCTAAAACTGTTGATTTCCATGTTGTTTTTGGTCTTCCAACCTGCCCCCGCACCGTGCACCCTGAGAATTCCATCAATGGACTGCTTAGCAATATCGTCGTTTGGTTTCCTTAGTGTGTGACCAATCCATTGCCATTTCCGCTTTCTTATGTCAACGTCCAGCATATCTTGGCTTGTCCGGCACCACAACCCCTGGTTCGAAATAATTTGTGGCCAGCGAATATTCAGGATGTGACGCAGACAGCGGTTTACAAAAGCCTGTAGTTTCTTCGTGATGGTAGCCGAGACTTTCCAGTTCTCGCAAGCATAAAGGAGCACGGATTTGACGTTGGATTCGAAGAACCTCAACTTATTGCGTAAGGAGATTTGACTAGACTTCCAAATTTAAGACAGGGCACCGAAGGCAGCTCGAGCTTTACTACCTTTAAGGTGAAGATCTGTACCACCTGGCGTCCCCTGCAGAATTATACGCTGATGTGTGGATCGGCCCGTGTGCATTATTTTTGTCTTTTTGCTATGTATTCTAAGACCAATAGACTCTCCTTTCACCTACAGTGTTTAACACATCCCGTCCAGCCCACTGGTGTTATTTTCCATGAGACATAATATCATCTGCACAGTCTAAATGACTAAGTATTGCAAACGGTCTTCATTGAATGCCCTGTCCCTCTGCTGTACCAACGCTGGCCGTCAAAATGTCATCTATCGCGAGATATTGGCAATAGAACATCACCTTGTCTCACACCCTGCCGTACTTCGAAAGAGTCGGATAGCTGACCATTGTGCTAAACAAAACACCTTGCATTATTGAAGGACTCTCTTATAATGGCAACAAGTTTTGGGGGAATTCCTCTACCAAGAAGTGATCTCCACATACGATCTTGGTCAACTCGGTTAAAGGCTTTCTCAAAATCAACAAGCATGAGATAAAGCGGTGATAGGAATTCCGCAGACTGCTCCAGGGCAATACTTAGGATGTTGATCGGGAAGCTAGCTTGATGCCTCTTGAGTGTAGTCTTATTATTATTATCCGCTCGAGAACAATAGTTGACATTAGTTTTGGAAAAATGGAAAAACGGTAATACCACTCCAATTGTTGCAATTTTCTTTGGCAGCTTAACAATCACTCCATCCTTCCAATCCCTGGGATAGGTTTTATTTTCCCAAACAGTTTGTATTAACGGCTGTATAGAATACTAACCGTTGTGACGGGATCGGCCTTCAGGAATTCAGCTGATACTCCAACAAGTCCAGCTGATTTGTTGTTTTTGAGGAGATTTATCGAAGATTTGATTTCCACAACTGAAGGAGGTTCGATGTCAATACCTCTAAAGGACCTGCGCATTTCGTTTAGCTGGGGCACTTCAGTACTCTGTGCCTGCCCGGCCGAATCTTCATTCAGCTGGCACAGAAATGATCGTTCCATCTGCGTAGCTGATCCTTAATTGATACCAAAAGTGTCCCATCCACATCCATTACAGGATGACTGGTGTTGCTTTTTTTCCCGACAACTTCCTTGGATATTTGGTACAACTGTCTGATATCTCCTTTTTATGCAGCGATTTCCGCATAACTTGCGGGACTACCAACCTCACCCTCCTATCACTTCTCACACAACGATAGACCGACTTATGTGATATCTGATAATCGCTTCACAATTTTGCCTTAGGGGCCAGTTATAGCTATCATTGAAAACCATCATTGAAAATATTAATTGTCAATTTTGAGAGATTTTGAAGAAAAAATAAATAATTATTTTCATGCCAAAATAAATCATATTGACTTTATAATTATTTTTAGGTAAAACAAAATTCAATTTGGCTCAACTTTTCTCATAAAATGACTTTTAATTTTTCAATGATGAACTACCTTACCAATGATCATTGAAAAAATTAAAAGTTACTTTATGGGGAAGATAATGATCAAAATTAATTTTTTTTGGAGGAGAAATAATTCTGAAGTCGTAAGATATATTTCTGCATTTAAATATTCAATGATTAAACAATCGAAGGCCCCCAAAATCAACAGCTAACTTTTTCAATTATGGTTTTCAATGATAGCTATAACTGGGGCCTTACGTTGAACATCTGCCTCGGCACTCGTTTACAACTTTAACATTTTGCGACACTCAATTTAATCCCAGGTGTCTCGAGATATCCAAGAGTCACTAGCTCTCGTCCGCCTAGCACAGTTGCGGATCCAGCCTCCATAAAAACACTTTTTTTTCATCCCACATCTCGTCAATTACTGAATTTTGAGTTTCATTTAATGACGAAGCTCTGTCGTTAAGGTTGGTGATATTACCTACTGTGTAATTACCTACTTGTTAAGTAGGTTAAGTGTGCTAAATTGAAACCACTGATTTTGATTTTGAGGAGAGTAAGAGGCCAAATTCCGTGTTCTGTAAGATTTTCAAAAGCTTTTAGTTCTGTCCGCAGAAATTCTAATAGACTAAGAGCCAACGACATAAAAAGTCAAATCATTTGCGTAATGTTGTAAGCCATTACCAAAACATAACCCCAGAAGGGTTAAGCCAGGATTACAATTTCTGCCTGCCTAAGCCCATGACGAAAGTCATGTAATTTGCGTAATATTTGTTCGCTTGCCATTTGCTTTGAGACAATTTTTTTTTTATGTTGACGAAATATCCCAAAAAACAAACGCAATTTTTTACTCGCTAGCATAAAAATACGTCCCTTATTTTCGCAGACACTTTGTGGCGCAATCAAAAACAGTTGGTATCTGTATTTGTAGCTTATTAAATGCTTATTTGTTGCTCAATCCAAAAATTTGTAGCTCGCTTAGTTTTTTAAGTTATTGAAAATTCCGCTAAAATAAGTTAGCGAAACAAATCTAAAATACTTGGAATATTGAAATATATTCGGTACCTTAATTTGTAGCTTTTTAAATGTTCTTCAGTTCTGAAGAAAATAAATTCCGTACCTATAATAGTTTTTTTAAATATCAACATTCCCGCTTAAATAAGTCTGAAGTTAGCGGACGAACATTCGAAAATAATATTTATTATTATGACGGAGCGAAAGCTATGCAACCTAACTGCGAGTGTTATCACGAGAAAACACCTTTGAATGAAATTTAATTCTTGACCAGTGTCAAATCTTTCATACAATTTCCCTCCTTACACATATGCAACGAATTGTTGCGGTGATAACGGAGAGGAGAAAACTAAAGAACCCGAATGAACAACATCTAACTTGTGTAAAAAAAATCGGGTGGCACAACGGCTCATGAAGAAACAGGGCCTAGTGACTAACAACTCGCAACCATTCCTGTGTGCGCCTTTCGACAGGAATGGAAGGGACCTACAATTTTATGCCGAATCCGAACGGCTAGACGAGAAGCACGTATTCGTGACAATTGATACTCTTGGAGGATTTGTCGATTCATCGCAAGAGGCAGTAGCCCTAAAAACAATTTTTTTTTAGTTTTTAGGTGGACGAGGCTGGGAAGCGATCCCAGACCTCCAGCGTGACAGTCGAACGCACTAACCATTACGCTACGGGCTACTAACTTGTGTGTGGCTAGTAAAAATGCTAGTTGTACAAATGCAATTGTAAATTAGAAAAACCTTCATTTGGATGGGCACGAACAGGTGACCTCGGTGGTGCAATGCGTAGTGCAACGGCCTCTGAAGTAGCTAGGTCTAGGTTCAAATCCAGCTGACGGCAAAACAATTTATAAATTAAAAATTGGAACTATAGACTAAGCACCACTTAAAAGGAATCTGATGATTGGTGTGGCAGCCATGAAATTGCAATAATTCCAGTAATACTTTGTGGTAGCCAACACAAGTGGTTGATGTTCATTCAAAACCTACAATGTAAATATGACGGAGCGAAAGCTATGCAGCCTAACTGCAAGTGTTATCACGAGAAAACACCTTTAAAGTGGCTTGCTCAGGAGTTTAATGTGTTTTTCCTTCAGTGTACTGATTGCATACAAAATAATCTGTACTGACGATTGTTTCACATCCAAGAAGATTCCCTATATCAAACTCAAAAGTGCATTTAACTACTATTTTGTCTTAGTTCATGTTCCTGTTATCTATTTTTGCAATTTCAAAACGTATAAAAATCATAATTTTCAGTTACATAATGTTTATTCTTAAACAATTCTCTACGAATAATATAACAAAGTCTGTATTTTTTCTAAAACATTTTATTCCCCCAACATGAAGAATTTATCTTCAAGTTCTTAACAAAACATACCTAAGGCGAACAAAAATAATCTCTCTGAACTACTTACTTCTAACTGCCTTTTGTGTACGCACTGGGACATGGAAAAGTGCAGAAATGAATGCTATCTCTTAGTTTAAATCTTACAAACTGACCCATTACGGTCAACGCATTATACTCTACTACGCATTACTAACCGACTTCCTGTCTACGTCTACACAGTTCCGCTAAAACAAGTCGGTATTTTCTACCACTCATAAACTTCTTTAATATCAAAATAAAAAAAAATTATTTATACCTTCTTGAGAATGAAAAAAAAAAAAAAAACATTTTCCCATCAGTTGAATGAAATTTACTCCAACACCACAGAGCATAGCACACCACGATCAAAATGAAAACTATCTCGTTATTTATTCCCTTAGTCAACCTCAAATCCAAGTCCTAATCTTTATTTGAAATCGCAGAGTTGCAAAAGTGTAGAGGACAAAAAATAATAAAAAAAAAAAAGAATAAGGAATCACCTTCTATTTTAGCATATAAAACGTCATAGAAAGCATTCCTCCAATTCTCCAATGCAATGTGAAGAAAAAGAAAGAAAACAGCCAATTTCTTACCTCGAGCTCTCGTTCTCGAGGAGGCTCACCTCATAAATATTATATTCAGGTCAGGACACATAACAAAACGAAAAATGGAAGAAATCCTTACAAATAATGTCTTTGCATGCGGACTATTCTAAGACTTCCTTGTCCATTCGTATATATTCGTAGATATAAGCACTCGTTTTGTACCGCTTATCCAAGGAGCAATAAAATTGGAATCTACCATAGAATTCGCAGATAAGATCGCGTCATTTTGCACGCCCCATATATTATAATTGACATCATCACCAACGCCAGAAGCAGCTAAAGCGGGCTCCACCAGCACCTCTCTGTGAGGCAAGGAACAAGGATTTATATTGATATGGTAATAAGTATAGTTGTATAGTTTGAAGCCGCATGAGAGCAGGTGGAGCAGGGAAGATGGCGTAAAATATGCGACGATAAGTTCTGAGGTGTTCTATCTTACTTCCATGAGGAGCACGAGCACCATATCCAAGTTTGAAGGTGTCACTCAGTCATATTATCTAGTGGAAGTCATCAAAAGCTCTTCAACTGTGTGTGTCTTTGAGATTTCTCTTGTCCTCCATATCCATATTTGAAAAGAATTTATTTTCGACTACACAACTAAAATCATATAAATGAATGTAAGTATAGCGAGGAGCGAGGACTCTCCATTATCCTTCCGTTTCGTCGATGGAGCAAAGCGATTACTGATGGTACCTACTATACTATGGTAAATGCAAATATGGTTGCATGAATGGATGACATATATGATGGTTTCTGCCTGAACTGACTGACATCCTTAGATCGAACTGATAGTAAATTTCACATGTGAAGGCATTTTCAATATTTCTATACACCCATACTCACATATGTTTACATTTTGCTATAACTGTATAATTTAGATGTAGTTTGGATGATGATGGTGCCATAGGTAAATGGGCTGTTTGCCTAGAAGGATTGAAGGACAAAAGAAGGTGCTAAATACACCTCTACCAACTCTATCTCTTCTCTTTAGAAATATCATTCAAGTGAAACGAAACTATGAAGTTCATAACGAAGCAAGTATAGGTACTACCTATATGTATAATGTTTTCATCGCCATCTTTTTAATAATTTTGGTGATCCTCTTTTTTTTTTTGTGTAGGCCTTCGAGCAATGTATGAGAATTTGGCTCCTGAGAAAACTTACAAAGAGTGTTTAAATTTAACAAAATCATAATTGAAATCTCTTTTAAATGAGAAAGTGAGGAATTTTCTAAAGGGTTCCTTAAAGTAGTTTTATTTTTAAATTTTGTGAATGGTATACCTATTCTTTAGAAAAAATTAAATAAAATGCACGACTGGATCGCATGAACTTGCTCTCGTAGCTTAGCTAAAAATGGCAGTTAAATTAAACAGAGCTCGAAAAAAAAGTAGGTATGCCAGCTGATTTGTTTGATAAATATGAATTATAGGTGGTTAAATATAGCTTTTGGTATAAGGAACAATTGCTTTCACGGGTGTTTATTATTGAATATGTTTGCCCGAAACTTATAAGCTTGCCTAATGCACAAAATTCGCCCAAATTTTTCCATACATTTCGGAGAGAATGGTCACACTAGTAATTTTTCAATATTTTGGTATAACTCGATATTAAGGCGAATTTAACTTCAATTATTTTTTGTTGGAAATTGGATTTTCTATTAAAATGGATGGTTGAAAAAATGTATAAAACAACTTAATCAGGAACAAATTCAAAAAGACCGACCTAGAAAAGTCGAAAATCATTGACTTTAATTATGTTAACTAAACTGCTCATAACTTTTTTCTGTTCAGAGCTAAATGCAAGACATATTTAAGTAAAAAAGGAGAAGAGGCTCGAACTTTTAATATGAATGATCAAAAAACATTTTTTTTGTTTTTAGCGAAAATATATACAATCAAAAATGGCGTTAAGGCCATATTTTAGGTCAAACCTTGCACTTTATTCTGACGGGATGAGCTTTGGTACAGTAATATTCAACATCCTGAATTTAGTTTTTTTTTTTTTTTTTTTTATATATTAAGCGCGTGCAAAAGGGGTTGTGACTACCCTTTAGATGATATACACAGCACGAGCGATTAGGTAGATTGGAGGGGATTTAAAAGGAGATACCGATGCACATTGGTTTTGAACGTCTGAAGATCACAATGGGAGGGGAAAATTGAGCTGGGTAGAGCATTCCACATTCGAGTAGTGCGACTAAAGAAAGAATCTCTGTACTTAACAGTACGTCCGAAATTGGGCTCAAGGGTAAACTGATGGGCATTCCTAGAAGCGCGAGTATTACGGTTGAATTGCTAAAGGGGAGGAATGTAACTGGCTATTTCACTAGAGCATTGCTTATGGAAATAACGGTAAAATAACGAAAGACATGAAACATTTCGACGGTGCTCAAGAGATGAGAATGTTTCCGTTATAGTTCTTTCACATATCATTTTAAGGGCTCTCTTTTCAATTCTATCCAATAAACTCAAGTGGGTCATTGGAGCACCTGCCCAAATGTGAGAGTTATACTCAAGTTTTGGACGAATAAAGGCTTTGTAGATCACAGCCAGATCAGAAGGGGAGAAAAATTTCTTGCATCGACGGAGAAAACCTAAACACTTAGCAGCATTTTTGGCGATGTCGAATATGTGGTCGTTCCATAAAAGGTTGTCTGTGACACACATACCGAGGACTGAAAGCTTTTCGGTTTCCTCAATGCAAGTGCCACTCATGGATAGTGGCATGGGGGGTGGGTTTTTAAGAAGTGTTTTCACGATGGCAACACTGGCAGACCGGAGTTGACCATGTTTTAACATGAAATTTAACATAAATTAGCCTATAAATCGGGAACTAGGCATTGGTTGGTGTCGTGGAATGTCTCGTTGGGTTAAGAACACTTGAAGCCTTAGGAATATGTTCATTTGTTGACCCTTTCCCTACCCTTGTACGCGTGGGGAGGAAATTACCCTCGGCGGATAAGGGTTTTTATTCGTCAGAAAATAATGGTTATAAAATTAATATTCCTAAAATTTTAAGATGAGCGTCGACGTAGAATTTCATACTGTACAGCATATCCGAAGGCCATTTGTATGCATGTACTAGTTTTCTGTATAATCGCATTCAAAATGAGAGGAGGGGAAGGTGGAAGTATGTCAAACCATTATATAATTGTCTTAGTATAATATAATTAATGTTTTAAGAATGGGTTGATAATTTTGATTTTAATATTGGTTTTTGATTTTTAGAAATAAATGGTTAAATATGACGCATCAAAAACTTTTAAAATATTTTTTTAAATTACATATTATATAAAATTTTTAATTAAAAAAAAACTTAAAAGGTCTCGGCCGTCCCTTGAAAAAAAAAAATTTTTAAATTATGTACATATTATATATATAATACATACATAGATATGCATACATATTATATATATATTAGATCGCGGTCTACATTAGGTAAATCATCGTTACCGTGACGTGTCCTCCAGGTCTAGCCTTACTCAATGCATTTTAGCAAACGAAAATAAAATCGATACGAAAAATCTAATAATGCAGTTCGATAGACAGGAACCAAATGCTTACACAAAATTAGTTATTATGTTTTTAGTTGCTATATTAAGGCCCATATGCTAATACGAATAATAAATATTAAAGTTTAACATAAACGCGTATGTTCAACTTTTTCCTCAGCATAAACTGTAACGCAATGCCCTATGTTCATCTTAAATAAGTGAGTAAAACCATAATTTCCATGCCAGCTATGAAAAATTAACGTCCCTTATTTTGGCGGATACTTTGTGGCGGAATCAAAAGAAGTTTATATCTGTTTTTGTAGCTTATTAAATTCTAATTTGTTCCTCAATCCAAAAATGTGTAGCTCGCTTAGTTTTTAAGTTATTGTAAATTCCGCTAAAATAATTTGGGGACGAAATCTAAAATAATGAAAATTTTGAAGTAAAATTGGTTCCCAAAATTATAGCTTTTTAAATGCTCTTGAGTTCTGAAAAAATAAATGCAGTACCTATAGTAGTTTTAAATATTCAAATTCACGCTTTTTTGAATTTGTTGCACAAAAATTATTTTTAAACATAAAAACCAAATAAAAAGTTACCCTGAAGAGATAAGAAAATAATTTTTAAGCAACAAATTAGCATTTAAAAAGCAACAATTTTGGACCCCAAAAAATTGTTATTTTCGAATGTTCGTTCGCTAACTTCAGACTTATTTTAGCTGGAATTTGAATGTTTAAAAAACTATTATAGTTACGTTATTTATTTTTCCAGAACTGAAGAGCTAAATGCTCTAATTTGGGTAGGTACCAATTTTAGTTAAAAATTATCATTATTTTAGATTTTGTCCGCTACTTTCAGAGATATTTTAGTGGAATTTTCAATAACTTAAAAACTTAGCGAGCTACCAATTTTTGGATTGATCAACAAATAAGCATTTATTAAGGCTCCTAATACTTAGCACCTCATACATGGGATATTCGCAAAAAAGAGTATGCCAACTAAAAGGTCAGTAAGTGGTCAAAAAAGGTCAATTGGTTTCAGAAATTGGTCAGCCATAGAAAATTTTTAATCAAGGGTAACATTTTTACATTGAATTTTCGGCACCTCATTTATGGGATATTCGCCAAAAAAAAGTATACCATTTGAAAAGCCACCGGCTCGTGATAAAAGGTCAGCTAGTTTCAGTAATTGGTCCAATTGGTGCTAAAAGTCTTAAATGGCCTCGAAAAAACAAAAAAACTCAAAAATTCATATAAAATAACCTATGGCTATGGCCAAACACTGAGAAAATTTTTTAAACCGACGTAATTTGCCAACGGACCTTTATAAAACTTTATAAGAGAATAAACGTCTAAGCGACTGTACAAACAATTTGAGGGTATACAAGGAGGTTCCTTTAATGCTAGTTCCAAAAATGGAAAAGAAGATTTGGTATGTATACGTTTCTTTTGCTGAAACAAATGCTCCTGGTGGGAAAATTCCAAAACAAAGGGTAGCCTTACTGTTGGGATGCAATGACACAGGTTCACATAAAATCGTTGCGTTAATTATTGGAAAGTCAAAACATCTACGTTGTTTTAAAAATTTTGAAATGCAAGTATATTTTCAAAGAGTGGTTCCTTAACAGTTTTGCAAAGAGCAAAATCTCCCAACTTCTCATCCAGCAGAAGTAAAACTTATGGCTTAAAACAACCCAGATTGATTTAATGTGTAGTAATTTTGTTTCATTGGTGAATAGCGCTGCTGACTTTACAATACCAAAGTGTCCTGTAAAGGATAATTATTTGGTTCAACTTCCTAGCAATATTTTATTATTGATAAGACTAAGAAACTCTGAGAGAAGGAAATGGCTCCGCTATCGTTACGACTTCTCCTCAAAAGCACAAAACTTTTAAACACAGAAATAGCAAAAGAAATTGATAAGAACAAAAACTCACTTTGGAATAATCTTCTATTGTCCTTTGAGAAATCAAGTAAACCTTTTTGGAAAGTTACAAAGGTTATCAAAAAACGTGGTTCAGGTATTCCACCTCTCAAAACAAATGACAAACTGTTAATAACGGCTTAAGAAAAGGCAAACTTATTAGCTTCAAATTTTTCAAAAAATCATGAAACAACAGCTCACTATAGTGATCATTGCACTTCTACTGAAGTTGCAAATACAATGACTTTTATATCGGAATCAAATATCGAATTAATAGATTCAAATCTAATAAATCCTTTTAAAGTAAGATACTTGATTCAAGGCTTAAAAAATAAAAAAATGTTCTGGCATGGTATAAGTAACAAACTTTTGAAAGCTGTCCCTGTATCAGGCTAACGATACCTTGCCTCAACTTTCAATGTTTGTCTTAAGCTGAGCTACTTTCCAGATTGCTGGAAAACAACTATTGTTTTAGCCCATAAGCTTACTGAGCTCTTTAAGCAAAATACTAGAAAAAATAATCAAAGAAAATATTGATAATCACTTAGCTGCAAACAATATTCTGCCTGATTATCAATTTAGTTTCAGACCCTTTCACAACACCAGCTATCAAATTCTCAGTATAAAAAATCACTTAAAAGAAAAATTCAAAAATAAAGAATCGACTGCCTTAGTACTTTTAGATATTGAAAAGGCCTTCGACACTGTCTGGCACGACGCATTAATACACAAACTTGTGCAATTTAACTTCCCAATGAATATAGTAAAAAATATCCAAAGCTTTTTAGGTGGCAAAAAATTTTTAGTAAAAGTTCAAAACGATAAATCTTCTTTGCAAAATATTCCATAAGGAATTCCCCAAGGTACAGTACTGGGTCCAACTCTCTTCAATATCTTTGTCTCCGATTTACCCAATTTGGGAAACAATATTGGTATTGCAATGTATGCCGACGACACGGCTATTGTTAAATCGGATATATACTTTCTAGAAGTCTATCATACGTTGCAAATATCTCTTTCTACAATATAAAAATACCTTTTCAAATGAAAGATTAAGGTAAACCCCTTTAAAACGCAAGCTATTTGGTTTACAAGACGTCTTGTTTCCTCCCAAACAACGTACAGCTTCGAATGGGCACCGTGAACATTGACTGGTCCGAACATTGTCGATATCTTGGTGTTATGGTAGACAAAAAATTTAATTTTCAAAAACATATATCTACTACTAATGATAAAATAAATCTATACAAAAGAATTATTTACCCATTAATATGTAGAAGTTCTAAACTTAGCAAAGAAAATAAAATTTGAATGTTTAAGTCAATTTTTCAATCTATACTCCTGTACGGTGCTCCTGTTTGGAACCATTGTGCCAAAACTCACAAACTTAAGCTCCAAATATGCCAAAACAAAATTCTAAAAATGATGCTTGATTTACCATGGTGTTATACAACTTACAGGCTTCATGAAAAATCCAATGTCAATCTTTTGAACTACCTTATTGAAAATTTAACACGAAAATTTTATGTTTTTTTTTTTTTATATTCCATGTGCGCAAAAGAGGTTATGGCTACCCTTAAAATGTTTTTAACACAGCACGAGCGATTAGGTAAGTAGGAGAGGATTTGGAAGGAGATACCGATGCACATTGGTTTTGAACGTTTGCACATCGAAATGGGAGGGGAAAGTCGGGTCAGGTAAAGCATTCCACATTCGTGTGGTGCGACTGAAGAAAGAATCTCTGTACATTACAGTACGTCCGAAGTTGGGCTCGAGGGTGAACTGATGGGCATTCCTAGAAGCGCGATTATTAGGGTTGAATTTTTTAAGGGGAGGAATGCAACTGGCTATTTCACTAGAACACTGATTATAATAATAGCGATAAAATGGAGAAAGACACGAAACATTACGGCGGTGTTCGAGAGATGTAATTGTTTCTGTTATAGATCTTTCGCCTATCATTTTTAAAGCTCTCTTTTGAATTCTGTCCAACAAACTGAAGTGAGTTTTTGGAGCTCCTGCCCAAACATGAGAATTGTACTCAAGTTTTGGACGAATAAAGGCTTTGTGGATCACAGCCAGATCAGAAGGGGAAATAAACTTCTTGCATCTACGGAGAAAACCTTAACACTTAGCAGCGTTTTTGGCGACATTAAATATGTGGTCATTCCACAAAAGGTGGTCTGTGACACACATACCGAGAACTGAGAGCTGTTCGGTTTCCTCGATGCAAGTGCCGCCCATGGATAGTGGCATTAGGGGTGGGTTTCGCTTTAACGGCAGGAGACAACATTGAGTTTTAGAAGCATTAAATTCTACGCGGTTTTTGATTCCCCATTGGACAAGGCTGTCGAGATCAGAATTTAATGAGCTTATCATACGCTGCCGTTCAAGTTCCACATCCAAAGGACATGGATGAGAATCTGTAAACGAATATGAGAAGCGGAGGGTACTATCGTCAGCAAAACAGTTTAATGGATTAGAAGTTTCAGACAAAAGATCATTTATAAAAATAAGGAAGAGAGTCGGGAACAAAACGGAGCCCTGGGCACACCAGCATTTATTTTGTGGATTTCAGACTTGAAACCGTCCAATACGACTTGTACTAAACGGTCCGAAAGGTAATTTCTAACCCAACAAAGAAGAGGTTCATCCAAACCAAATGCGTGCATTTTCGATAAGAGAGCTGGTGCCAAACTCTATCAAAAAAATAAATAAATAAATCGGGTGGCACAACGGCTCATGAAGAACCAGGGCCTAGTGACTAACAACTCGCAACTATTCCTGTGTGCGCCTGTCGACAGGAATGGAAGGGACCTACAATTTTTATGCCGAATCCGAACGGCTAGACGAGCACCACTTATTCGTAACAAGTGATACTCTTGGAGGATTTGTCAATTCCTCGCAAGAGGCAGTAGCCCTGAAAAAAAAACTTTTTAGTTTTTAGGTGGACGAGGCTGGGAAGCGAACCACAGACCTCCAGCGTGACAGTCGAACGCACTAACCATTACGCTACGGGCTACTACCAAACTCTATCAAACGCTTTTGAAATATCAAGGGCAATAATCTTACTTTCTCCAAAACGATGTAAAGATGTGTTCCACTGTTCGGTGAGATATACCATCAGATCACCAGTGGACCTATTGCTACGAAAGCCGTACTGCCGGTCATTAAGAAGTTTTCGTTCCTCGAGATATTTCTTGAGCTGGAAATTAATCAGCGTTTCCATGACCTTGGAAAGAAGGGACGTAAGCGCAATTGGCCGATAGTTGGAGGGGGAAGAAGACACGCCTTTTTTAGGGACAGGCTGGACAAATGCTGTTTTCCATCCACTTGGAAAGAGACCAGTAGAGTAGGACAGATGGAAAAGCTTACGCAGTGGTTTTGCCAGCGTTGAAGAACACCTCTTCAGAACAATGGGGGGGATACTATCAGGGCCAGCGGATTTGTGTACATCGAGATCCTTTAGAACTCTAGCAACTGCACGAGTGCGAAAGAAGATTTGTCCCATAAAATCATTTACGCTCTCAAGTACAGGAGGAGTCATAACACTTTCTGGCAGCGTCGAATTAACAGCAAACTGTGCTGCAATTTTAACTACCTATATGCCTGTAAGACCTCAGGTATTTCAAATGCAATGCACGGCAATAGTTAGAAGGAGTAGAAGGAAAGATTTTTATTGGCACAGTGAATTGAGAATTAGATGTTCATTATCTCTTTTTTTTGTCCACGGGTGGCATCCAGTTGAAACTGGGGAATATAGAAAAGAATGCTACCTAGACTGGGGCTCGAACCCGCACGTCCAGGTTGGCAGTGACACACTATATCCACTGTGCCATGGCCGCCCGCTATTTTTTTTTTTTTTTTTCACTGAACAATTTCAATTTACGTCTAGCCTTCATTTTGATCTCAAAATCATGGATAAGGTGTTATCTCAGATTCTAGAAAAGTGTTGGAACCCTATCTTAAATGATGACTGTGATGGATTCATAAATGAAGAAGATGATGTGCGTTGTCTATTCTCAGAGAACCCTTAAAAAATAGAAATTGTAGATAACCAGGTATCTTTCCCTAAAATTTGCTTTTGAACAAGAATTGGTAACATACAAGTTTGTCCATTCTCACAGGAGGCAGGAGTACACAGAAGATGGTGTCAATGAGTGGTTACTTGAAGAAAATGTTCCGGGTTCAGTGGAAGAAATTGAAGCTGAAAGTGAATCGGATTCTGGTGATGTACAGATTGTACAAAATGTTGTAACTGACAAGGATGCAATTGAAATCTTCGATAAGGCCATCGATTGGGCCACTCAAAATCAAAAAAACTTTATCAGAACTCACAATTCTCCATCAGAATCTACGCGAATCTGCACTTCAAAATGTGGTGCGCAAAACTTAGCAGAGTAAAATAACGATTTTTTTTCAAGTTTTCAAGGCTCTTCCAAACCAACGAGAAAGGGGAGCGTAAAATATATGGGGTGTATTCAGTTGCGTACCGTTCCTTTTTGACACCGGGAGCAGAGCCCTAGAGAGAAATTTTCTTCTGACACCTTTAAATATGTTTTGTTCACATGTAATAAGAAAATACGACAGATTAAAAAAAAGGTACACTACGGTGTATACGTAATTTTTTATTTATTTATTTTTATAAATTCACAAAACTAACTTTGTGTAATAAACTTCTCAACAAAATATAATTTTTTGTTCCGGAAGCCAAGCACGTAATAGTTAGAGCGTTAAGGGAGCCAACCTTGCACTTCGTTCTGACGGGATGAGCTTTGGTACACTAATAGTCCATATCCTAAATTTACTTTCAAGAAGTGTTGCCACGGTGGACACACTGGCAGACCGGAGATATAAGGATTGCTTTCTAACCATGTTTTAACACGAAATTGCACATAAATTAGCCTATAAATCGGGAACCAGACATCGGTTGATATCGTGGAATGTCTCGTTGGATTTAGAGCCATAGGAATATGTTAATTTGTTGACCCTTCCCCCTTCCTTATACACGGGGGGGGCCAAAATACCCTCAGCGGATAAGGGTTTTTATATGTCAGAAAATAATGGTTATCTAATGAATATTTATAAAATTTTAAGATGGACGTCGACCTTGAATTTCATACTCTACAGCATATCCGAAGTCCATTTTTATCCATGCATTAGTTTTTTGTATAATCGCTTTCAAAATGGGGGAAGGTGGAAGTATATCAAACGACTATATATATTTCTTGGTTATAAGATTATAACCATTATTTTCTGGCAAATAAAAACCCTTATCCACCGAGGGTATTTTGCTCCCCCCGCGTACAATGGTGGGGAGGGGTCGTTTTATCGATTTAAAGGCTAATTTTTGTGAAGTTTCGTGTTAAAACATGGTCAAGAGGCAACCCTTATATCTCCGGTCTGCCAGTGTTGCCAACGTGGAAACACTTCTTAAAAGTAAACCTAGGATGTGGACTATTAGTGTACCAAAGTTCATCCCGTCAGAATGAAGTGCAAGGTTTGCATAAAATATGGCCTTAACGCCCTAAATATAACTATACGAAGTTGTTTTGATGCCTTATTTCAAGATATTGTACCCTAAAAACCCGTGCTTTGAAGATGTAAGCTACCTAAGAGGTGCCCGATTTTTTGTCAGATATTCAAAATGGGTATTGTGGATCTCTTAAAGGATACCCAGAAAAGTATTTTTAGTTCAGGGAATTTTTTAAAAATGGTACTTCCAGACTCTGCGGTTATTTTTTATGTAAGAAATACATTTTTTTCTAAATAAAAAAAATATGAAGGATTTGGGAGAGCCTAAAATCGTTCCAATTTAAATTATTTATTAATAGTGTCATTATTTATGTTTTAAAATCATTAAAATGAATCAATATTAAAAAAACATCAATTTTTTAACTTGCACAACCCTATAGCTTGAACACTCCTGGTTTCGTATGTGTTCAAGTAAACGAGTGCCCATTGTAACACTTTTTTTCGTACAATTAAAAATTGAAAGATTTGGAGAAAAACGGACGAAGACAGTGCAGTACATTTAGTCAAAATATGGGAGAATATTTATTATAATTTTGAATGCGGAATTTTATTTTTGGTTTTGTTTGGAAAAATTGTTTTTATTAAAGAACCAAGTTTTAAGGAAGGAAAATGCTGCCATCTTAATCCAGGAACAAGTTTGTTCCCATTTTCTCGAAAACTTCTTTGAAAAAGGCTGTGAGCTCAATCGTTGCTTATAATAATTATCTATGTGAAAATAGGAAGGTATACAAAACGCTATCTCCTGTCCAATATTAAGAAACAAACGAAAATGTATGTAAATTTGTTTTAAACTGATTAAAGGTTGGATGGAATTTTTCCAACACATTTGTATGCTGTTTGGCTCTGCTTTGCACTGCTCTGCAGCTCTATTCTTATGAGAGGACCACCGAACAGCAGGAAGTTTTCTTCACTCAACCAACAGACTAAATAATCAGGATGGTTATCTTTTCCATTTCCATATTCTGCATCACGTGCATGTTTCCAGTTATAGAGCTGACATCCTTATATCTACCTATATACAGATAACGGATAAAATATTTCGCGACCTTAATGCAAAAGTTAGGTAAAACAATATTTTATCCGTCTTTTTTGAATGTGTTCCATAAGTAGATTTTGAACTTAGTCATCATGTATGTTTATTTTTTGTTGGCATTAAACAAAAAGAAAGCAAACCATCACACATTTACCTTTAAACAAAAGCAAGAGAGCTAAACATTAAGGTCCTTGTATCTACCGCATTTGCCATACCATTACCATTAATTTCTTGCAAAATAAACACACAAATGGAGTATAGACTGCCATTTGGAGGTAAAACGAGTGGCATTCACAGGAAAAGGAGCTTATTTTCCCTAAGTAGTGAGCTTTTGATGAAGCGTAATCCTTCGAGATAATGTTATGTTTTATGCTAGTTTTTCGCATCACTTGGATTAAGAGTGTTAGCATAAAGTGAAAGAAATCACACAGACTTAAATATGAAAAATTAATGCGGCAGTGTTGTTTTCATGTTTTACCTAGTTTGTTTTTTATTTAATTATTTATCTCATCATTTATAATTTTCGTAGCACTCACTGCTAATACTAGTACATAGAGTCGGTAGCAAATTTTGGGAGTAGATGTATAACCGAAATCTTATGAAGGTTTTTAGGTTCATAATTTTTATTATCGAAATCTGAAGTCTGTAGGGTTTTTTGCTAAGCCTTGGACGGGTGTGGGGTATTGCAAATAAAAATTGTATAAATTTCTTATCACGGGTATTATCACTTCCATCAATTTTTTAAAAAAAAACATTATTATGCTTTGTTATTTTAACTAAGTCCAAACTTCTTAATCTCGGTGATTCGACAAATAGAACTTAAGATATAAGCTTTTTAAGTGAACCTTATCGCTTTTTCCTAGGAGATTTATAAAACGTAAAAAATCAGCAAAAAAAAGTCAAAGTATTGGCTACTATAAAAGGACAAGTTTTTGATTAGTAAAACATGGGGTGCATTCGGTTGCGTTCCATACTTTTTGACACCGGAAGCAGAGCTCTCAAGATAAGGTTTAAAGTTTGTATTGTTCACATGTACTTAGAAAATACGTCAAATTAAAAAAACGGTACACTACGGCGTATACGTAATTTTTTTTTTTATTATTTTTATAAATTCACAAAACTAACTTCGTGTAATAAACTTTTCAACAAAATAGAATTTTTTTTATTCCAGAAGCCAAGCCTTATTTCTAGATATTAGCCGTGTTTTTTGAGAGAGTGACTAGCAACTCAGTAAAATGTTTACACGCAAAACTATACCAAAACAAATTATTATAGAAAATTTTGTTTGTTTTTTCCTTGTTAGACTTTTAATGAGTTGCTAGTCACTCTCTCAAAAAACACGCCTATTATAGCCTTAAATGCAATTTGCTTGTTACATCTTGAATATACAGGGTGTCCCAATAACAATGGTCGAAACTGAAACAGGTGAAGGGCCAGGTTATGACCTATCAGAATTTGGTTACTTTTCCATACCGAATCATAGCCGTTCTCGAGTTCAAACCTTACTTAGAACCAGTGTTTTTCTCATCCTGTCCAGAATTAATTTTTGTTTTTTTACAATTTTGCATTAAAACATTAGTAAATAGTTTGATTTATTTTACTGACTAAAATATTTTTCATTGGCATCACCATTTGCCTACAATTCATTAGTTACTCTTGAACTTTGCCAATCTTAATTTTTGACCTCAATCTTCTGAACAGCTCCCTAAACAAAATTCGTATAGGTCGATACAGGTTTTATTTTTCAAAAATTTTCTATTTCTCTGTAGTTTTCAAAAAGGTATAAAACTCGCCAAAGCTATGTTTCAATATACTGTTATAACCGTTTGAACTCAAATCAAACAGATATTTTTTAAACATCACAAAACAAAGTAATAACACTTTATGTAGTATCCGCACTTTTCCTTAGTTGTTGTTTACAACACTTACCAATAAAAAAGGCCTATTGTTAAAAAAGCAGCCAAGTTCTTCTATATACAAAAATCTTTGCGCAACAAGTCAGTCGTAAAAAGTAATGAGATCTAAAAGTACGCCAAGCTTTAATTTTATTAATGCTTAATATCAAATATTTTAAGTAGAGTAATAATGAAGAAATTTAAAATTATCACGGAAATCTGTTATTTAATGATTACTGACTTAAATTGAGTTAGTTTACTTGGCAAGTTTTCTTTTATTACCTTATTACTTAATTTTAAAATGAAAACTTGACTATTAAACCAACTCAATGTAAGTCTGTAATCATTAAATAACAGATTTCTCTGATAATTTTTAATTTCTTCATTATTACTCTACTTAAAATATTTGATAATTAACATTAATAAACTTAGAACTTGGCGTACTTTTAGATCTCATTACTTTTTACGGCGGACTTGTTACGCAAAGATTTTTGTATATAGAAGAACTTGGCTCCTTTTTTAACATTAATGTTTTTGATGTGATATTTATTTCAGCTCCCGTGTTTAGGAAAGTTTAGGAAAACTACCACATTGAATAAGAATATTTCGGATTCAAATGCAGCAGTAAACAATTGCCTTTAGTTTGAGTCCAGAAAATTCGTATTCCATGGTTTAGTTTTCCTAAACACGGGAGCTGAAATAAATATTTTTTCTTTATAAATACGGAGGTAAGTATTTATTGATTTTATGTATTTTCTTTTTATCTGAAATATTTTCATAGTAAATTTTTTAGTTGATCAGTTTAGCGGTCAGTTAAAAACTTATTTGTGCGCATATGTTTGAATTCAATTTCCTTCAATCAAACATGTTATAATGAATAATTTTAGTTTTGCATTGGAATGATTTTTCGAAGAATCTGGCATAACACATCAAGCAGTGGCGAAGCGTGGCTTCTTGTCATCCGGGGCAGAGCCCATTTATGCCGCTCCATTTTTCTTACCGCGCGGGTGCAAGGGTGCACGTCTGCAAAACAGGCACGGCAACTTTCAGCTAGGGTAACAGTACCAACGAAGTACTTAGCAGTTTTTTTTTTTTGCAATTCTATTCCCGATTTTGCAGTTAACCAAATAATGGATGTAATGGACTGAAGTCCATTATTTGCAAACAAATTTATACTGTATTCTGTTAACTTCTCAAGCTAGATCAAAATTTGTAAGTCCGTATTTTTAAGAAATTTAAAAAAAAAAATTGATTCAATATGAAATTAGCAAAACAAATTGTGTATCTCGTGAAGTTAGCAGGGCTGTATGTTTTTTTTTTTTTCTAGTGAAGGACTTCAAAATTTGTAATTGGTATTTCTTGAAATTTTTTTTTTAGGGCTACTGCCTCTTGCGAGGAATTGACAAATCCTCCAAGAGTATCACTTGTCATGAATAAGTGGTTCTCGTTAGCCGTTCGGATTCGGCATAAAATTGTAGGTCCCTTCCATGCCTGTACCAAACGCACACAGGAATGGTTGCGAGTTGTTAGTCACTAGGCTCTGGTTCTTCACGAGCTGTTGCGCCACCCAATTTATTTATTTATTTTTTTTCTATTTCTTGAAATGCAAGAAGATTTATAAATTTGGAGCATTACAACAAATTCCTAGCAGACTTGGTTCTTGAGATACTCATCTGGACTTGCTAATTTCATATTGAAGTCAATTTCATTTTTTTTTTTTTTTTTTTTTTTGTTTAATTTCTTAAAAATAAGGAATTCAAAATTTTGACCTAGCCTATTCTTGAAATGCAAAAAAAAATTTAGAGCCTTACTGCAAACTTCTAGCATGCTTAGTTCTGAAGATACTAACAATAATATGATCTCCTAACTTCACTGTGAAGTTAGCAGGGCAGTTTGAAATTTTCTTCAAATTGAGGACTTCAAATTTGGACCTAGAATTTCCTGAAATGCAAAAAAATACTGCAAATTTGGAGCCTTACTTGAAATCTCTAGCATGCTTGGTTCTATGTGACCTGTTAACTTCACTATGAAGTTAGCCAATCGATACACCCACTATTTGATGAACTGTAAAATCGGGAATAGAATTATAAAAAAACTGCAAATTACTGCGTTGGTCCCGTTTCTATCAATGCTTTTCTTTTGACATTTAACTCAGAAAGCTTGTATTTGTATGCAAATGTTTGTACAATAGCATTTGATGTGGTCCGACAATGACAATGACTATGACAATGATTTTTACCACTAGGACAATTTTTGATTGGATTCTTTGGGTATACAAAATAATTAATTTGAAGAACAATGGATTAAAAAAAATATATGAAAAAGCGAACAGGTGGGTAAATTTTTTTTATTTGACCCCCGATCAGGCAAGCTTATGAAAACATTCACTATGTTTGACCTACGAGTATCATAGAATAATCTTAACTTCTTATCAAATAAATTTATAGGTTTCGGTTGATAACACTAAACTATTAATAAAAAGGACCTTAACATTTTTTTTTATTTTAAGAGTAATCCAGCTAAATAAGAATTTGCATTTCCTGAGGGTAAGTTCAAAGCGATAAACACGTACTTTTTATATATTTTTTTCAAAAAATATTGTTTCATGGAAGCAGTTGGAATACATAAAAACCCTTCGTCCTGTTTAGAAAACGCAGCAAAATTTTATAGACCAATTCATAAACTTAAAAATGAAATTGCTCTTTCTAACGGAACTCTTTCATGCCTCCACTATTAATCTACATTACTATATACATAGATAGTTTGGTACTTTATTAGATGTATAGCAAGTACGTTTTGACATCAAACCATATCATATATTTTGCATGTTCATTTATAACAAAATATATAACAAAAAAAATGGAACACGTATTTAAAAAGGAAAACCTTTAAAATAGTTTTATACTAGGTACATACACTTCATCTACATAATATATGACACTGAACCTCTAGAGATTCGGAAGTAGTCGGCACATTGCATTTTCGTTTTCACATAACATCATCAGAGCGAGAGCCACACGTATAATGGCAATAATTTCCTTTGATATATAAATTCAGGTCTTCTGTCCTGCTGATCCATTCTGATCCGCCATCCTTTCTCATTCAGCCTCATCCTGATTTACGCAAAGTGCTATAATCTAGGCAAAAAGAAAAATTAAACGATGGCTTGCTGTTTCTATATGCACAAATACACAGATGCACTCCAAGTGCAGTATACTATATCTCGCTATTTGAGTTATTTTTTTTTTCTCGGTGAAGTGAGTGGGAAAATAAAATCACGATACAAAAATACCCAATCCAAAAACGGAATATTTAATGTGACACATATCGTGTATGAACTCCCAAAAGGCCATCTCGCATTCGATGTGTGGAGTGGAGGCAGGGTATGCAACTTGCAAGAGTTATTGCAAGGATAGCAAGGTCTATTTCTCCCTAAGTAGTATATTAATCCTCCGAACTTTTCCATTTTCCACCCTCTTGGACTTGACACGCAATTAACTTCAGGTGCGATCATCGCAAATACGATTGCGACCGAGATTTTCATTTTGACCTGAAAGAGGAATCTCTTCTTTTTTTTTGTTGCTGTTGCCACCTGACACCCGCATTGCGTATGTTGTCCTTCCTTTGGTGGACTTCTTTAAACCAATTTGCGTGTACATTTTTCAATTAAAAGAAAAAAGGATATTGCCGAAACGCAAAGTGAATACAGTACTTTTTTTGTTGGAAAACCCTCATCGGATTCGGCCGGTGCTGTGTTGTCCCGTGTGTTGTATATGAATGCAGGTATTTACTCCTTTAAGTTGAATTTACATAATCAATCGTCGTGACAGCAGGCTTCTGATAGCGTTGCCATCACATAAATAATATTGCTTCAACCGTTAATTGGACGAGGGTCAAAGTCTTTGGGATTGTATTTTACAGCAAGAAGTTGGTCTCTGTTGTATGTTCTCTCACAACTTTTATTGATTTAAAGAACTTATCTTTCGTTATACACATACACCCAAGGAAGGATGGTTTATGGAGTCGAATAAATTAATCTATAATTTATTTTATTCTATTTTTGATATCGATGCTTTATTTCATCAGCACCTAATTTCTTATCTCTTCAGCATATCCAAAAACACCCAAAATCCCCGCAATGGCTTTGGGTAAAGACGCTTTAAAAGAGGGGGAAATATTAAATTTGGTATATTTTGGGTAATTTTAAACGTGGAATCTACTGACATCAAAAATCAAAAGGATATGAACATCGGGTACATGAAATTTGGCCCCAATGAAAAATAACCTCAAACTTGATAATTAAAAAACGGACCCATTTTCAAAATGGAATAAATGGTCCAAAACTTATGAAAAATGGTGCCAAACAAAAAATGAAAAATTGCTCTAAAATTTATATAAGAAGCAACAACAACAGAAAAATTACAATCGTACAAAAAATATTTTGCGTTAGTTTGGGAGAGCATTAAAAGTACCTTACCTGGACCGCTTCGCGAGTTTAAGGATCTTAACTCCGTTTTTAGGTCCTCTTTTCATAGGGTATTCTTAGTCGCCTGGCAGGCGCCTATGTTGTCAGTCGGCCTGCTATCAAAGTTTTTGTTGCAAAAGTATTTTGGTTTAAGAATAAAAGTTTGGGCCATTTTTCATAATGAAATTTCGCCCCAAAATTTAAATGGCCCCAATTTACAGATTTTAAACTTTCAATTTTTTGTTTGCTTATTTTTTGTGTGATCATAAAGTGCGATGTGGAAAACAAAAGTCGACAACATTTAAAAAAACCTGCTGCAAAAACTATCATTAACTATTATAAATGTGTTTGATCCACTGAATACGATACAGACCTACAAAATGTCCTATAACATTCTGATTTTTGAAATTCTCCAATTAGTCCAGGAAAATTAGATACAAAAATGTCCTTACTTACAAAGCTGAATTTTGGTGGAGAGCTTCATTTTTTTGTCTTAAACATTTCCTGAAAAAACCCTTAATTTGTGTTAGAGCTAAAAAATTTAGGGGGGAGGGGTAAGGGTAACCCTTGTTTTCTAAATTACTCGAAAACTGTAGGTTCTTGTTTTTGTTTTGGCTTATGTTTGGAAACATATTTGCTATAACTGAAGAACGAATAGACGTATAGAGGTCGTTAATATGTCATTTTGTAGATAATTGTACTGTCTAGACCACTGTTTCCCAACGTGTGGCCCACGCCCCACAGGGGGGCAACTTGAAGTTAAAGAAGGGGGCAATTTAAAATTATGCTTCATTGCACTATTCTCACTGAAATATCTACACTTCTTTGTTCCCACCCATAAAGATATATTTCTGAATATTATTTTCAAAATTATTTTCAAAATTAGGACCCTACTCTATAAAGTCAATTCCGATAGTTCTTCTATAACCAATTTACTATTTAAGAATTAGAATTGAAAATTAAGGACGTTAAGAAGTAAGCGTTAATGACACATATTAAAATACATGATTAAGTTAAGTTAAATTTAGTTAAGTTAAGATAAGTTACTTTAAGTTAAGTTAAGCCAATTTAAGTTAAGTGAGGATAAGTTAATTTAAGTTAAATAATGATGTATTTAGGATGTTGTGTTGTTGATTTATGAGTAGGTAAGAGTCCGCCTGACTCGTTACCTCTTCAGCTCATCCGCCGGTATTTTTCTCGTTGCATGCGACCACTTGTCTACATGTTAACCACGAACATATGGAATTGGGAACCGCCTGTTCTAATTGTAAAATCCACATATCTCGTGCACCTGCTTTTGTTACTTTTGCAGAACTCTGGCTAAGTACACCAATGGTTGATGGTACCATGGTTGCCCTCAACCTTGCCAGTATTTTGCAGCCGTAACGAAAAGTAAAGAACGGGAAAGAAAGAATCGAAGGATAACTTTTGTTGCGGTAAATTTTACCGTAACAATACCCAGGATCTGCATGCATCACTACTTACTTCCTCATGATCAAGTTTTTTGGCGTTTACGATAAATTTAAAAAAATCGTATTTTTATGAAAAAGAAAATTTTCTTCAATTTGAGCCCAATTTATGTTTCCAAAATACAGCTTTTCGAAGTTTAGAAATCAAAAATGTATAGTAGCAAGTAGTAAACACAGTATAATCAAAAAAAAAAACACAGAATGTTTGGTTGGGTCAAATCTCCCATAAAAAATTACTTAAATCAAAAAAATAACTAATAAGAAACAAAAGTAATATACATACATAGTAATATGGTTTTATACTTTTTCTTAAAGCACGAGATTGATTTTTCATTTTTGTTTTATGAACCGATCAGTAAATTCCTCTACGTCTAGTGACACATCTTTGTGGACATATGCATAAGTGCTAAACATGCCTACCATTGAAGACCTGAACCAATTCTTTAATCGACTAAGCTTAGAGAAGGACCTTCTGCTGTAGTTATACTAATAGGTAGCTAAGGGAGTATATTTAGCTTAGCGGGTATATTTGAAAATTGTTTGATGTTTGGAAACCTTTCTTAATTACATTTTGCCATTATCTCCCTAATTGCTTTTGTATGGAACTATTACCGGTGTTTTTTTGGCATTCTATAAATAATACAGTAGAAAATTACCAAAAAAACGCATCCGCAGTAGCCTGGTTTTTGTATTTCAAAATTGGTTTAACTGAAAGAACACCTGTCAGAATATTAAAAAAAAAAAAAATATAGTATTTGTGAGAATCAGAAGAAGTCAAAATTAACTACGAAAAAACTAAAAGTAACCAACACTAATACTGCCGATGTTGTATTTGTTATTCATGTAAAATCCTACTATGGATAGCTACTATGGACTACTACTATGGATAGCTTTTCCAATAAAACACGGGTATTGATGGATTCTCTGCCATTGGACCATCCATAGTCTGTATTCACTTACATTATTACTTGTCTATCAATAACTATCGACATTACAGACATCTTTCAAAGTAATTTGAAAGGCTACGTCTTTATAGATATGGACAGAACAATTATTTTATTTATATGAATATAGAGCAGGTATTAAGCTCAAAAAGTCACTTAAAAGTGCTAAAAACGCCTTCTTCCGGAGGATTAAATTCAAATCTTCGGATTTTTCAAAGCCTTTTCGATCCATCACCATCTTAGCTATCCGTACATGGAACTGAAACGATAAAGGCTTGAATGAACATAAGACGAAGTACCTATATTTTCAAATTCTGTTAGTACCTTTTTCAAAAAGTCAAAATATTCGTGGTTTTCAGAAATTTTTGAATCCATCAAAGTTCCTAAGGGGACTTTAGAACATATTGTTTCATCGGGTAACAAATAATGTTGCAGACAGAAATACCCAAAATATGAATTTAAACGTTTTTGGCCAATAAAACCCGAAATTAAACATGAAAAACATCGATTTTCCAATTCAATAAAATTATTTTTTAATTTGACTCTGCCACTTGTCTGGGCGCGGGAATGAAGCTCAAATGGAAACATTTGCAAGGAACTCTAAACAATTCCGAGATGAATACAGAACAGAGATCAAAAAAACCCCAGCGGGAATCATGACCATAAGTGCTCTAGCTTTAATTCCTAATTTAACACAACTCACATTCAAAAACAAAAATCGAATCTCCCAGGGGGATAATAACCCCTTTGAACAACCCCCCCCCCCCCCTTTTGGATCCGCCATTTATGTAAACAGATAAAAAAGCAGCATCACTTTGGTCAACAATAAAGCAAAGTTGATTAAATAGCATAAACAATCTATGGCATTTGCGATATTTAGCTGTTAACAGAAAATATCAGTGTCGCTTGCGATAAATTTTCTTTTCTCTGTAACTTTTTTTAATAAGTTTTATTGGAAAACTAATGATGTAGAAAGATGCATAATAGTATTACCTATCAAATTGCATTAATAACTTGATTTTGTTAAAAATATGGCTTACCATAAAATTGCGGTTAAGGCTCGAAATATTTAAAGTCTGCTAGCTAACTAAATAAAAAAAAAACACCTCTATATATTAAAAGAGCCAATAGAAAACTTTACTTTACTTACTTAGGTCCTCGGACATATTACGTCCGTGATGTTTCCCTTACGGGACATAGGGCCTCCACTACACCTACGCGCCATCGTGTACGATTTCTTGAAATATATTTCAGCTCTCTCCAACTTTTTCCCAGTCGTGCCGATTTCTGTTCGACCGTTCTTCGCCATGTACTTCTTGGCCGGCCCACTTGTCTTGCCTCCTGTGTGAGCGGGTTCCACTGCATTGCTTGAGATGCAATGCACCGATCGTCTTTTCGAAGCGTATGGCTAATCCACTGCCACTTTCTTCTTCGTATAATGGAGTGTATGGGCTCCTGACCCGTTCTCTCATGAAGTTCGGTATTGGAGATACGGCTGGGCCAGAAAATCCTCAAGATGTTTCGTAGACATCTATTAACGAAGGTTTGCAGCTTTCTAGTGACAGTGTCAGTGACTTTCCAAGTGCTGCATCCGTAAAGCAGAACAGATTCAACATTGGAGCGGAACAGTCGTAGCTTGGTCTTAAAGCTAAAAGAGTTGTTTCTCCATATTTTGGACAGCATTCCGAACGCAGCCTTTGCTTTTCTGATTCGGCTGTTTACGTCCAGTTCAGTTCCGCCACCGGTAGAGACAATACTCCCAAGATATTGGAAATCCTCTACCATCTCTACCGGTTGTCCAGAAATTTTACTTGGATTGATGAGGAAGTTCCAAGGCTGATCCTTTTAGTTTTTGCCGAGTTGATCTTAAGCCCTACGATTTCTGCTTCTCTCTCCACCCTTGTTGTCATTTGATGGAGATCCATGATCCTATGAGAGAGTAAGCATACGTCGTCCGCGTAGTCCAGATGTATGAGGTGAGATTGCAGGGTCCACTGAACTCCTCTATTTCCATTGATCACCAACAGGAACAGTATTGGTGACAGTATACAGCCTTGCCTAACTCCACTTTTGATTTCAAACTCCTCTGACAGCCTACCTTTGTGCAAATCGTGATACTTGGATCCATCATATGTAGCCTTGATAATAGCAATCAATTTATCTGGGATGCCCCTCCTGCGCAAAGCAAGCCAAATAAATTCTCTATTAACACTGTCGAACGCCTTTTCAAAATCGATGAACAGCAGGTGAAGTGGTGATCGATATTCAATGCACTGTTCGATGATGATCCGCCAGGTTTTGATGTGATCCACACAGGAAGATCCAGTGCGGAAACCTGCTTCTTCGGCGTCGAGTGTGTCTTCGAGGTGGCCTTTAAATTATCCGACGCGTAGTGTTGGTTTCGGTAGCGGGTTGACTTCAGTTACGGAGAATGCTAACCTCCGTAACCTATCCTAGAAAGCTAGGCCTTTTCGCACTTGTAGTTTTGGCCTATTTATGTATATTTGGATACACAAAAAGTCGCCCGGGGACCACCACGAGGAGGTAAAACAAGCACTTCATCGTGACTGAATAGTGTTTATATAGCCAAAATCTGAGTATTAGGGTTAATAGTTGCTAATACATATTTTACTTCGAAAAGTCTGGCCGATTTTTTTTCTTAGCATTCAGGAGAGATTTTCTTAATTTCTCATCAGGAATATTATTACTTGAATAATATCCATAAATCATGATGTTCTTTTGCTAAGTCGAAACAACTTAATCTTGATTATCGGACTAACAGAAATCAAGATATATGTAAGCTTTTTAAACGAACTATAATCGACTTTTTTGTTGAACTTTGTTTTGTTGGTCTTTTGCGTTTAGTAAATCTCCAAGAAAAAACCGATAAGGTTGGCTTAAAATGCTTATATCTTGAGTTCTATCCCTGATAAGAAATTTAGAAAACTACTTTGGGTGACCACTTTATTGCGACCCAGCCATCCATTTTTTACGAATTGAATACTAATAAAGATAAAAATTTAAAAATTTAAAAAATTAAAAATAGCTACTTCTGTTTTAGTTGCATTCGATTAATGTAAAATTATAAGTGACCCCAACTCCAGAAATTACATCAATATCGACCAAAATAAGTGTCCGCTATTCCGGAGTTGCGACAACTTGTACTTCTAAAGCAGTTTCCACATTATGCAAACAAACATTGTTTATTTACATTGTCGATCAATACGCTCAACATTTGCACCTGTCCACACATTGCCTGTTAGTGTGTACGTGTTGAAGCGTATACTGTCATGTGTAATACGACATTTTCCATGTGCCTACAAATAGAGGCACAAAACCCCAATGTAGTGTCTATACAAATCAGTTTGTTGACTGTACTGTGGCTTTAATGTTGGGCATCACCAAGTTCAGTAGGTACGCACGTTCTTGGAAACACTAAGCGTTTTATGGTCCAATTAATTTCAAATAACAATACAAATAAGACTACAAACGCAAACAAAATAGTATCTAATTACACAAATCAAAATACAAAATAAAATATATTGCACGCGACGCCACAACCGCAATAAAAATGACATCTGTGTTGATCAACGCGTAAAAATTATTGCTCAGTTGACTCAACATTGTTGATTTCTACCTATTTGAATCAGGTTACGTTCGGGTCAACAAAAGTTGATCGACTCTGTTGATTTACACGTCCTTATTAACTCTAAACTGTTGATCAGCACTGTTGATATATAGCAATCAACATAATATGGACGCTGCTTAATAGAAATGGATATGTCATAAAAAATAGATATTTGATGTTTTTTGTAATGAGTAAACAATATTGGGACACATTAAACAAATATTGGGGATTAGGATTCGGAGAGAAAAAAAAATGAAAATGGACACAATTTTATATTTAATTCAGGTTTGTATCTAACTTCCAAACAAAATAATATTGGTTAAGTGTATAAGAGCAAAATGCAAAAACATTAACGAATTCTGCGAAAAATAAATTTTACAGAAGCTTGTTGAAAGCATTATATCTTCGGCTTGTGGCATTTCTGTAACATTTTCTTTTGTTTTCGGATTGGCTTATGACATTTATTTGAAGATTCAGTCCAAGTGAGTTTGTGCCATGGAACAGTCTCGATGGCAAGATCAACAAGTTTAGTTTGAAATACTTTTCGATACCATTACTCGTTTCGGAGGCATATGCGAAAAACTTATATTTTTGACATTCAACTTTAAATAACTTTTGACGCGAAGACGATCTGGTAATACCCTTTCGCGACAGTATTGCTAATACCCAAATAAAAATAATTGCGTTTAAAAATGTTCACTTGGATTTTTTTGGCAGATTGGCCATTTTCTTGTACATTTTTCCTGGGGTAAAACATGGTTCAAACCGACTATGATTTTAGGCACAGTTCTCATGAGCTTATTTTCCTTTGAATGGGACAGAGCCATAATAAGGGATTTTTGAATGCAAATTCTAACTGCTAACGGTATGGAAAACTGTTGGTTCCAAGACCGTTTTAAAGCTTCCTTTGTTGCTCGGTCGCTTAACTTCCAGACTTTTTACTGTTAATAAGTGATAAGATAAAGTGAACAAGCCTTTAATCCCTGTTTGGAAGGTTTTAAAGACAATATTCAACATGAAGTGACTGCTAATCAGCTTGAAACACTGTTGGTTTTAAACAAGCCCAATTTTTTTTTTTAATTATGTGTTTTAAAACTAACAGAAAATTACTAAATTCATTCCAATTTTTTATTGACTATACTTTCATAAATACAGCAGATACATTAAATCGGCAACGCCATATCCGTGCAGGCAGAGCAACGAACTTTTGTTGGGACATGTGGCTTTGCATAAATATTACACATAAAAAAAACATTTCATGGATCTTTCGTCCTTTTAAATGTAAAACTAAATGTAAAAATGCTATCGGGTTATACCTTATACATGCTTAAATGTATATTTAAAGGCCTGGGACCGTGGGAACAACTTTTTTCACGGTAAGTGCATCCCTACGTGGCATTAAGCTGCCAAGCTTGGTGAAATGAAAAACCGGTCGGGAGGGGGGGGGGGAAGGATTTAGTTATTTTCAGTTGACAGGGCTGAAACTTATGGAAGGCCTTGTTGCTTGTTTAAAGAAAAGAAGGATGTACATTCAAAAGAGTTCAGTCACACATTTGGCACTGCAACACTGTTTAATGCAAAACTTTCAAATGTTTCCCATTCCCATACATATACATACTGACTCGTATACACTCTCGTGCATGAAATATATTTCAAACATATTATAATACACGGAAATAGTTATATCTGAAGAACTTAAGGAGTTTTGTTTTTGAAATTTTCAACTTACAGAAAAGTGGTTGTAATAAGAGTGTGGCACTTTTGAATCTGTTATATTATGTGAATGTTTGTAACTTTTTATGTGTGTATATGTAAGTAGTATTTTTGAAATAACACTTCAAGACGTGTGAAACTTTTTCCAAACTTGTTGTAGGTATACGAAAATGAAGGATAATTAAAGGTATCTTGTGTATGAAGAACATTTAAAATTACAATCTATTTTAAGAAAAAAGTAAACTCTTGAGGTTATTAGTTGAAAATTAGCATGCCTTATGCTGATATGTGATGTTGAACTAAAATAAGATGTCTTGTCAAACTAATAGAATCTTTTACACAAAATACCCCCAGATATACATAATGAAGGCTTCACCATTCTCCTTACCAACAAATAAATTACACACTTATAATGGGTGATTTCTTAAGAGGCTTAGAACTTTAAAAAAAAAAAAACACAAAAAATTCGAAAAAATGAATGAAATATTTATTTGAATCGATAGTTTGAACCTTGCAATTTAATGTTTAGAGATAATTTCATGCAAATGTTGACCGCGGCTGCATCTCAGGTAGCCCATCCGCTGAGTTCAATTTTGGCATACTCTTTCACACATATCGGCCGGTATCTCACGAATGAATGCATGGATGTTGGCTTCCAGTGCGTCAATCGAAGCGGGCTTGTCCCTATAGACATTAGCCTTGACATACCCCCACAAAAAATAGTCTAATGGTGTCAAATCGCACGATCTAGGCGGCCAATTGACCGGCCCGAAACGTGAAATTAACTGTTCACCAAACTCGCCTCGCAATTGCGCCATTGTTTCGCGTGCTGTGTGGCATGTGGCACCGTCTTGTTGAAACCACATATCATGCAAGTCAAGAACTTCCATTTCGGGCAAAAAAAAGTTTGTTATCATCGCTCGGTAGCGTTCACCATTGACAGTAACGCTGCGATTCGCATCATCTTTGAAGAAATATGGCCCAATAATGCCGCCGGCCCATAAACCGCACCAAACAGTGGCTTTTTCGGGATGCATTGGTAGCTGTTGCAATGCTTCTGGCTGATCTTCACTCCAAATGCGGCAATTTTGCTTATTTACGTACCCATTCAACCAAAAATGAGCCTCATCGCTGAACACAATTTTTCGATAAAAAAGCGGATCCTCGGCCAGCTTTCCAAGAGCCCATTCACCAAAAATTCGGCGTTGTGGTAGGTCGGCTGGCTTTAGTTTTTACACCAGCTGTATCTTAAAAGGCTTTACGTTCAAATTCTTCCGCAAAATTTTCCACGTAGTGCTGTAACAAAGGCCTAACTGCTGGGAACGGCGCCGAATCGACATTTCGCGGTCTTCTGTCACACTAGCTGATACGGCCGCAATATTTTCTTCACTATGCACAGTACGTAAACGTGTTGGTGGTTTAATGTCCAACAAAGTAAATTTGGTTCGAAATTTGGTCACAATCTTCCGAATAGACTGCTCAGAAGGTCGAGAATGCCGACCATAAAATGGAAGCAGCGCGCGATGAACATTTCGAACCGAGCACGAATTTTGATAGTAAAATTCAATAATTTGCAAGCGTTGTTCGTTTGTAAGACGATCCATGGTTAAATTGCAAACCAAACTGAAGCTGTTTGACAGTGACACAAGGTACTAAACACACGTCAGCTGTCAAAGCCAGTATTGCCAAAACAAACCAGCTAAAAAATCACCCGTTACTAGCATGTGATGCTTCGTCTTATGGTATATGTGCCGTTTTGCTGCATAGGTATCCTGATAGAACTAAGCGTCCAATTGCTCACGCCTCTAAGACCCTTAATAATTCTCAAAAAAAATACAGCCTGGTGAAAAAAGAAGCGCTTTCAATTATATTTGTTGCTCAAAAGTTTCACCAATATGTTTATGTCAGGCGCTTTCAACTAATAACTGACCTTAAGCCACTTTTAAGGCTATTTCCTGGCTAGCTTCCAGTGATGACTGCTCATAGGCTTCAGAGATGGGCCATCATTTTTATGGGTTACGAATATCAAACCAGGTATAACCCAACGCTTGCACATGGTAACGCTGATGCGCTCTAACGTTTACCTTCTGGCTCTGACCAGATGTTTGATAATTCAAAGGCATGTCTGGAAGCAAGGCTTGAGCTGGATGAAGAAATTTCAAATTTTCCACTAAACTCTGAGGGATCCGTGAAATTAGGCCCCAGGAAATAAGGCCCCAAAAGCAAAAATGAAAATTGGGGTATTTTTTCATAATGAAATCACGCCCCAATGAAATAATGCCCCACTGAAATGAAAAAATGGCCCAAAAATAAATGAAATAAGGCCCCAACTTGATTTGATTTTATTTTGGAAAGTGAAATAAAACCCCAATTTTTCTTTTTCATATTAAACTTTATTCCAGAAAATGAAATAACAACCCAAACTGTTAAACAAATACTTGAATTGTATCGCGCGATTTTTTGCAGCTATTCTGGCCTTATTTCATTTTTCAGAATTTACATGAAAATGCTAAAATAACATTGCCTTTCACAAACAAAAATGTGTGAAAATCCGCTAATCGGTACCCAGAGCCAGTAGCGGATCTAGGATTTGGCTCTGGGGGGGGCTTGGAGTTTTGAGATCCAGTTTGAGACCTTAAGTAATAAAATTTGCTTGTCCTACGATACATTTTATAATTTATAACAAATAATATAGAGTTTAGGTTTAATGCATGACCGTACCAACTTCAGCCGAACTACACTTCACAACAACGCGGCAAAACATTATTTTTTATGAAATTTTAGGAGCTATATCGCACTAAGCGGCAACTGAACTTCATACAAATTCATACGAATTCGTGTGAAGTGTAGTTCCGATGCAGTGCAGTTTCAGCGAGTGCGGTCTAACTTTTAAGGTTTTAGTATTTTTTTTTTTTTTGTTGAAAAGATATATGGAGATACATGTGTAGTTATATAAAAGATAACGAATTTTGACATTTTCACTTTCATTTTAATGATATCCGTTTTGTGTGTGCCTTTATATCCGCTTCTGTCGCGCTTTAAAATGTTTTCAATATCTACAAAATACAATAACAATTATTCATACATAATTGCTGTAGCGGATATAGAAGCAAATTCAAAGGTGCACCAAAATAATAATATAAGCCATATATGCTTAAACCACGCGTACAAATTCGTTTATTTATATTATTTACAAATTGATTAGGTACCTACCTTATGTAGTTATATTTTTAAATAAGCTGTGGGTATGTTTTGAACTTCCCATTTTTGACAAGATTTGAAAACTGTTTATAATTGGCTAGTTCCGAAAAATCATAAATGTGCTTTGACACGGTATCAGTCCTCTGAGATCTCATTTCTCCTGAATTAGCCAAATCAACGAGAAACTATTTTGTTCAAACTGATACTTTAGGACATAAGACAAAGCTGCTCTAAGAAATAAGCCGTGGCCTAATTCTGCCAGCGTGAAATAATTTTTGTGTACACGCTGCATACAATTTGCACGTCATTCTAGAGTCTAGAGGGATTGCAAATATTCATTTGCTTTTGCATGATTTTCTGAGCGCGCACAGAGAAAACTCACGCTTTTGGAATTTGTAGAATTCCAAATGTAATTGCCTAGTACAAAAATGTTTTGTATGTACAATTATTGCCTTGGACCTTTCAAATTTTAAAAACGTAGCCCCGAAAATTTCTAAGCCCAGCCGAGGCCGTGAGAAACAATTCCTGTTGTATTAAACATTTACACTGAACTTGACATCCCGTTGTTATCAAATGGTTTAAGCCTCAAATGCGTTTCTTTCGGTAAATTAGCTTTGTTTTTAGTATAAACAGTTGGGGAATTTGACACGTTAATGTTGAGCTCCGGCCATTTTTATCTCTTTTTACTTATCTCTTCAAGCCTTAGCCCCAACTTCAGACTTGAGCCCCAAAAACTCTCTGGAATAAAGTTAGTTTTTCGGAAGTAAGTTGCTTAACCCTGGCTAGGTTTTTTGTCCAATATTCTCAGACCTTATTGCTCCAAAGCGGTTTTTTTCTTCCCAATTTTCTGGGTTTTATTTTTAGGGAAAAATTGTCGTTGCATGAAAGATCTCCATATTCATAGCCCCCAACTTAGTTTTTGGCCAATTCGCTTCAGACTTTAGCCCCAATCTTAGGGCTTAGAAAAAAAATTACATAACGTGTATGCAAATAGTTCAACCCCATCCACGTTATTTTGTCCATCAAATCTCATATCTTAACAATATTTTAGACGGAATATAAAATTCTACACGTTGTAATGTATTGCTTTCTATATTTTTAATTATTTTATGATTCGTCTGTGGGGGGGGCTTTAGCCCCTATAGCCACCCCCCTGGATCCGCTACTGCCCAGAGCTGATAAAGTACCGCAAACTGTTAAGCAAGTACTTGATTTGTTTCGCCTAATTTTTTGCAGCTATTCTGTTACCTACTCATGCTTTTCTTTCAATGTAAATATCGTGCTGCAAACCATCAGGGAGTAACAGAATAGCTGCTAAAAAATCGTGCGATTTTTTGCAGCTATTCTGTTACTCCCTGATGGTTTGCAGCACGATATTTACATTTAAAAGCATTAGTAAGTAACAGAATAGCTGCAAAAAATCGCGCGATTTTTTTGCAGCTATTCAGTTACTTTCTCCATTCCTGTAACAAGCGCACACAGGAATGGTTGCGAGTTGTTAGTCACTAGGCCCTGGTTCTTCACGAGCTGTTGCGCCACCCAATTTTTTTATTTTTATTCTGTTACTCCCTGATGGTCTGCAGCACGATCTTTACATTGAAAAGCATACGTAGGTAACAGATTAGCTGACAAAAATTGCGCGATAAAATCCAAGTATTTGTTTAACAGTTTGCGGTACTTTACCAGCTCTGGGTCCCCGATTAGCAAATTTTCACAGATTTTTTTGTGAAAGACAATGTTATTTAGCATTTTCAAGTAAATTATGATTAATGAAATAAGGCCCCAAATTGTTTTTAAAATAATATGAAATTAAGCCCCAAAACTAATATTGGGGTCTTATTTCATTGGGGCCTTATTTCATAATGAAATTATGCCCCAAAACAAAAATGAAACAATGCCCAAAAAAATGAAATAGCACCCCAATGTTAGAAATTTCGTTGTTGTTGTTTTGTGTGTTTTTTTTTGGGGCCTTATTTCATTTGGTTTTTGGGGCCTTATTTCCTGGGGCCTAATATCGCGGAGCCAACTCTGAGCTCAATGCTACAATGACACTAAAGGATCCATTTCTTAAAAAGATTCAAGAATTTGTTGAAACAGGTTGGCCAGAAACCTCAACAAACTTGAAACCTTCTCTGGAACCAGGAGATTTGCTCTTATGATTCACAATGGATTTCTCCTTTATCAAATAAATCATATCAGAGTTGTAATACCTTCTTGTTTGCAGGACCGAGTTTTCAAACTATTACATATCGGGCATTGGGAAGTTGTTAGGACCAAGCAGCTTTCACGCCTTCATTGCTGGTGGCCAGCCCTGGATGAGTACATTGAGAGGAGCATAAGCCAATGTGAGCCTTGTCAACAAAACAGTAATAGCCCGAAACAGGAATTAGCCAGCTGGCCAACATCGCAAAATGCTTGCTCCATTTATGAATCGCATGTACTTTCCCTGAGTAACTTTCCGTACGTTGTCGAAACGGGGTCAACAACATCCCAGGCAACAATAAAAGCTCGCCAAAATATATTCGCTATCGAAGGTTTGCCAGAGACACTTCTTTCTGATAACGATAGCCAATTTTCTGCTTCCGTGTTCGCAGATTTTTGTAATGAATTGGGTATCGTTCACAAGAAAATTGCACCATTTTATCCAGCTTAAATAGTGAAGCCGAGAGAATGGTGCGGACGTATTAAACTGCTATAAAAAACAAATTTCGTAAGGTGACAATGAAAAAGATGCTTTATTAACTTTTTTGACTTCTAACAGATCAACACCAAACGTCACAGGCAAGCCACCATCTGAGCTTTTACATGTTCGACCAATGCGTTCCTTGTTATTTCAACTGAAGCCGATCTCAAAGTCTGAAATCGAAACAATTTCTGCAAAGTTCCACTTAGAGCAACAAGTATTTATTCGTAATTACGCCCGAGGCCCTAAGTGGATTACAGGAGTTGTTCACATAAGATCGGGAGGAAGATGTATCAGGTTCAAACTTCAAAAGACATTGTACGTCGGCATCAGAACCAAATGCATGATGTGTTATCTTCAAAAGAATTCAAAGCCGCATTACAACATTAGAACAAGTCCGCAGTTGGAAATTGATGATCGACGAAAAAGTTAGCTGGACCAGGCGGAGCCATACGCTACTTCCTGAAAAGGCTGCCACATGCAGAGATGAACTTTTTAACAACAACTGCTTCTTCCCCCAAAAGTGGAAAACATCTAATATCGTGGCCATCCTGAAGAAAGTCGCTAGCAACTTGGTTTTCATTTTAATTATAGGTTGCTTCTGAACCAAAAGTAGTAGCCCGTAGCGTAATTGTTAGTGTGTTCGACTATCACGCTGGAGGTCTGGGATCGCTTCCCAGCCTCGTCCATCTAAAAACTAAATAAGTTTTTTTTCAGGGCTACTGCCTCTTGCGAGGAATTGACAAATCCTCCAAGAGTATCACATTTCACGAATAAATGCTTCTCGTCTAGCCGTTCGGATTCGGCATAAAATTGTAGGTCCCTTCCATTCCTGTCGAAAGGCGCACACAGGAATGGTTGCGAGTTGTTAGTCACTAGGCCCTGGTTCTTCATGAGCCGTTGTGCCACGCGATTTATTTATTTTTTTTTTCTGAACAACAAACTCGTAACTAAAATAATTGGCGCTAAACAATCGAATGCTTCCTTGATGTCGAGAAAGCATTCGACAGCCTATGGACAGACGCCCTTTTCCATAAGCTTCACCTATTTCATTAACCTCCGTCACAAAAGTTTTTTTTTCCTTTCGTTCTCCCAGAAAATTTTACGTTCAAATGGATATATAAAAATCACAACTCAAGAACATTTAATCCGGCGGTGCCACAGGTTCGAAGGTAGGTATATTCATCTACAGCCTGATTACATTTGACCATTCTGTGCCAACTGGATGGAAAAGTCTCCTTTTATGCTGAATGACTCCCTTGCATGTGTCACATCGATATTTCCTCTGGTAGCTTTACGCAAAGTTCAGTACCACATAAAAAAAACTCTACGCCTTCTACAAGAAATGGGGCATTCAGAAAACACCTCCAAATTGGAGCTTGTGTGCTTCAAGAGACCCAGTAAAGGTAACCGCAGTGCAGCTAACTGCAGAAGATTCAGAATCTTAAGGATAGATCAACGATAGCTCTTGCGGCCTGTAATCCCAGTCTGGTTATGCATCGCGAAGACGGCCATGAAGGAACTTCAAATGTTCGAAAGAAAGACACTGCACCGGACTTCATTTTGACCAGCAGTGAATGAGACATCACAGCAACGAGCACCTAACCTACTTCTTTAATGGAAAGAAGCTTGTAGGACTAGGGCTGGCCACGAGCCGAGAAAAGTCTCGGTCTTGAGCTCGATCTCGCATGACGAGACCGAGACGAGACGAGATGAGACTGTATATTTTGACCGAAATTTACAGAGAGTCTAATAAATTCAAAAATCCAATTTCAGTTAAATATTTATTTTCTTCTGCACGTATTCAAAATAATCGATAATATTTTGTTCTAATAATCAAAAAGTTGGCCGGAAATCGTATTTTTCGGAGAAGAGACCATACGAGACCTTTTTATACGAGACCGACTCAACACCGAGACGATACTGAAAATTTTCGATTTCAACGAGGCCGAGACGAGACTTACAAAAGTCTCGCAGAGTCGCGTCTCGTGGCCAACCCTATGTAGGACACACCGACAATCACCCTAATCAACTGCTGAGAAGGGTGGCCACCGAGCAGGGACAACCCGAGCCGAGATACGTCAGACGTCAGTACAATGGAAACCCTGATCGACAACATCATCACGGACAACCATCAAGCAGTTTCCTTCTACTGTGGCTATTTTCCATCTATTACTGCGGCTTAACACCAGGCTAACTCCCCACCAAAACCATAACTTGACAACCGGGAAGTAACAGCGGCATGCGATTCATCATCTGCCTTGCAGAAATGATTTTGCGTTTCGGTACAAGAAATCTTTGTTTCAAAATGCGAAAAATTACTCAGAACTGTGATGAAGACCAAAATAAAACTATCATTTTCCATTTCTTATTTTTATATAAAGACACTTCCACACATAAAAAACTATTTATTTAAACGATAAAATATATATCTAATAGTGTTCAGCATCAGGAACTTACATCACATTCTTTTTAATTACTTAACATGACCTATTTCCCTTTTGCGATATCATCGTAATATCATGATAACGAAATGATAATAAAACAACCATTAAACATTAAAGTCCAAAGAGCAACAAAAATAACAAAATTCTTTCTTTGTTCAAGAGCGCTACAACGGAATGTGGCACCATCAATACCAACACTCGGGGCAATAGCATCAGCAGCAACACTCTAGACGAAGATTGCTCACAATAAATTAACTCGAATAAATCATTCAGTTCTCTCGGTGGAGTTAAGGAACAGCAGTGGGAGTGTAACGAAAACTCCTAATCAGCAGTTAATTTTTATCTTTAATTAAGAGCACGTCCATCTGTCGTCCTCATCGTCGGCAGGCGTCGTCCGTCGTCTTTGAAGCTTTTGGTCGTCCTTGTTCCATTGCCAAGATTGTTTCCTTTATGCTGCTATTTTTAGCACAAACACACAACAAACAAACAAAGAGACTCCACCGCCGATGCCGATTGAAATTGTTGCGCGCTGCATTTCAAGGAGCCCGAGCCAAAACATGTTTCAATGGGAGTTGGAGAAGAACACAGCAGCTTATAAGAAACCCAAAGGATAGGTACCTATATAAACTCCAACAACAATTCAGCCAGGAATTGCAAACGTTCGTTTTCCTTTTCGTCGGTAACTAACAGTATACGTAGTAAATTGCCATTTCTGTGGGTCTGTGCACAATGCTCCTTGTAAAGGATATCCTCCGTTACAAAAAGCTTGTGTGGCTATAAATATCTACTTAGCACAAGAGAAGAGATGAAGAGCGACGTCCTTCATGAATCTTAAAATGTGTGATTTAGTTTTGTTTTGTTGTTATTTATACATATTTATTTATTTTTCTTAAATACTTGTTCCCTTTTTTATTTTAGTTGTTTTTTTCATTCATAAAAGTTTATTTTGCAAGTTTGTAAATTAAAGCTCTTGATTTTGCTGCGGTTGTTGATATTTTGAAATTAATTTAAGAACTTAGCAACGAAAAACTAGGTGTTTTTAATACGGTTCTATTCATTAATATGGGTAAGGTAAAGGTGCAGGAAATAAAGGTGACTTGATTTAAACTAACAAAAGTTTTATTAAAGATTTATTTTATTTAAATGGAAGTACTTGTTTTATAGGACAAGTATTGGTTTTGTGGCAAATTTTCGAGGTTTGAATCAAAACTAACATTATGATAATGGAAAAGTCCAAACGAATGATTTTCGACAAGACATCGTCGGCAGGGCCGTTTCTAGGGGTGGGGTAGCTGCCCTAGGCGCCGCCGTGCCATTAAAGGCGCCGTGCCGTGAAAGACGCTGCGCCATAAATGGTGCAGCCTGTAAGATCCTATATAGGACTCAATAATGATGGATTTGCATGCATCTTCGTCTGCAAATATGAAGAAAAGTAGATAGGGACAGATGTATGCCAAAACTCCGAGCGTGTGAAAGAGAACCATCAAGAAGATGAACATGTTCGTCTACATATCTGCATTATGGCACTTCCTATAACCTTCATGCACGAAGATCTTCTGCATTTTGGTGTTCCCTCTCTATCCAACAAATGTACGGTTTAATTTTGCATCCCCTTCTTTTTGCAGAAGTCGGACGAACTTACTTACTTACTTAGGTCCTCGGACCTATTACGTCCGTGATGTTTCCCTTACGGGACATAGGGCCTCCACTACACCTACGCGCTATCGTGTACGATTTCTTGAAATATATTTCAGCTCTCTCCAACTTTTCCCCAGTCGTGCCGATTCCTGTTCGACCGTTCTTCGCCATGTACTTCTAGGCCGGCCCACTTGTCTTCCCTCCGGTGTGAGCGGGTTCCACTGCATTGCTTGAGATGCAATGCACCGATCGCCTTTTCGAAGCGTATTGCCAATCCACTGCCACTTTCTTCTTCGTATAATGGAGTCTATGGGCTCCTGACCCGTTCTCGCATGAAGTTCGGCATTGGAGATACCGTTGGGCCAGAAAATCCTCAAGATGTTTCGTAGACATCTATTAACGAAGGTTTGCAGCATTCTAGTGACAGTGTCAGTGACTTTCCAAGTGCTGCAGCCGTAAAGCAGAACGGATTCAACATTGGAGCGGAACAGTCGTAACTTGGTCTTTAAGCTAAAAGAGTTGTCTCTCCATATTTTGGACAGCATTTTGAACGCAGCCTTTGCTTTTCTGATTCGGCTGTTTACGTCAAGTTCAGTTCCGCCACCCGTAGAGACAATACTCCCAAGATATTAGAAATCCTCTACCATCTCTACCGGTTGTCCAGAAATATTTACTTGGATTGATGAGGAAGTTTCAAGGCTGATCCTTTTAGTTTTTGCCGAGTTGATCTTAAGCCCTACGATTTCTGCTTCTCTCTCCACACTTGTTGCCATTTGATGGAGATCCATGATCCTATGAGAGAGTAAGCATACGTCGTCCGCGAAGTCCAGATGTTTGACGTGAGATTGCAGAGTCCATTGAATTCCTCCATTTCCACTTGACAAAGCTGAGTGCAGTACGTCACTTATCACCAACAGGAACAGTATTGGTGACAGCCTACCTTTGTGCAAAACGTGACACTTGGATCCATCATATGTAGCCTTGATAATAGCAATCAATTTATCTGGGATGCCACTCCTGCGCAAAACAAGCCAAATAAATTCTCTATTGACACTGTCGAACTCCTTTTCAGAATCGATGAACAGCAGGTGAAGTGGTGATCGATATTCAACGCACTGTTCGATGATGATCCGCCAGGTTTTGATGTGATCCACACAGGAAGATCCAGTGCGGAAATCTGCTTGTTCGGCGTCGAGTGTGTCTTCGAGGTGGTCTTTAATTCGGTCCAATACTATCCTTGATATTATCTTGGCTACTGCAGGCAGAACGTATATTCCTCTCCAGTTTTCACACTGTGTGAGATCTCCTTTCTTTGGGAGCTTGACAATCATTCCTTTTTTCCACTCTTCAGGAAAGCTCTCTGTTTCCCAAGCTCTTAATAAGTGGGTGCAGTAGCTCGCTCGATGTTGTTGGGACTGCTCCTAAGAGCTCTGCAGGTATACCGTCAAGTCCAACCGCTTTGTTGTTCTTCAGTGCTTTGATGGCGGTGATAATTCCTTCTTTACTGGGGGGTACGGTGCGTATTCGGGAAATTGTTACTTCGGGTAGTTCAGTGGGAATAGGGTTCACTTCACTGGCGAAAACGCGGTTTAAAACCGCAGAAAAGTGTTCCCTCCACCTTATGAGCTGATCCTCATCCGAAATTAGCAGGGATCCGTTTGTGTCTTTAACCAGGTGTTGTTTAGAGCTCTGGACACCAGTAAGCTCTTTGGTAATTCTGTAGACGGTCCTACTGTCACACCTACTAGCGGCTTCTTCTGCTTCTGTAGCCAATGCGTTGATGTTGTTACACTTATCACGTCGCACACTACGGTGAACTTCCCTCATCTTCATGCGGTACGTAGACTCTAGCTCGTTTCTCCCTGCTGCTGGGGTATCTGCGTTGGGAGCTTTAAGGTCTTTCTTCGATCGTTGCCCAAGTTTCGTCGAAAAGCCAAGCACTATTTCTTCCTTGCGCCTGGCTGACTATACTTTCAGCACCGGATATGAACACATTTTTCACAGCACACCAATGATTTTCGATGGCTGTGGTTTCCGTGCTGCTGATATCGTTCAATCCTTGTGAAAGGTTGCAGGGGCGTATACAGCTTTAGTTCTTGGGGGGGGGGGTCATGCCAAAAAAAAATAACACGAACTTATATTTGTTAAAAGTCAAGTACCTTATATTTTTTTTTTCATATTTAATTGTGCGTAGCTATATAAAAGAAAAGGGAAAAAATCTTAATTAACTATACTAAAGGGTTTTCCAATAGGGACGGGTTGATTTTGACAGCTCGTGGCGGCCATATTGTTTCTTTTACTTTCGGTCAAAATGTCGTCTTTTAATCAGTTACTACAGACAAATCATCATGGTGAGTTACAGCGTCGAGCAACACGTGCAAATGATGTTTTAGAGCAGTTAGAAGTTTATCCTAATTTTGGTCGAAAAATCATCTTTAACGATGAGGCCCATCCTTGGATGAATGGGTACGTGAATAAGCAACATTGCCGGATTTGGGACGACACTAATCCACGCGAGATTTACGAGGTGCCAATGCATCCAAATAAAGTTCCTGTTTCGTGTGGATTTTGGGCTGTATGCCTGGAGGCGTCAACGGTCCGTACTTCTTCGAAAATGATGCTGGACAGGCCATCACCGTCAACGGCGATCGCTGTAGGTCGATGATCACCAACTTCTTGTGGCCTAAATTGGATGATATGGACACTGAAGATGTATGGTTTCAACAGGATAGCACTACGTGCCACACAACTTAAGACACAATCGATATTCTGCACGAGCGGTTTCATGGCACGGTTATCTCGCGCCGAGGCGACTTGAATTGGCCACCAAGATCGTGTGATTTTTGACCCCTTTGGACTTTTTCTTGTGGGGCTTTCTTAAGTCGCAGGTCTATGCGAATAAGCTGCAAACTACCTCGACCCTCAAAGACAACATAATCGATGCCATCGGTCAAATTCAGACTGATTTATGCGCCAAAATCATCGAAAACTAGACCTTTCGAATCCGCGCCACCCAGCGAAGCCGGGGGCGGCCATTTGAACAATGTTATATTACTATAATAGGTCTCTCAAATAAAGATAAAACCTTATTGATATCTTGTTTTATTCAATTTTAAAACCGACCTGACCTTAATGGAAAACCCTATAATACATTACCTTTGTTAAAAATAAGTTAAAATAATTTAAAATCGTTCAAATCCTGGAAAAATATATCGTACCTTAACTCATTTAATTTCAAGACAGTTAAGAATCAAAAGTCGGCGTGAAATAGCAGATTACGAATGTAATACTAAATTTTCACTACGCCAACTTAGGCAATTTCGTTGAAAATATATATTTCGAACTGCCAAAGCCAATTCAAAATGAAATGAGCTACCTATACAAAAAAATTAACAAATTTAAGACGAAAACACTTTTTTGGTATTTGCAAAGTTACCTCATTTTTCGTTCCAAAGAAAAGTAAAATAAACAACTGAGTCGAACGAACCTTTATTAGCGCGCTCTTCATTTTTAATTCCTGACTGTTACATTTTTTATTTCGGAGGGCCTCAGCAACAACACAACAGCGAATTGAAGTTGCAGGAAAAATTAGTAAAATATCATAGGTATTGTGCACTGTTTTCTGTTTCTTAATTTTAGTAAAAAGATATAAATATTCACTACTGAAAATGAAAACAATAGCTCTGATTTTCAAAAATGACCACTTGTGTAAATTGCTCTTTTTACAATAGTGGAAAAACTAAAATACATTACATATTCGTATTATAATTGAATACAAAGATTCGTTTTCGTTGCGTTTCAAGAAAAGTGCGAACAAAGTTCACGAGTGATTTTGATATGCCACTGATTTGAAAAAAATGTATGTCTCTAAGACTGCCACCGATGAAAAAGTGAACGGCACCTTACAAAATAAATATGTACATCAAATATACCTAATCTTTTTATCTTTATTACAAGTAAGCCTTTCTGATAAAAATAATCTTCAAAGTTGTTAAATTCTACGAGGCTAGTAGCTTTTCGTCAATAATTCCATCCGACTGGTCAAACGGTTCACCGCAAGGAGTTCCAAAAAATTTCCTTTACCATAGCTATTGGCTTTTGCATTATGGGATTCATAGGTTACTTTGTAAAAGTAATCCACATCCAAATCAATAACAATATTGTGCGATCGTAAATGTTGAATAAGTGCAAACAAAATCCTTTCATAATAGGTTTTCATCATAGTTTGATATATTTATGTCTTTTATCGTGAATATTAATTTTTTTTGGTTAGAATAACTATAAATCGAAAGTTATCACTTTTTTTGCTTTAAAAATAATCTGTCATGCAGAAATCAAACAAACAAATTTCTGTATGTGTTCTTTAATGTGTTTAAGGATTTAATTTTCAGAAAAAAAAAAATATTCTTTTTTTGAAATTCCTATTAGTTTTTACTTTACTGAGTGAAAATTTGGTAACAACTCCGCACTTTGATTTCTGTTTGGTTTAACAGGTTTTGGCTGTCATCTTAAAACGGAAACTAGCCTTTGCATATATTTTAAGATTTGAATGTATTATCATATGAGAAGTTTGTTAAATTTGAGGTACGAGGAAGAAAATCAAAGTATCATCGATTGACTACAAAATAAAGTAGGTATTCCATTGCCACGAAAATTAAATTTCTTATTGAATTGAAGTTACCAACATTCAAATTCTCTATTGAATTCTAAATTAACAATCGAAAATCCTACTAGCTTTCTAAGTAACCAACTTCCTTTTTTTTTATGTGGTTACTAAATAATTATTTCAGATCAACAAAATAATCTTGAGTTCTCGGGGGGGGGACATGACCCCGTGACCCCCCCCCCCCCCCTGTATACGCCGTTGAAAGGTTGTCCCCTAGTTGTTGGCGCACTGCGGGATCCTTTAGTCTATCTGTATTAAAATTGGGCATTCGAGTGTTTCCTTGGGATCTCCGAACTGCAGCTATACGCAGTCTAACGGTAGCAACCATCAGATGGTGGTCCCGGGCCATTCCCATGTTAGCACCTCTTCTGTTACGGACGTCCTGGAGACTGCTTCTGAAGTCGGACGAAGATACATGTAAATCCACCATAATGGCGAAGCAGTAACTCGCCCTGGCTCAATTACTCGAAAGAGAAAAATAGTACATATTGTTTTTGCTGTCTTCACCCCTTCACTGTTGCCCATGAAAGGTTCCTCTGATTGGAAACATATATTGCAAGATCTTGAGTCCCATGAAAAATATGTGAAACATTTTACGGAGATCAAACATTGGAGAGAAGTTCACCATGGATGACGATCGGAAAATACAATAGATAAAGAACATTACCACGTACTAAATCGGAAAATAGAGTACCGGTGTAATATTCTTCAACGTATAGTCAGTATCGTACAGTATCTAGCAACACAATCTCTCGCATTGTGTGGGTGGCTCCTACGAATTGTACGTGCATAATAACGGCAACTTCCTGAAACTCATTGAACTATTTGCTAAATCTGATAATGGCAGAGCATGTATCAAGTATCAAAATGAAATTATTAACGGCGAACAAAAATTCGTGATGCTTTATTAGAAATGATACTAAAAGCAAAGTACTATTCTATTGTATTAGAATGCACGCCCGTCAAAAGTTGTATTAAACAGATGTCCATCATTAACAGACTTGTAGCAAATGATCATAAATGAAAGGAATTTGAAATAAGAGAACATTTTCTTGGATTTCTTCCTATTTCTGACACCACAGAAAAGGGGCTAACAGATGTTATCCTTGCTGAGCTACAGAAACTGGGCATACTTCTTTCCGATATGCCGATGCGTGGTCTAGGCTATGACAGTATGGGGCAAATATGAAAGGTAAACATTCTCGGGTCCAACATAGAATTCTGCAAACGAACCCTCGTGCTTTGTTTGTACCTTGCTCTGCTTATACTCTTAATCTCGTTGTTGGCGCAGCTGCTTCTGCTACTGGACAAACTGTTGGTTTTTTCGATCTTATTCAGATGGGAGTAGATGGGATGTACTTAAAAAATATATCCCATTACTGACCCTTAAAGATGTCAGTGATACGCGCTGGGAAACTAGGATTGACGCCATCAAACCCATACGCTACCAGCTTGGAAAAATCTACGACACACTCGTGGACATTTCGCTTTATGAAAAAATGAGATAATCTATCGAAACATGAGGCTCGGTGCTTAGCTAGAATCTTAGTTAGAATCTATCGCTAGTTTCAGATTCACTTGTGGTATTCTTATTTTGTCGCATCAGAGTTATTTCAAAGTCCTGCTTTGAATATAGTTGAATGCTGTAAGATCCTATATAGGACTTCAAATTTCCTGAAGCTGTATAGATAAGATGAACACTTTTCACGAATACTGCATGAAGCAAAAAATTAACCAACTTAGGTAGAGACAGATCCGATATTTCCCCCTTACAACACGGCCCAATTTCGACGCAAGAATCGTAATTTCGATTACTATGCTCGCGATGAACTTTTAACAGATGCAAAAGAAATTTTTTTTTATCATGTTGTTGATACAGCAGTGGTTTCAATTGAAGAAAGATTTTAACAACTACAAGCGCACAGCAATATCTTTAATTTTCTATATGATATTCATGCTCTCAGACATTCAACGCAACAGGGAACAATGAAGATCTGCAAAGATTTGGACTTAATAGTAAAAGGTGGAGAGAGCTTGGTTACTGATTCTGATGGCATTGACCTGTATGACGAAGTATTAAATCTGTCTGCGATCTTCCTTCTGATCAATCCCCCACTTCAAGTTTAGAATTTTGTTGCTGAAAATGATATGCTGTTACCTTCTTTACCTGTTTCAGTGGCGAAGTTTCTCGACACTAAAAAAATTTAAAAAAAATTATCTGTGATCGATAATGAGCCATCAGGAACGCTTGGAAGGATTGGAACCAATATCCATAGGAAGTGAATTATGTGATCAAATTGACAATAAAAAAATTATTTCAGACTTTGCTTATGTTAAAGCAAGGAAAATTAGTTCTTTATAAAATATTTGTATCAACTGACATGTGTTGGGCTTGGTAGGTATTTGTTTTCAGTATAAATAATTGACTGTTTTTTAATTGGGGTTGATTTTAATAAGTGGTTTGGAGTCAAAAAATACGGTGGAAGTGACGAGTCACTGGGCTCACGATTTATTATTTTTTTGTTTTGTATGAAATAATGTTTGGAGACTAAGAAGGACCAAGCTGATCGTCTAACAGCTATGGGGAAAATATCAAAACTTTAAAATATGATTTTAAACTAAAAAGACAAATCATTTGTCGATCTTTCATAGATTAGCACTGTTTTATCGATGATTTTCTTTGCGTGTCTTACACTACTTGGTTCGGTATTACCTAACAAACAAAATTGTACTTAAATATTTGTATAGGAAAAGACGGGTGCTCTTAGGGCTAGGAACGTCGCTGGTCGTCGGCCGGCGCGGTGCGCGACGTTGCGTCCGTCGGTCGGTCTATGCGTCCGTGCGTCTGGGCATCCTGATGTGAAGCATTTGTATATGATTTCCTAGATGAGAATTCAAATATCTGTTTTAGCTCATCAAGAATGGGAAGCTGCCATATAATGGTGGATAAATAGCTCCAAATAGTGCATTGTTATATCTCAAAAACCAGAGCTGATGGCAAAAAACGTATTGTTATGATTTGAGTTCATTACATAAAAATATCTCTAAAACAACTCCACTTGGTCGTTTTAAAAACTCATTAAGGTCTCGTTAGTCGAAAACATCTTGAAAATCGCAATAGATTTTCTATAATTTTCAGTGATTTTTCGAGTAAAAATGCGTCATATGGCAATTAAAGGTCCGTCATGTCGCGTCGTGCACAACGGAAATAAAAAATTCTAATTATGCAGGAATTAGGAGCTATTTAGGGATTTATTTGGTACCCCAATCCGGGCGTGGATGACCCAGCTTGACGTCGAGCTGCATCGCCCACACCTTCAAATACAAAATTTCAAAATTCTTATGATGTAGGAATTATGAGCCTTTTTTAAGAGGCTCATACATTACCCCAATCCAGGCGGAGCACTTCAATGCCTTCCACTGAAACCCGTGGACCACCCAGCTTGACGTCAAGCTGCGTCGAAAAAACCTATAACTATAAACAATTTTAAAATTCTAACGATTCAGGAATTCAGCGCTTTTTAGGGGCTCATACAATACTCAAATCCGGGCGGAGCACTTTAATACCTTCCCACTGAAACCCGTGGACGACCCAGCTTGATGTCAAGCTACGTCGTCCACACCTTCAAAGACAAACAATTTCAAAATTCTAATGATGCAGGAATTAGGGGCTATTTAAGGGCACATACAATATCACAACCTTAGAATTCCACGATTTCACCTTGAAAATGGGTAGGTATCGAATGTGCCATAAATTGGAGACTTGCTACATTTGACAATAGAAAAAATTAAATAAAATTTTGTTAGAAGTAGAAATAGGTCATTTGAAAATTATATAGTTTTGTCTTTCTACTCCCACTGGGTTGGTTTTAACAGGGCAAAACCCTTTTTTTTTTTTTTGATCACGTCACTCTTCTCAAGCGGGGTCCACCACAACGATAATTGGAAATTTAATCAAGCAGAAACTTAGCGCTAGGTCATTGTGGACCAACTTATATAAAATTTGCTCTTAAAAACCCGTATTTTAACAATTTACACCCACCCATCCCATCCAGTTTCTTAAGAGTTTTTTTAGGGGTACTGCCTCTTGCGAGGAATTGACAAATCCTCCAAGAGTATCCCTTTTCATGAATAAGTACTTCTCGCCTAATCGTTCGGATTCGGCAAAAAATTGACGAATTGCCTGTCACCACGCGCACACAGGAATGGTTGCGAGTTGTAAGTCACTAGGCCCTGGTTCTTCACGAGCTGTTGCGCCACCCAATTTATTTAATTTAATTCGACAATAGAATCGTATAATACGATACATCGATTGAAAGGTGGCACTTCATAGATCACGAATGTCTCAAGTCTCTACGGTACTTAGCGTATATGAAAATCTCGTTTAAAGAGAAAAACATGTCGGAATGGGTTTTCATATCGTTCGATACATCAATTGAAAGGTTGCACTCCCTAGATCACGTTTGGGGAAAACGTTGCGGGAAAACGTAGCGATCCCAAAATTTGCAGCTGAAACAAGAGCAGTTCGGGTGAAAAACATAGTACGTTGACTTTCAAGAAAACAAAAAAACTTCAACAAACAGTATCTGACAGCAGAAAGCGTTTTCTAAAAGCTTTCTCAAAAAAACGATGTTGATGAATATCAACCGATTGCTGAAATTATCATCTATTGCTGATATTATCATTCGTACAAGATTCGTCATGCAGAAACGATTCAATTACGCCTAGCATTCTACTCACGTTGCGTATCGTCATCGTCATCGTCAAATAAAATTGTGAAAATCTATCCTGAACTTTATTTTTGATGTTTTTTGTCTATTAATGAGGACGCGTGTTTGTTTCAAATATGACAAGTTCGAGTGTATAATAAAATTTGATGATATCGTCTTTTTTTCAGGGCTACTGCCTCTTGCAAGGAATTGACAAATCCTCCAAAAGTATCACTTGTCATGATTAAGTGCTTCTCGTCTAGCCGTTCGGATTCGGCATACATTTGTAGGTCCCTTCAATTTCTGTCGACACGCGCACACAGGAATGGTTGCGAGTTGTTAGTCACTAGGCCCTGGTTCTTCACGAGCCGTTGCGCCATCCAATTTATTTATTTATGTTAATGTCTTTGTCGCCGAAAGAAGAGAATTAAGCCCTAAATAGGCAACGAGACGAGAGTCTGCGAGACTTTTGTAAGTCTCGTCTCGGTCTCGTTAAAATCGAAAATTTGCAGTCTCGTCTCAGTCTTGTATCGGTCACTTATAATTAAGTCTTGGCAGGCGCGAAGGCAGGGGGGGCTTTGGGGGTTCAAACCCCCCACCCGAAATGTATGAATTTAACTTCCTCGCCATACAATTTCACTCTTTCACTCTTAATTTTTGAGTTTTCAGTTTAAAACACTCCCCCCCCCACCCGAAATTTTTTCCTGCGTTCGCGCCTGAGTTTCGGTCTCGTCTCGGAAAAATACAATTTCCGGCCAACTTATTATTCTATTGGAACACAATATTTTCGATTATTTTGAATACGTGCAGAAGAAAATAAAAATTTAACTGATATTGGATTTTTAATTTATTAGACTCTCTGTAAATTTCGGTCCAAATATACAGCCTCAACTCGGTCTCGTCTCGGTTGCTTGAAAGCTAGTCCCGTCTCGTCTCGGTCTCGTCATGCAAGACCGAGATGGAGACCGAGACTTTTTTCGTCTCGTGACCAGCCCTAGCCCTAAATAATAAAGATTTGCACCACACACTTATTATTTTATCCACATTAAATCTGAGTTTTTTTGAACGAAAGTTACCGTAATTGATTGGTGGTACTAAAAATATTTTAAGTTTAGTAAAGGCAATGATAACTTTTACATATACTTACTTTGTACCCGATCTTTAACTCTTATTATTTTGACCGCCACTGTATATTGCAAGTAAAAATATTTATTTTGCTTAATTAATTTAGGAAGGTAGGTTTTATATAATAAATAATTATATTAAACAACCATTAGTGATTCATTTTCATGAATCAAATATACATAGTAGATAGCGAAGAACTGGCTTTAAAGGATTTAATATTTACACACTTCAAAATCATTTGACTTTATCCATTAAAAACACTTGTTTTTACCTTTTTAGTTAGCTATAAATATACCTACTGACAAAATTCCTTGGCAATGAACTTTCTCCTTCTTCATTAAAAAAAAAAAATATAAGAATAAAAATGCAAATTCGATGGCGTCGTCCATTATTGCTAACAATGTGGCCTAATCAAACATAGATAAAACCGTCCGCCTTGAAATTTTTTGAACAAGAAAAATTTCCGAACAATGCAACATAATACATCATAAGGATCCTTATTCCTTACCGTTTTGCCGAAAAAATGTTTGTATATGACTCTTTCGTTAGTGTTGCTTCCTATAAGAACTTATAAACTTATACACTTCGAGTCTATTTATTAATAACACTGGCTGGTAAAATTTTAAATTGCTTGTAAGAAAAAATAAATTGTAGTATTCAAGTCCTCAGTATAGCTACATCTAGTGAGCCTCCTGTGATACCACATTCCTAAATAAAAATAATCTCAACAGATTTTTGATGTATTTGAGGTTAGGCCTAGTTTTTAAATTCGAGGTTCCCCTAGTTTTGAGATAAGAGTTATTTATTCAATTTTTAAAAGTAAAATTCCTAGAACCATCCATTTTTCAGGGTTTGACTTGAAATTGATAAGAGCATTGAATTTTTGAAACATAAATAGTAAGTACAATTTTGAAAAAAAAAATTAGTTTGATTTTGTTCATTTTCTTTTTTTTCAAAATTTTGAGTTTGAAAATTAATTTTTCAAAAGCTTTATTAAAAAATAAAAGAAAGGATTTCTAGGCTTACACAAAAACATTTAACAGGGCATTTTAAGTGTTACCATTGTTTCTTAATAATTTTTTTCTGTTTTAAGTTTTTTTTTTAACTGACTCTGCCACTCTTCCATTCGATTTTTGAATGATTCGAGCCAACTTACACGCTCCTTCTTAATAGCATACCTAATGCGGATTACCTTGTATAATCAAAAACAATAAATTGTCTTAATATAAATATTAATATAATTAAATATTTGACGACCAAATGACAAAAATTAAGTTTTTATTAAAAAATAATAACTAAATCAGGTGACACGAAGTGTATGTCTGTCAAACATACATACATAGCAACTTTGGCCAGGAATGTACAACAACTATAAAACACCCCAGAAAAGATAGAAAGCGATGTTTCATATAAACGAGACCCACTCGACCAACGAAAAGTGCAAACATTATTCTCTAGCATAATTAACTGTATTCAGGGGGTTGTTGCTTTTGCCTAATTTCTTCGTTTGGTTGAAGCTAGCCTTGTTTGGGTTGCTCCTTAGCCCCCCGCTACTACCGTTATCCATTAAGGAAATTCTCTTTTCCGTCATCGTTCGTCGTCGTTTAACTGTGTAAATCGACAATGTTTACTTGCTATAGTTCATTCTTAAACCAAAGAAAAAAATCTCAAAAGCAGCCAGACAATGAACGTGCAAAGAGGAGTTAGAAAAGGAGAGAAAGAGCAAAGGAAAAAATGGAGAGCTGGCAACAAAAAATAGAAGTCTTTGAAATAAGCCATTTTTTCTTATCCATGATGCTATATTATAAGAGGCTGATTCTGAAATCTTCTTTATTTACTGACCCTCACCATTTTTGTTGCAAAGCACAAAGGACCATAGACCATAGGTTCACCAGCGACGAAGACTTGCAAGCAAAGAATAAGCAGTAAACCAACACCAAGCACAACACAGCCACAAAACACAAAGGAAGCCAAATCAGCTATGTAGTACTCTCTCTACTCAACAATGTCATAACTTTAATATGAAAAATAAATTCAAGCCCAAAAAAGAAGTTAAATCTCGTCCTGAATTTTGTCGTGTTTTTTTTTTTTTTTTTTAATAGACCTTTCACACAAAGTTGTTTAAGCTTTTGTATAATTCATTTTTGAAAGGTACCTATACCAACTGGTCAATTTATGAATTTATCAGAAGTAAATAGTGAACAAATTTAGCTTTTACGACGCTTATTTCATGGAGAAGTATATACCTGTATTATTTCAAAAGTGGGAATTTCTTAATATTCCGGTTTATAAAATTCAAAAACTTGGCCCGTCTGGAACAAGCTACAATGATAAGAAGAAAAGAGATGCTTAGGTTAACCCCAGGCGCGAACGCAGGGGGCGGTTTTGGGTGTTCAAACCCCCCGAAATGTATGAATTTAACTTCCTCGCCATACAATTTCACTCTTAATTTTGAGTTTTCAGTTTAAACCCCCCCCCCCCCGAAATTTGTTTTTTCGTTACGCCATCCTGCAGGAATGTCTCTTGTACGCCAAAAACAAGGAATATACAATATTCAGTATAATACGACACTTTTTTTATATTTATTATGCATGGTATCATTGAGTTTATACACATAGAGGAACCACGTCAGAGTTATGATATCACCAATGAAGGTGGCGCCCTTATTTGCATCTAGAACAAGAACCAGTGATAGGCTATACAAGAACCATTTGCTCCTTAAAGTAGACTTTTTCCACCTTTAGGTAGACTATTTGTGAAAATAGTGAAGAAATAGAGAGAAAATGGTTCCTGTATAGCCTATCACTGGTTCTTGTTCTAGATAAAAATAAGGGCGCCACCTACATTGGTGATATCATAACTCTAACGTGGTTCCTCCGTGTGTATAAACTCAATGATGGTATGAAACATAAGACATAAAGGGTATGAAACTTATTCAACGGACTGATTTTAAGCATTGGACTGACAAGCTAAAGATCGCCGGATCAAGTCCGACATAAGCCAAATATTAATTTTTGTCGTATATAGGTACATGTTTATGCATTCATTATACGTTAACCGTTTGTCCAAATTCGCTGTGTGACAAAAGTTATTTAATTTTAATTAAAATGAGTTTTAGGGTCACAATAACTTTTATCCATATAAAATAAAATTGGCTGGCACAACGGTTCGTGAAGAACCAGGGTCTCGTGACTAACAACCATTCCTGTCGACAGTAATGGAAGGGACCTATATTTGTATGCCGAATCCGAACGGCTAGACGAGAAGCACTTATTCGTGACAAGTGATACTCTTGGAGGATTTGTTGTTTTTTCAAATTTTTAAAATTATGTTTAGGGGTCACAATAAGCATCAATTTTATACAAAAAGCAGTTTTTGGAGTATTTAATTTGTAAAAACTACAAATATTGGTTTTTAAATAATATTTTTGATGTAAAAATCATCTCTGGAAAACAAAAAACAAGTATTTGTTTGTATCGTATTTATTGTATTTATCGGAATAAAAATGCGTACTATTTTCAAGGTTTTAAATTGCAATTCGTAAAAATTACACAAAACAACCCACAAACCACCCTTATATATACTATTAGTGGATGAATTTTTTTTAACTTATTCCTTATTTAGTAATGTGCTGAATAAAAATAATAAAATCCGGCAAACCATGTCTATTTTCTTCATTCATAACAATCAAATGAAAAACTAATTGAAATTGGATTAATTCGACTCGATTTCGCTGACTAGGTTGAGTTGAGTCGACACCTGGTTAGGTATATCTTTCTTGACTTTTTAACGTTTATCTTATGCAGAATGGATATAAACGTCTAAGGTACCTATGAACGTAAAGGTATACTTAGACCGATTTCACACAAGGAAACTGAGTTGCCAGCAATTTTGAGTTTGTCGGCGAGAACCACTTACTTACTTAGATCCTTGACCCCTCTAAGGGGCACAGGGCGTCAACTACCGCTACACGCCATCTCGTTCGGTTTCTGGAAATGTATTTTAGCTCTCCCCAACTTTTACCGAGCTTTTGTGATTCCTTGTCGACTGTTCTGCGCCAAGATTTTCTCTGGCCTCCAGGTCTTCTGCCATCTTGGATGAGTGGATCCCACTCCATTGCATGTCTTGCAATAGAGTCTGCACCACGACGTAGGGTGTGACCAATCCACTGCCACTTTCTTTTCCTAATCACGATGTCAATAGGACTTTGGCCCGTTCTCCGAAGGAGTTCTTGGTTGGAGATGGTGTTCGGCCAAAAAATCCTTAGGATGTTACGGAGACATCTATTTTCGAAAGTTTGTAGCTTCCTTGTGACAGAGGCGGTCACTTTCCATGTACTACACCCATATAGTAGTACTGACTCTACGTTCGACCGGAACAGTCGCAGCTTGGTCTTCGTACTGTAGACGTTGCTCCTCCAAACTTTAGACAGCATGCCGAAAGCAGCTTTAGCTTTGCCGATTCGGCAGTTAACATCTTCATCCGTACCACCGCCGTCTTTTGAGACAACACTACCGAGGTACAGGAAGTTGTCCACCGCTTCAACCTGCTGTCCCGCAACGACAACTTGAGAAGAAGATTCAGAAATGTTGAGGATTTTTGTTTTCCCGGTGTTGATCCTCAAACCGACTTTGTTTGCCTCGCATTCCAGATTAGTCACCATATGGTGAAGATCCATAATGTTGTGCGAGAGCAAACAAATATCGTCAGCGTAATCAAGATGTTGCAGGAACGAAAACATCGTCCATCGAATTCCACGCGCTTGCTCGGCTAGAGCTGCATGAAGGACATCCCCTATAACCACCAGGAAAAGTAGCGGAGATAGCAAACATCCTTGACGAACTCCGCTATGGATATCGAAGTCCTCTGATACCTTTCCGTTGTGTAAGACTTGACACGATGCACCCTCGTAGGTAGCCTTTATAACGGCGATAATCTTCTCGGGTACTCCTCTCCTACGTAAAGCTGACCAAATGAAATCTCGATTCAAACTATCGAAAGCCTTTTCGAAGTCGATTAAGAGCAAATGAAGAGGGGAACGGAACTCCACGCATTGTTCTATTATGATCCTCAAGGTGTTGATGTGATCAATGCAGGATGAGCTTGCACGAAATCCCATTTGCTCTTTGTCGAGAGTAGAATCGAGATGTTCTTTGATTCGTTCCAAGATTATTTTCGCCATTATCTTTGCCACCGCGGGGAGGACACAGATCCCTCTCCAGTTTCCGCAATCCGTAAGATTTCCCTTTTTTGGCAGTTTGACGATCATCCCTTTTTTCCATTCAATGGGGAAACTTTCGTTCTCCCATGCCTGTGCTATTAAGGGGTGTAGCAACTTCGCTGATGTTTGTGGATCTGCTTGGTAGAGCTCAGCGGGAATTCCGTCCAAACCTACCGCTTTGTTCTTCTTGAGGGATTTGATTGCTGATGTTATCTCGGCTAAACTGGGAGGGCAGGTGCGAATACGGGAACTAGTTTCTACGAATAGCTCATTTGGGTTAGGGGCTGGAACACCTCCGCTATCGCCTATGTGGTTGAGCACGCTAGCAAAATGTTCCTTCCATCTCCTGAGCTGATCCTCATCCGTAACTAGCAGGGTGCCGTCTACATCCTTGACGAGGTGTTGTTTCCGGGAGTTGTTGTTTCCAACCAATTCCTTGGTTATCTTGTAGACGGTACCACTGTCGCACCTTGATGCTGCTTCCTCTGCCTGTTCTGCGAGAACATTTACGCGCCTCCTTTTGTCACGTCTGACACTACGCTGCACTTCTTTCCTTTTCCTACGGTACTGAGACTCGATGTTAAATCTCTCACCTACTGGGGCAGCCGCAAGTTGGGATCTAATCGCGTTCCTTTCTTCAATCTTGCTCCATGTATCTGCAGAAAGCCATGTGCTTTGGCTTCTCTGCCTTATACCCACAGACTCAGTTGCGGCAGTTGCAAAGGCCTTTTTCACATTGCTCCAGTGTTGGTCTGCATTTTCTGGCGTGGCAATGCTGACGACTTCTGCTTCTGCGGCGAGGCGGTCCTTATATCTTTGGCGCACTGTAGGATCCCGTAATCTGTCGGTATTGTACCTGGGTGTACGCAGAAAGTTTTGCCGATTTCCATCCACTGAAGCAATTCGAAGACGAACGTAGGCAAGCATAAGATGGTGATCGCGAGCTAACCCTACATCAGCACCGCGTCTGTTTCGGACGTCGAGAAGACAATTTTTAAAGCGCTTGCTAATAGCAAAGTGATCGATTAAGTTCGCTGTACATTGACGATCTGTGGATAACCAACTTATCTTGTGCGAGATCCTATGCTCGAACAGAGCACCTCCAATGACTAGCTGATTTGCGTTACAGAAGTCAACAAACCGCTCTCCATTGTCGTTCCGTTCCCCGATACCGTGGTTGTCGGCGAGAAGGGCGTAAGGGGAAGAAAAAAAAATCTCCGCTCTCAGCCTTTTCGCCTACAAACTAGCTATTTTCAGGCAACTCAGTTTCCTTGTATAAAAGCGGTCTTACTATTTTAAGCCCGGAACAAAAAGAAAGAGACCGACTCTGACTCTTTCAAAGCGAAAATATTTGTTTCCCAGGTGTATGTTATGTAACCGGTATGATGAATGGCGGTTCTCGGGTGCCTCGCCAAAGGTATCTTGATTTGTTGGTGTTGTTGTAATGCTTAGGAAAAACCAGCTGATGACAAAAAGAAATCTAAAGCTATAGTTACGTCATATGCTTTGCGGTTTGATATAAAAAACAAATGTTCTTTTTGTTTTATTTATTTCTTTTTTTTCATTTATTCATTTAAAAAAAAACATTAATTTATTTTTCTTTTCTTTTATTAATTTATTACAATCTTGTGTAATATACTTTTTTTCATAATGATGCAGCCAAAAATCATTTTCCCAGGGGCCCCGCAAATTTAATCTCGCACCCGCCTCATTTACATTTTGGTCTAGCTCCGCCTCTGAATGTTTGTTACGGCCAGCCAGGTCCTAGAGCAGCTTGGGCCTTATATTTCCAAGGTCGAAGTCAATTAAACATACAAAACATTTTTGGACTGAGCAATAACATACAAGATCTCTAGTCAAGGAGCCGCATTCCACAAGCTTGAGTTTTCTCTATCCACTCAGAAAATCATGCAGAAAAAAATGTATATTTGATATCCCTCTAGACTCTAGAGTAACGTGCAAATTTATCGACAAATTTTTTGAGCAGGAATATAAAGTGTATGCAAAGTATACACGAAAATTCATTCACGCTTGCAGAAGCCGCATGCTATTTTAAAGAGCAGCTTTGTCTTTTGTCCACTAAAAGTCTTGAAGTTTTAACATTTTATTTTTCAATCGGCAAAAAAATTGTTTTCTGTGCTTTGTGCAGTTCAAACAAAACAGAATAGATACCTACTCTACTCGTTGATTAAGCTAGTTCATGGAAATGAGATCTCTAGAGGGCTCATACTGTCAAAACACATTTTTGTTTTTGAGATCTCTGATATCATTTCCATTTTTGTCTCAAACTGAATCTCCAAGCCCCTCCCACAGCCAAATCCTGGATCCGCTACTGCTTGGGTTAACCGCGTTTTAAACTTCCTTTTTGGGGCCGCTGTCCCGCTATATTTTGAGTTTTAAAGTATTTTTTTTTTTTTTTTTTTTTTTTTTTTTTTTTAACTATTATCGCAAATAACATGGTTGAAACAAATAATAAAATAACAAGCTCATGGGTTTCAGAAAACCTAATTTTAGCATTGTAAGTGTTGTCGTTGTTTTTAATTATTTTGTTTTCATTTAAATTCATTTTGTAGAAAATTGCCCCTCCCTCCTAAACGGAGAGGGATATACCCACGGCCAGAAGTATATATGTAATCTCTCTATAAAAATCCGTTATTATTTTCCTGCTCCGTAGTGGTCGTACTCCTCCACATTAATCCTCAAAGTGAGATCACCTTTAATACAGACAAATTATAAAAAAGTAGTTAAAGTAATTTTCAATTTTCTCAAAGACTTAAAACCGTTCAGTTTTGTGTGCGATTCAGAATTGATATAAGTATTGACCATCAAAAGCACTTCATTTCACAATTTAAAAAAAAAGTGGTCTAAACTTTTTTTTTTCTTTTTTTTTGTAAAACTTTTGAGTTTGCATAGGCATTATTCGAAAACTGTTAGCGTGAATAATTCAATTTAACTCTAGGATGAAAGAACAAATGTCTGGCTTTCAAAACCAGTATAGTACTTTATTGTAAGTATTGGCGCTGTTTTTTTAATATTTTGTTTTCCATTTTAAGTCATTTTTGTCTAAAATGGTTCTTCCTCCTAAGCGGGGTGAGGACCCCCCCTCCTCCCATAGTAAAAAATGCTTGTAATGACCCTTCTACAAAAAACCGTTATCAATTTTTGGCGCCAAATTTATCGTACTCTCCCCCAAGTAACACAAACAATTTAAACCGTACCTTATTTTTCCAAAGAAAAATTTTAAAGTCTTGCTCTCGTCTGCTGTAAGCTTCTCTTCTTGTCTAATACCATTATTAAATCAAATATTTTTTAGTAATGGAATTCCCTTAGAAGTAACAAGTTAATTAAAAATACTACAATTAGAAAACAATTGTCCAAGCATACTATATGGGAATTCTTTGCGAATAAACAAACAAAAACCTGTTAAGACTTTAAACAGGTTCACATTTAAATTCAACTTGAATATTATGTTTACTAAATTTATAGATACCTACCTACAAAAAAGTTTGCATCGAATTATTAATAATTCATAAGTCAGTCATCAAATTGATACTGTTCGATTCACAAGGCTTAACTTCTATAACAATGAATCACCACACATCATCAGCGATTTTAACGGCTTTTCAAGTGTTTCTATTAATGGTAATAATTGTTGATAGTCAAAATTTCTATACAACTACAGGTAAGAGTTGAAGTGTTACTTGGACAAAAGTTCGTTTTTTTTTTTACACAATTTCATTTCGATATAGAAAAACTCCAAACAAACAACAAAACAAAACACAGAACTCCCTATGGTAAGAACTCGTACCTAAATTTCGTTATAATTTATGTTAAAAAATTATTTAAAAAAAAAGTTAGCCGAAATTATAATAATAAAACAATAACTGTTGTTTAGGCGTATACTTTATAGTAGGAGGAGAAAAAACACTTCCTGGAGAATTTCCTTTCATGGTAAGCTAACAAAAATATCCAGCATTTTACTTTAAGTACATTATTAATAATTCGTCAAATAAAAGGCTGCTTTAGGATGGAAAAACGATGCCGGACAGCTTTCATTTCATGGAGGTGGTATGGTGATAAGTGAAAAAATGGTTTTAACGGCTGCACATTGTGTTTACAAAGATGGGTATGTATTTTGTTTCAATAAAACTCATACGATGTCCATATAAATAAACAAAAATAATAATTTTTAAATCGAATCGGCTGCTTTAAAAAAAATAAGTTTTTCTTATAATTTCTTATAACTTTATCTATCTATACTTGAAATTTGAAACTAATGGCCTTTTCGAATATGTTAACATTTCTCGATTCAATTTTGTAACCAAATACAGAAGCATTTTGAAGTGCTTTCAAAATAACAACTTTTAACATTTGAATTCCATTACTAATCGAAAAATTCAGATAAATAAACACAAATTCCAGTTTTAACATTGAATGTGGTTTCTTGAAATGACTGAACTGACTCAAAAATATAAAAAAAGGTTTAGCATCAAGGACGTAGTTAGACCCATACTTTGGTTCAAAGGCTTTTGATAGTGCTGATCACAACTAGAACATACTATAGAGCATACAACGATTTCAGATGTAGCTATCAAGGTTTCTAGATAAAGAATTCAAAGATTTTGCTTAAATTTGAGTACATGTTATTTCCAGAACACTATTTATCATGCTGCAGAAAAGTTTTTTTGTCCAAAAAATGGAAACGAAGTTTTGAGGTTTAATCCGCAACTATATTTTTTTTTTGCATATCCACCAATATCGCCTACATAGCTTCTTTGATTTTAATCATTTCTAAATTAATCAGCACATAACATCCACCCCCCCCCCCCCACCCACTCACTCAAACAAATCTTGCGTACGTCTGCCAATGGAAGATATAATAATTATTTCTTATTTCAGCAAACTTCCTGATTTGATTTATGTAGGTGGTACCCCTCTTTTAGAAGATTCAAGAGATGGGGATTTATTTTCAAAATTTGAGGTAGTAAATGCAATAATTCACCCCGATTATGATCCGAATCAGGGATACGATGACATTGCAATACTTGAAGTGGACAGTACTATGTGGTAAATAATTTTAACCACTAAGGACCAATTTTTCAATAATCAGTTAAACCTCAGATAAAACAAAAATGTGTTCCTGTTGTTATAATAATTATTCTTCTGACAGTTTAAATGATGATAGAAAAATCGGTTCTAAATATTATTATGTACCTACCTAAGTTAATAATTAATTCTATTTTCAATGTGATGGCTATAAGGTTTATACCAGTTTGCTTATGGACAAGTGATAACCTAAACAGCGATCAAGTGACTGCCATTGGATATGGTTTAACGGAATTTGGTTTGTATAATAAAAAAAAAAAAACAATAATGAATATATTTTATCTAAAAAAAAAAATTTAAATGCTTAATATAGCCGGGTGGGGTTCCCAAGATTTGTTGAAAGTCAACTTGACCGTTTTTCCATCTGATTTGTGTGCACCTTTTTTCAAACGGCAAAGAAAATACAAAATGGGACTATCAGATGCTCATATCTGTGCTGGTGATAAAGAAGGAATTAAAGACACCTGTCAGGTTGGCACATATGGCTTTAGTTCAGGAGAGTGACATCTCAAATTTGCTTGTTCATGTTTTTTCGCAGTTCCGCATTGAGATCTCATTTTCATGAACTAGCGAGCAGAACAGACAAGAATTCATAAAAGTCTACTTCTTTAAGTAACGAGTTTAATTAAATATGTACCTATATGTATTTTTAATTTTCCTTAGGGTGATTCTGGGGGACCACTTATTGTAAGGCATAACAATAAAGTGTTCGCTGTTGGCATAACATCTTCTGGACAAGCCTGCTCGGGATTTCCACCAGCGATTTATACAAAAATATTCCCGTACACAGAATGGATAACTGAAGTATTGCAAGAAAAAGGAGAACACTTAGAAACTGCAAATTGTAAATAGAAAAATAAGAAATTGGAATCTTTTGTAACGCTTAAGAAATCCCTTTCTATGTTTTATTGTAAAGGTATTGGTATATTGATTCATGCAACACTATATTTGTAATCAACTCTTAATAAATTAAAGAATTATTAAACTTTAAAAAAAAAACTTTTCTTTAACAGAAAACAAGCTGAATATGTGGTGTAGATAATATGTATGTCTTTTGCACAGAATAAATCTTATAAGAATTTAGGCTCAAGCACAAAGAATAGTAAAATGCACAACTAGATCGCACGAACAGCTAGAATTAGAATGTACCTACGTAGACATTGACGGTGTATATTTATCGATCAATAATATTTGTATTTCATTAACGAGAATTAAAAACAAGTTAACATAACAATTTTTAATACTTTTGATATACAAACAAAAAAAACAAGAAAAGCTGGAAAAAGTGGATTTTTTCTTTAATTAAATTATTTGTTCGTAAAGAAATTATTTATACAAATTTTAAATGCAATATTTTGTTTGAATTAACCAAAGGTACCAGAATGCAAAATTATTATTTTTTTTTCTCGACAGGTGTCTTCAAAAGACACTTGGTAATATTCGGTGCCAATCAGCGTGGGACTCTAACCGCAGCAAAACCACAAGGAAACCAGGAGCAATCCTTAAAAAATCAACAAATGATTTTTCTTTCCACTTTTGTAACAATTTCAATTTGAAGGTCACGATACAGGTTGCTGGTTCTTATATACCAAGGTGAATTTATTATCCCACGATTGAATTTGTTTTGAAATGTTTGGACGGGTTCAGCATTTGTTTTCTTACTTTTTACAGCCACTTAGCTGGATGCCATGCCGTACGTCCAAATGGGTGTCATCACTTCACTTGCTTCTACAGCATTAGTTTGTTTTGGATAGATTTTGTTTCATTTAATTTGCTACGCCATTGCAGCTTCCGGTCTTTAACTCTATCGACTGTATTTTGCAATTTTTCTGCAGCCTTTGTTACGGATTCTACTGACACCAATATCGCAGTATCATCGGCAAAGGTGGCCATTCTAGCATTCCTGTCCACTGGAATATCCCTAGTACATAACAAATACAAGATTGGTCCCAGGACACTTCCTTGTGGTACACCGGCTCGAAAGGCGTATATAGGGGGGGGTCTCGGGGTTATGACCCCCACCGAGAACTCAAATGTTTCAGAGAAAATTATTAGAGAAATTATAAGCTTAGTTCCTTATGACCGACTGACTCAAAATTTTGATTTTTTTCATTTAAAATACTCTAGGGGATCAGATTTTTATTTTTCAAAAATTAATTTTTATAATTCTACTTTTTAAAATTCAATCTTGAAAAAAATAATCTGCAAATAGGTAGTAAAAGAAAACTTAGAAAATGTAACAATGCATTTTTGAAACTTATTTTATTAATTGTTTTATGGAACTTGTACTTATTTCAAAATCTCTAGTGACACAATATATGTACGTACCAGGTCAAGATAGTCCAACGTTATTTTACCATGCCCCTTATACGAGTTCAGAAGGCAACAGTATAAGATTACCTATTTCATCGCAGCTTTTTAAAAAGGGGATACGGGATACCAACCGATACTTTTTGTTTTTTTTTTTTTTTTTGTATCGTACTTAATCCATATAACTAGAGAATGGAGGATGGACCCGAGGGTTCCCATTTCCAGTTGTGCTAGTACCAAACTTTTTTTTCTTTGGAAATAATGAAGTTAAAATGATAAAAATATAAATAAAGAATACTTATTTAATGCACATGTGGGGTTTCCATCGACATTATAATTAATTTACAACGCAGTAAAATTGATGTAAGCTGGACTGAACTTAATCAATAATTCAACAAGTCCAATTAAATAATGCTAAGTCTTCTACTTGGCTGATGTATTTCAGTAGTATATAGAATTTGTATTATAAAACACACTCATATATTAATTTACAACGCATACAAACAATAATTGTGTTCATAGAATTTAAACCCTAAAAATGTTCTGCTATCTGCTTATTTAGAAATTTACTAGTCAGCAAAATGTTTACGATTTTCGAATAGCTAGTAAATTGCTAAATACTTAACAATTTGCTTACTAGTAAATTGCTAAGCCCTTTAAAATATGTAGCTTGTTCAAAATTTTGCGCCCATGTTTTTAATATAGATAATTATACAAAGTATGGTAATTGCACTAATTGTTTATTATAAATATCTTTAAGACTGACGACTATTATTATTGTTATTCCACGTTCATTTTCTAATTTTCCATTCACATTATTCATGGGATACTAATTAAAACTCTATTAAAGTGTTAAACACAAAAATGCATTTTATCCTAGTTTGAAATAAACCACAATGCACAACGAAAAAACTTGTAAACTGAACTTGTAGAGTTCTTGCAGTACTTATAGGACCAAACCACATCCAACAATAATAAAACCATTTTTCGCCGCCGTTCGCACCCACTTTCCATACACATTTGATCATTCTCCTTTTAATAATCACTTCGAATGAAAACAAGTAGTAGCTCGTAGCGTAATGGTTAGTGCGTTCGACTGTCACGCTGGAGGTCTGGGATCGCTTCCCAGCCTCGTCCACCTAAAAAACTAAAAAGTTTTTTTTCAGGGCTACTGCCTCTTCCGAGGAATTGACAAATCCTCCAAGAGTATCACTTGTCACGAATAAGTGCTTCTCGTCTAGCCGTTCGGATTCCGCATAAAATTGAAGGTCTCTTCCATTCCTGTCGATAGGCGCACACAGGAATGGTTGCGAGTTGTTACTCACTAGGCCCTCCTGGTTCTTCATGAGCCGTTGTGCCACCCGATTTATTTTTTTTTTTTTTTTTGAATGAAAACAAAATAATTTAGTTTTTTTGAAAGTATTTTGATAGAATCTTGAAAAAAAAAGCTTGAAGACTGTTTTAATTCCATGGTTTGTTATTTGGCTTATCGGTAGCACTTAAAAGTAAAAAATAAAAACGTTTACATCCCAAATAATTTTTTTAATTCAAATATTAGAACTTTTATTATGAGAAATACAAAAAGATTGATAAAATGTCTTTTTTGTCTAGTTGTCGTACGTTGGAATAAAAAAAATTATGAAATGAGAGCAATTTTGAACATCGCAGTCAAATAAATACTCAAAAAAGTTTTTTTTTTTAATTAACCATAAAAAACATGAAAATTATCAACTGCAACGTTTTCGAGGTATACTCGTATACTAAAACCAAAATAACCAATTTTTTAAAAATAAGAATCTTACCAAAAAGTAGGTATCCTTTTTTACTGAAATTATTTGAATTTTGTTTAAGAAAATCGTTGGAGGCGTTTTTCAGAAAAAATAAATATTTTCCTTGAAGATCCCGTTATTTTTGGTACTTAAAAATCAAAAAAAATATGTGTCATATTATTAAAAAAAAAGAGTATAGGTACCAAGCTTGAAGAAAATACGTTCAGCCGTTTGGCCGGTAGGTGCGCGTACAGACAGAGTTCCGTTTTTTTTTATAATGCAAATTCTATATACTACTGAAATACATCAGCCGAAATTTCCAACAATTCTTGATTAGATTTTCTCATTGGGTTGGATATAGTTCACAATTGATTTTCGCTGTAAAATTGATTTGGACTGAACTAAATAAAAATTGCGCCTTGACAATGTCATCACTGTCAACTGATGAGTCCAAGTGAGAACGCCGGGACAAAACGCCAATTTTTAAGGACTAAGGACCGTTAAAAGATATTTTGTATTTATGTATCGCAATCGCAAGTAAAAAATTTTGTATACTGTACCTTCTTTTTCAAAAGAAAAATCTAAAAAAACGCTTATCTGAGGCGCGAATCCAGGGGGGGGGGCAATGGGTACAATTGCCCCCACTGAGCAATTCTACTTTTCAGATTTATAACATTTTTTTACTTGACGGGCAAAGCTTTTGAAATAAAAATGAACATATTAAGAGTCAGCACCACACAAAGAAGTCTGATGATCGGGTTGGCACTCGAGAAATAGCTATAACTTCAGCCGAAATAACTTGGTGGTAGAACACTTAAGTTGTTGTTGTTTCATTCAAAATTTTCATTTTTGTATTGTTAAAATTGTATCTGCCTACCTACTTCAATCCCTACCTTAAGCTATAAAAACCAACAGGCACATCACGCATCACTTTCCGTTTTCATGTTAGGTATCTAGAATTGCGTACAAAAATTAACACTTTTTTTCGTTTTTTTTTTTTTTCGGTAAGGCCTGCCAGAATAGAAGTTGAGAGTGCACTACTCATTTAAGATATAAGTAGAGACCTACTATATAATAGTACAAGAGCCAACAGCAAATTTGTGGAGTAGATGTATAACCAAAATCTGAGTATGATGGTTTAAAGGGGCATATTTTGTGAAGTCGAAATCAAAAATCTGGCAAGCTTTTTTCGCAGCATTTGGAGAGGGCAAGAAGTTGAAAAGAGGTTTTCCAAATTTCTTATAAGGATTTTTATTACTTTAATTATATTTTTGAAATACATCATGATGTCCTGTCATTTTCCCTTAGTCCAAACAACGTAATCTTGGTGATGCAAGTAAAATAACTCAACATATATGGTTTTAAAGCGAACCTTAATCGTCTTTTTTTTTGAGACTTTGTTTTGTTAATTTTTCGCGTTTTATAAATCTCTAAGAAAAAACGGATATTGTTTCCTTAAAAAGCTTATGTACATATATCTTGAGTTCTTTTAGTCGAATCACCAAAAATTAACCTGTTTGCACGTAGGGAAACCGATAGAGCATCATATTAATAATAACAATAAAATAATAATTTTCAAAAAAATTGATGGAAGTGATAATACCCTTGATAAGAAATTTCGAAAATATCTATTTTCAACCCCCCATCCCCGCCAAAGACTGAACAAAACCCCTGCAAGACTTTTCATTTCGATATCACAAAATATGCCACTTCAAACCCTCATACTCAGATTTTGGTCCTACATCCAGTCCCAAAATATTTTGTAAGTGCTACTGCTGCCAACAAAAAGTGGAGTCATTTGAGGAACTAGCTTATTCAAGAACTGTTGAAGAATACGAGTCCGATGAAGAAAATTTTTGGAGAGAAACCAGAAAAATAATGACTGCCGAAGAGAAGTTGGATGGAAATGCTGCATCTGGCTGCATTGGCCAAATTATCTTGTCCCAGATAAGGAAGAAGCTCAAAAGTGACCCAAGTACACCTAGCATCAAGGCTTCTTCCCTTGTTACAAATGTATGTACTACAAAATTTATCCTACCAGTATTGGTATTGTGTTTAATTGATATGTTGTCTTTAACACAGTCCTTGAGCAAATTGCTACAAGCAACAGCTCTTGATCTTAACAGCAGCGCAGTGCTGCTAAAGAACACGATTTCCGTTCTTTCTAGTCGCCAAGAGTAGGTGATCAATAATTGAATGTTGAGTTAAAAATTCCTCGTATCCCACGTCATGGTGGACGGCAAATATACCGACCCAATTTTGACACTAATTTAGCTGAAGAGTACTACAGAATATCATTACATATATGCACCTCTACTTGACTTTGTCCCAACCGATTTGCGTGTAAGATTTCTATCCGAAACCTTAGAAGTGTTTAAACTTACGATCTTCGTCCCGGAAAATACACTCAGATAGAATTAATTAGAATTAATTATTTAAGAACTGTATAGCATGTACAATGTACAGTACATACCTTACTTTAGGGTCCAGTTATAGCTATCATTGAAAACCATCATTGAAAAAGTTGGCTGTTGATTTTGAGACCCTTCGAAAGTTTAATAATTGAATATTTTAATGCAGAAATATAGCTTATAACTTTTAAATTATTTCACCTTCAAAAAAAATTCATTTTGACCCATATCTTCCCCATAACGTAACTTTTAATTTTTTCAATGATCATTGGTAAGGTAGTTCATCATTGAAAAAGTTAGCTGTTGATTTTGAGACCCTTCGAATGTTTAATCATTGAATATTTTAATGCAGAAATATAGCTTACGACTTCAAAATTATTTCTCTTTCAAGAAAAAATCATTTTGACCCATATTTTCCCCATAACGTAATTTTTATTTTTTTCAATGATCATTGGTAAGGTAGTTCATCATTGAAAAATTAAAAGTTACGTTATGGGGAAGATATGGGTCGAAATGATTTATTTTTAGAGGAGAAATAATTTTAAAGTCGTAATCTATATTTCTGCATTAAAATATTCAAGGATTAAACTTAAAAAATTAAAAGTCACGTTATGGGGAAGATATGAGATATGAGCACCTTACAGAGAATCATTAAAAAAGGGGTAAGTATTCGATAGACGATTTTTGTTTAAGGGGCCAGTTATAGCTATCATTGAAAACCATCATTGAAAAAGTTAACTGTTGATTTTGAGACATTTCGAAAGTTTAATCATTGAATATTTTAATGCAGAAATATAGCTTATAACTTTTAAATTATTTCACCTTCAAAAAAAATTCATTTTGACCCATATCTTCCCCATAACGTAACTTTTAATTTTTTCAATGATCATTGGTAAGGTAGTTCATCATTGAAAAAGTTAGCTGTTGATTTTGAGACCCTTCGAATGTTTAATCATTGAATATTTTAATGCAGAAATATAGCTTACGACTTCAAAATTATTTCTCTTTCAAGAAAAAATCATTTTGACCCATATTTTCCCCATAACGTAATTTTTATTTTTTTCAATGATCATTGGTAAGGTAGTTCATCATTGAAAAATTAAAAGTTACGTTATGGGGAAGATATGGGTCGAAATGATTTATTTTTAGAGGAGAAATAATTTTAAAGTCGTAATCTATATTTCTGCATTAAAATATTCAAGGATTAAACTTTCTAAAAGTCTCAAAATCAACAGTTAACTTTTTCAATGATGGTATTCAATGATAGCTATAACTGGCCCCTAAGGTAGGCAAAAATACACGAAAATTGTCCCCCCCCCCCTGAACGAAATCCTGGATCCATGCCTGCTTATTTAATACCATTATCAAAATCAAATATTTGTTACTGATGGAATTCCTGGCATGCATCTATATAAACTATATACAGGGTGTCCCTTAATTCGTCAATAGTATTTTAGGGCATGATTCTTGGGTGTATTTTAAGAAAAAAATTGTCTTACAGTAAGGGCCTATCTCGGGCCTATCGGGGATTTAAAGTCTTATTTTGGTGTACCCTGACCCATGTTAACGGTAATTACGCTGTTAGTAATAACGATAGAAACTTTGTTTAGGCTTTAATTTTTAGAAGAAATACCAGCCTTTGTAACCGCGTTTAAATAAATTTTATATCTTTTCTGAGTCTTAAGATATTCAGTTTTTAGCCTGTTCTATTTTTCCTGCTCATGATAATTTTTTGACTTTGGGGTCAATTTTCTCCAAAAAATGCGTAATCAACATGATGGTTTAATAATTTTTTTGAATGTATGTAACAATATTTAAAATAAAAGTCGCTAACAAGTTTGCCGAAAACCCCTTAATTTTATGATAATTTGGAAAAACTGCGGCAGGTAAAATTAAAAAAAAAGATGTTTTTTTAGCTTTAAGCTCGAAAAGCTATGAATTAAAATTATTTGTGTGGTTTTAGATAATTTTGTAAGTAAGTGTTTTACTAAATCAGTTATAACGGGGGCACTCTGACATTCTTTGGTTTGAATACATACTATTTTTAATAGCCACTTAAGTTGTATTCTACAAAATATCTGCAGTTGTTGCAAAATGATTTATCAGAACTATTGGAAGCCATTCCATAGGTTCAAAAAGCTTCATCTTATTCCTAACTTGATGGTGCTTCAGCCCACTTTGCTCGAGAGGTTAAAAATTCACAAGATTAAGAGTAAGCGGTAATCGTTGAATAGGAAAAAGTTAGAGCAGTTCAATAGTCTGCAAGATCACCTGACCCTTCAAAATTTTTTGAATGGGGAAGAATGAAATAAATCATTTATTCAACCAAAATAGTAACTTAAAGTGAATTAAAAGAGCGCATGCTCAAAGCGTCCTCAGAAGTGAGGCAGTAGCTAAAATCAACTTTGCATGCATACAAAGTCAAAGAGGACTCATTCTTACACCTGTTCTCAATTATCATAAAATCTATGGGTTTTTCGGCAATTTTGTGATTAACTTTTATTTTTAGTATTATTACATACATTCAAAAAAATTATTAAAACATCATGTTGATTACGCATTTTTTGGAGAAAATTGACCCCAAAGTCAGAAAATTAGCATGGGCAGGAAAAATTGAACAGGCTAAAAACTGAATATCTTAAGACTGAGAAAAGATATAAAATGTATTTAAACGCGGTTACAAAGGCTGGTATTTCTTTTAAAAATTAAGGCCTATCATTATTGCTAACAGCGCAATTACCGTTAACATGGATCAGGGTACACCAAAAAAAGACGTTTCTTAAATCCCCGATAAATGATATCAAAATTGGAGATAGGCCCTTACTGTAGAACAATTTTTTTCTTAGAATACACCCAAGAATCATGCCCTTAAATACTATTGACGAATTAAGGCACACCCTGTATATGGGACTTCGTCGTGAATATACAAACAAAAACCTGTTAAGACTTTAAACAGGTTAACATTTAAATTCAACTTGAATATTATGCTTGCTAAATTTATAGACACCTATACTTTCCTCCAAAAAAGTTGTAATCAAATTATTAATAATTCATAAGTCAGTCATCAAATTGATATTGTTCGATTCACAAGGCTTAACTTCTATAACAATGAGTCACCACACATTATCAGCGATGTTAACGGGGTTTCAAGTGTTTCTTTTAATGATAATAATTGTAGATAGTCAGAATTTCTATACAACTTCAGGTAAAAGTTGAAATGATTATTGGAAAAAAGTTCGTTTTGTTCTTACAAAATTTAATTTCGATATAGAAAACGCAATGATTAACACATCAACTCCATATCTTAGTAAGTACTCGTACATAAATTTCGTTTTAATTTTTGTTAACAAATTAATAAAAAAAGCTAACAGAAATTATAATTATAAAACAATACTTTTTTCTTAGGCACAAAATATATATCGGGAGGGTTACCAGCACTTTATGGAGAATTTCCTTTCATGGTTAGCTAACGAAAAATATCCAACATTTTTATTTAAGTACATATTTATAATTCTTTAAATAAAAGGCTGCTTTGGGATGGTTAAACGATGCCGGAAAGCTTTCATTTCATGGAGGTGGAATGGTGATAAGTCCAACAATGGTTCTAACGGCTGCGCATTGTGCTTACAAAGATGGGTATGTATCTATATTTGAAACAAAAACTTAGCTTTCCTTATAATCAGGCGCAAACGCAGGGGGGTTTTGGGGGTTCAAACCCCCCCCCCCCGAAATGTATGAATTTAACTTCCTCGCCATACAATTTCACTCTTAATTTTTGAGTTTTCAGTTTAAAACGCCCCCCGAAATTTTTTCCTGCGCCTGCTTATAATGATATTATATGTTTGCATTTACCATTAAGAACCTTAAATCTAATTTAAAGCCTTTTTGATTAGTTATCCAGAAGAACGGTTCGAAGCCTTCGACCATCGCTACATACTAACACTTCTTCTGAATTCAATTAAAAAAAAAAAATAACAATTAAGTGGCAGCACCTAAATGCAAGTAGATCCAAAGTACAATTCTCACGTTTGGGCAGGTGCTCCAACAATCCACTTGAGTCTATTGGATAGAATACAAAGATGAGCTATGAAAATGATGGGCCATAGAAATATAACGGAAGCATTTGCATTTTTTGAACACTGCCGCAATGTTACTTGTCTTTCATTATTTTACCCTTATTTTTATTAACAGTGTTCTATTAAAATAGCCAGTTGCCCTCCTCCCCTCAAACGATTGAACCATAATACTCGTAATTCAAGTAATGTTCATCAGTTTACCCTCGAACTCAATTGCGGACGTACTGTCAAGTATAGATTAGATATACATATGTTCTTTTTCAGTCGCACGACCCAAATGTGAAATGCTTTTTATCCGGCAATATGTTTCCCTTCGATTTTGATATCCAGAGGTTCAGCTTAAATTCATGCGATCCAGTCGTTCTTTTTGTTTAACTCTATTTGGCATTTATCTAATTGGGTTTGCAGAAATTTACCACCATGAAACAACAACTATAAAACAGCACTTGTTAATAATCGTCTGAGTTTTTGTGCTTAAATCCATGTTTTAGACGTAGACTCAATATTTTGTATTTACGAACTGCTAGAAGCTATTATCCCTTCTACTGATACATAGCGGTCCAGTGCTGCACAAAAATTCTTATTCCCTAGAAAAAAAATGTCTGTGTACGCTTATTATAACTTCTCATTTCAGCAAACTTCCTGATTTGGTTTATATAGGTGGTAACTCTCTTGCAGAAGATACAAGATATGGGGATATATTTTCAAAATTTGAGGTAAAAAATGTTACGATTTACCCAGAATATGATCCGAATCAGGGATACGATGACATTGCAATACTGGAATTAACCAGTAGTATCTGGTAAATAATTTTAACCACTAAATATAATGAGGCGTATTCATAGTCATTTTTAAACTGTGTCTAAGTTAAACCCCGGTTTAATTTTAATTTCGAACATTGGTTCTATTTATATAAGTCTATTATGTCAATATATTTGAAGCTATTGGTATAGTAGGTATAAAAGATTAATAAACTTTTAAAAATAATGGTACAACAATTTTTAATAAAAAAGGGCTGTATTTATTTAGTTAAAGTCTTAAACTGTAGTTTAGTAAGATCGTATTTCAATAATGACTATGAATACCCCCCAATATGTACCTAGGTTAGTAATTAATTTTATTTTCAATGTTATGGCTATAAGGTATCAACCAATTTGCTTATGGACAAGTGATAACCTTACCAGCGATCAAGTGACAGCCATTGGATATGGTTTAACGGAATTTGGTTTGTATTATAAAAGAAAAACATTAATGAATATATTTTATCTGAAATACAAAATTTCAATTCTGAATGTAGCCGGATGGGGTTCACAAGAGTTGTTGAAAGTCAACTTGACAGTTTTTCCTTCTGATTTTTGTGCACCTTTTTTCAAACGACAAAGAAAATTCAAAATGGGACTATCGGATGCTCATATCTGTGCTGGTGATAAAAATGGAATTAAAGACACCTGTCAGGTTGGCAGATATGGCTTTTGTTCAGGAGAGTGACATCTCAGATTCGCTTGTTCATGTAGTTTCGCATTGAGATCTCATTTTCATGAACTAGCCAACAGAATTGAAAAGAATTCATAAAAATCTACTTCTTTAAGTTACGAGTTTAATTTTATATAGCTATATGTGTTTTTTTGTTTCTTAATTTTCCTTAGGGTGATTCTGGGGGACCACTTATTGCAAAACATAACAATCAATTGTTCGCTGTTGGCATTACATCTTCTGGACAAGCCTGCTCAGGATTTCCACCAGCGATTTATACAAAAATATTCCCGTACACAGAATGGATAACTGAAGTGTTGCGAGAACGAGGAGAAGTCTTAAAATCATGTGAATAAGAAATTGGAAATTTTTGAAATGCTTAGGAAATTCCTTTCTATGATTTATTATATAGGTATTGGTATATAGATTCATACAACACTATAATTGTTATCAATTCTTAATTAATTAAAGAATTATTAAACTTTAAAAAAGAAAAAACTTTTCTTTAACAGAAGATAAACTGAATATGTAGATTGTAGATATTATGTCTTTTACACAGAACAAATTTTAAAAGAATTTAGACTTTTGAATAATAAAATGCACAACTAGATCGCACGAACAGCTAGAATTAGAATGTACCTATACCTAGAAATTGACGGTGTATGTTTATCGATCAATAACATTTGTATTTCTTTAACGAGAATTAAAAACAAGTTGAAATGACAATTTTTAATTTTTTTTTGATTAAATACAAACAAAAAAAAAACAAGAAAATCTGGAAAAAGTGGATTTTTCATTGGTTAATATTGCAATATTTTTTTTGAATTTAACATAGGTACCAGAATGCAAAATTATTATTTTTTTTTCTCAAAAGGTTAAAATCTTCAAAATACACTTCGTAAATATTCGGTACCAATCACTGAGCGACTCTTACCGCATGAAACTCACCGGGAAAACAGGACAAATGATTTTCTTTCCACTTCTATAACCATTTAAATTTGAAGGTCACGATTCAGGTCTTATATAAAAAGGCGAATTTATTATCCCGCAAATGAATTTGTCCAAATCCAAATAGATTTTGTTTCATTTAATTTAATACGCCATTGCAGCGTCCAATCTCTAACTTTATCGACTATATTTTGCAATTTGTTAGGATTTGTCTGACACCAGTATCGCAGTATCATCGGCAAAGGTGGCCATTGTTGCATTTCTGTCCACTGGAATATAACTAGAATCATTGAGTTTATACACACAGAGGAACCACGTCAGAGTTAAGACATCACCAATCTAGGTGGCGGCCTTATTTGTATCTAGAACAAGAACCAGTGATAATCAATACAAGAACCATTTGCTCCTTAATATAGACTATTTCCACTTTAGGGTAGACTATTTGTGGAAATAGTGAGGAAATAGTCTACCTTAGGGAGTAAATGGTGCCAGTGTTGATAATCACTGGTTCTTGTTCTAGGTGCAAATAAGGAAGATTGACAGATTGGTGCGGATTGTGGAGTAGTGGCATCATTGGACCATATTTTCCTTGGAAAATGAGACTGGGAACAACGTTTCGGTCAACGGTGAGCGTTACAGAGCCATGTTAACCGAAATTTTGTTTACTAAAATTGAGGTCATGGATTTTGACGACCTCTGGTCCATGCAGGATGGCGCACCAGTCACACAGCTCATACCACAATCGATCTTTTGCGCACCGAAATCCCAAATCGTGTTATCAGACGTCTTGGCGATGTCAATTGGCGGCCTTGGAGCTGTGATTTGACCCCTTTGGACTTTTGTTTTGTGGGGAACTGTGAAGAACCGATGTTATGCCAACAATCCGGAAACGATTAAAGCACTTAAGACCAATATCATCCAAGCAATCCGTAAGCTAAAGACCGAAACCATCAACAAGGTCTTGGAAAATTGGAGTGACAAAATGCGCTACTGCGAAGCTAGCCGAGGCAGCCATTTGAACGACGCACGTTGTGTTCCATAATTGATGGGAATGTTTGTCCTAACTAATAAAGCCATAATACAGCGATGGCGAACCAATGACACGCGTGCCATTTAGTGGCACGTTACGAAATATTATGGGAACGTCTTCAATTGAGAAATCGGATTTCTACATCTAGATCAGTTTTCTTTTTTTTTTGTCTTCAATTTTCTTAAAAATTGTTTTCAATTGTTGTTAGGACCTACCTAAATAAGCCTTATTTAATCTTAACCGGAACTGTGGATGTTATGAAAGGACAATGGGCACTTTTGTATGGAGTGCGTCCTATGGATGTAACACATTGTGATTTATATCATTTTAAAGGGCTCGATGAGTACTATCTTTTATTGTATGGGCAAAAGTTTGTACCGCGTGCAGGGAAGGTGTTATGGAAGTTAATGTAATCGTTAGTGCATCTTTTATTTAACGTGTAACTTCGGAACGACGTGACCAATTGAAGTCATATTTACACAATATGTTAAGTGTTGTTAGATAATACATAGTTTCTAATTATGAACGAATCCGCTAGGTGGCGCTGTTGTCAAGTTATTGACAAAAATTCTCTATTTATTAAGCAAATCGCTCATATTCAAATGTAACATAGGTTTATTGCAAGAAAATAAAATCACAAAATATGGACCCGATAGGTGGCGTTGAAGTCGAGTTTTTAAGGATGGGCGTTTTGGCCTAACAGTGTAACACATTGTGACCTATATCATTTTAAAGGTCTTGATGAGTACTATCTTTTATTGTAAGGGTAAAAGTATGTATCGCGTGCAGGGAAGGTGTTATGGACGTTAATGTAATCGTTAATGCATCTTTTATTTATCGTGTAACTTCGGAACGACGTGACCAATTGAAGTCATATTTACATAATAAGTGTTGTTAGATAATAGATTCTTATTATGAACGGATCCGGTAGGTGGTGCTGTTGTCAAGTTATTGACAAAAATTCTCTATTTATTAAGCAAAATCACTCATATTCAACTGTTATATTGGTTTATTGCAAGAAAAACAAATCACAAAATATAGATTTGATATGTGGCCATAACACCTTCCCTGCTCGCGATACAAAGTTTTGCTCGTACAATAAAAGATAGTACTCATCGAGACCCTTAAAATGATATAGGTCACAATGTGTTACACCGATAGGCCAAAACGCCCATCCTAAAAAACTCGACTTCAACTCCACCTATCGGGTCCATATTTTGTGATTTTATTTTTTTGCAATAAACCAATGTTACATTTGAATATGATCGATTTTGCTTAATAAATAGAGAATTTTTGTCAATAACTTGACAACAGCGCCACCTACCGGATTCCTTCATAATTATAAACTATTATCTAACAACACTTAACATATTGTGTAAATATGTAAATGTAAATAAAAAAAGTAGTACGCAGAGCCAAGTGCTGGAAATACAAATGTATTATACAACCGATGTAGGAAACTACACAACACGAACATTTCGTGCACGAAGACCATTAGCACGAAAATTCTGACACTACTATTATTGCTTAGGCATTAAAGCTGATACTACTATTTTTGAATGGCTTTTGAGCTGGCAACAATAAAGGATAGTAATGTGGAAAGCAAATATAAGAGTAGGGGGTATTGAATACTAATTGGTCAGAGAAAAATATAAATAATATATTGCACAATGAAACAAATTGTTGATGGGGTTCTCAAAGGGAGATGAATGCCTACAAAAGGCGTTAGTAGGGCAGAGTACGTGTATGCGTATGACTTATTTACATACAACAATGGAGGATGATGATTCTTATTTGTTGCAGGTCGGGATTGTATTGGGCTCTACAAGAAATATGGATGCCTACAAAAAGCGTTAGTAGGACAGAGTGCGAGTATGCGTAAGACACTTTTGAAATAATTATGCAGGATGATGATTATTATTGATGAAACATAGAATCAGGTAAATAGATGGAAATTGTTGATGGGGTCTAGAGGAGCGGATACATTTATAAACAATAAGGACGTATTAAGACATAATTTTGAATACTAGAAACATAGAGATATCGCGTGTGATTTGTTATTGGTCAAGTGCCTATAACGTAATTAAGGAAGTAAATACATTTTGTTGATGGGGTCGCAGATGGGGACGAACACGGGGTTGCAGTAGGATATAATATGTAATAAGTACCAGAGACGGTTAATGCTTCCTTAAGAAGAATATAAATGTAAAAATCCACAATTCTTAGACTTTTAAAATAGATTTCTTGACAGCCATTTAAGGCATTGATTTCGAAAAAAACTGCGGGAAAGATTAATTTTAATTTTTGCTTCCTCTTGCTGGTTAAAGAAGCTTTCAAAATTTCGTAAATGAGCAGTGTTTTACCAGTTAAACGTGAAAATAGCTGAAATTTGGTGTACCTGTAGGTATTCTTCCTGTTACTGTTCTTAAGAAACGTTAAAAATTGTGCTTCGATAAAATCAGATTTTTTTGTAAATTTCTATCGATTGAAAGGCACTACTTCCTAGATTAAGAATATCCATTTTAAGTCGCTAGTGCGTTTAGTTTAGCCGCAAATTAAGATTGAATGTGCAGACTTTGATGGGTCTACGACGAATAGTTTGGCCGCAAACGGGGTTTAAAGATAAAAGTCCGATTTTCATATAATGCGATACATCGATTGAAAGGTACCACTTCCTAGATTATAAATATCCATTTTGTAAGTCACTACGACGCTAAGTTTAGCCGCAAATCAAGATTGAATGTGCAGACTTTGATGGGTCTACTTTGATGGGTCGCGGTCGCGGTCGCTGTCGTGGTCTTCGTCGCGGTCGCGATCGCCGTCACGGTCGCCATCGCGGTCGCTGACGCGGTCGCCGTCGCGGTTGCCGTCGCAGTCGCCGTCGCCGTCGCTGTCGCGGTCGCAGTCGCGGTCGCAGTCGCGGTCGCGGTCGCCATCGCGGTCGCCGTCGCGGTCGCCGTCGCAGTCGCCATCGCGGTCGCCATCGCGTTCGCTGTCGTGGTCGCTGTCGCGGTCGCGGTCGCCATCGCGGTCGCAGTCGCCATCGCGGTCGCAGTCGCAGTCGCCGTCGCTGTCGCGGTCGCGGTCGCCATCGCGGTCGCTGTCGCAGTCGCCATCGCGGTCGCTGTTGCTGTCGCGGTCGCAGTCGCCGTCGCTGTCGTGATCGCTGTCGTGATCGCTGTCGCGGTCGCTGTCATGATCGCTGTCGCTGTCGCTGTCGCGATCGCTGTCGTGATCGCTGTCGCGGTCGCCGCCGTGGTCACCGTCACCATCGCATTCGCCGTCGCGGTCGCAGTCGCGGTCGCCATCGCCATCGCGGTCGCTGTCGCGGTCGCAGTCGCCGTCGCAGTCGCCATCGCGGTCACCATCGCGGTCGTCGTCGCAGTCGCAGTCGCCATCGCGGTCGCGGTCGCTGTCGCCGTCGCTGTCGCCGTCGCTGTCACGGTCGCTGTCGCGGTTGCCATCGCAGTCGCGGTCGCGATCGCTGTCGCTGTTGCGGTCGCAGTTGCCGTCGCGGTCGCTGTTTCGGTTGCCGTCGACAGCGACAGCGACCGCGACAGCGACCGCTACAGCGACCGCTACAGCGACCGCGACCGCGATGGCGACTGCGACAGCGACCGCGATGGCGACTGCGACGGCGACTGCGACTGCGACCGCGACCGCGATGGCGGCTGTGACTGCGACCGCGACGGCGATGGTGACCGCGACGGCGATGGAGACCGCGACCGCGATGGCGACTGCGACAGCGACTGCGACCGCGACTGCGACCGCGACAGCGACCGCGATGGCGATGGCGACCACGACAGCGACAGCGATCACGAGAGCGACCGCGACAGCGATCATGACAGCGACCGCGACAGCGATCACGACAGCGATCGCGACAGCGACCGCGACGGCGACAGCGACAGCGACCGCGATGGTGACTGCGACAGCGACAGCGACCGCGACCGCGACCGCGACCGCGACCGCGATGGCGACTGCGACAGCGACCGCGATGGCGACGGCGACCGCGATGGCGACTGCGACGGCGACGGCGACCGCGATGGCGACCGCGACCACGACTGCGACCACGACTGCGACGGCGACTGCGACCGCGAGAGCGATGGCGACCGTGACGGTGATCGCGACAGCGACCGTGACGGCGATCGCGACCGCGACGAAGACCGCGACGAAGACCGCGACCCATCAAAGTAGACCCATCAAAGTCTGCACATTCAATCTTGATTTGCGGCTAAACTAAGCGTCGTAGTGACTTGCAAAATGGATATTTATAATCTAGGAAGTGGTACCTTTCAATCGATGTATCGCATTATATGAAAATCCGACTTTTATCTTTAAACCCCGTTTGCGGCCAAACTATTCGTCGTAGACCCATCAAAGTCTGCACATTCAATATTGATTTGCGGCTAAACTAAGCGTCGTAGCGACTTACAAAATGGATATTTGTAATCTAGGAAGTGGTGCCTTTCAATCGATAGATCGCATTATATGAAAATCAGAATTTTATCTTTAAATCCCATTTGCGACCGCGACGGCGACTGCGACCGCGACAGCGACAGCGACCGCGACGGTGACCGCGACGACGACCGCGACGGTTACCGTGACGGCAACGGCGACCGCGACAGTGACCGCGACAGCGACTGCGACCGCGACGGCGACCGCGACCGCGACCGTGACGGTGACCGCCACGGCGACCACAACGGTGACAGCGACAGCGACTGCGACCGCGACGGCGACCGCGACGGCGACTGCTAGCGCGACCGCGACGGCGATGGCGACCGCGACGGCGATGGCGACCGCGACCGCGACGGCGACTGCGACCGCGACAGCGACCGCGGCGCTGACCACGATGGAGACCACGACAGCGACCGCGACGGCGACCGCGACAGTGACCGCGACAGCGACCGCGACAGCGACCGCGACAGCGACCGCGACAGCGACCGCGACGGCGATTGCGACCGCAACAGCGACCGCGACCGCGATGGCGACTGCGACCGCGACAGCGACGGCGACCGCGACCGCGACGGCGACCACGACAGCGACCGCGATATGAAAAATAACTTTTATCCTTAAACTCAATTTGCGAGCAAACTAAACGTCGTAGAGCCCCCAAAGTGGGCACCTTCAACTTCATTTGAGGCTTAATCTTGGGAGTGACACTTTTCAATAAATGTATCGCACTATATACGAAAACTAATTTATCAAAATCGACATATTTTTCTCTTTAAATGAAATTTACAAAAAAAAAATCTGATTTTATCGAAGGACAATTTTTAAAGTTTCTTAATAACAGTAACACGAAGAATACCTACAGGTATAGTTATAGGATTCGCAGTGATTCACAGTGTAGTCTTGTCTTCATTTTCACGATAAATGAGTATATGGGAAAGTAAGAACGGCACTTCGGATCAAATTTTGAAGATTCTTTAATCGACATGAATATTTTACGGATCGAATACTAACAGTTTCAAAACTTCAAGAATTTCAGTCGCAGCTGGTTTAAAAAATAACCTGCACGGCCCAATTCTGCAAGTATGAATGAATTTTCGTGTACGCTGCATACCCAATACTTTCTATTCCTGCTCAAAAAATGTGTCGATAATTTTGCAGGTCACTCTGGAGGCTATAGGAAATGAAAATATTCATGTTCACCTGCAAGATATTTCTGAGTTCACAGAGTTTCTCCGTTTTTGCAATTCCTTCTCCAATTGTTTTAGCCTCAATTGCGTTTCTTTCGTTAAATTAGCTATGTTCTATATGTAAACAGTTGTTGCTTTTGACATGTTAAGCCCCAACCACGTGTTTTTTCCGATTATATCTTCAAGCTGTAGCCCCAACTTCGGACCTTGACAGTCCTTAGACTTAAGCCCCAAAAGTTCTCTGGGATAAGGTTAGTATTTAGGAAGTTAGTTGTTTAACACCGACTACGTTTTGTTTTGAGGGAAAATTATGGTTGCATGAAACATGTCCATTATTAATAGCCCCACTTGGTTTTTTGTCCAATTCGCTTTAGGCTTTACCTTAGGGCTTAGAAAAAAAGTTACATAAAATGCCAATTGTTCGGCCCCAACCACGTTATTTAGTCCATCAAATTTCACAACTCAACAATATTTTTCACGAATATAAAACTCTACACATTTTAATGTAGCTATTGCTTTCTATATTTCAAATTATTTTAGAAATCGGCATACCCTAATCGGCTAGCCACCCCCCTGGATCCGCCACTGCCTGTACCTACAATAAATCATGGAAGAAATTTCTTAAGCGTTTCCAAAATTTCCAATTTCTTATTTACATGATTTTAAGACTTCTCCTCGTTCTCGCAACACTTCAGTTATCCATTCTGTGTACGGGAATATTTTTGTATAAATCGCTGGTGGAAGTCCTGAGCAGGCTTGTCCAGAAGATGTAATGCCAACAGCGAACAATTCATTGTTATGCCTTACCATAAGTGGTCCTCCAGAATCCCCCTATGGAAAATTAAGAAAACAAAAAAAAAAAAAAAAAAAAATTATATTAAACTCGTAACCTAAAGAAGTAGATATGTATGAATTTTTGTCGGTTCTGTTGGCTAGTTCATGAAAATGAGATCTCAATGCGTAATTGCGAATACACATGAACAAGCGAATCTGAGATGTCACTATCCTGAACTATAGCCAATCTGCCAACCTGACAGGTGTCCTTAATTCCATTTTTATCACCAGCACAGATATGAGCATCTGATAGTCCCATTTTGTATTTTCTTTGCCGTTTGAAAAAAGGTGCACAAAAATCAGATGAAAAAGCGGTCAACTGGACTTTCAACAACTCTTGGGAACCCCATCCGGCTTAATTAAGAATTTAAATTTTTGTTTTAAATAAAATGTATTTGCTTATGTATTTTATTTTTTTGTTTATAATACAAACCAAATTCCGTTAAACCATATCCAATGGCTGTCACTTGATCGCTCTTTAGGTTATCACTTGTCCATAAGCAAATTGGTGGAAACCTTGGGCCCATCCGATTGAAACTTATATTAATTCTGAACCGATTTGACTATTGAAAAATTGGTCCTTAGTGGTTAAAATGATTTACCGAAAAGTTGAACTGGTTAATTCCAGTATTGCAATGTCATCGTATCCCTGATTCGAAACATATTTGGGGTGAATTGTTACATTTTTGACCTCAAATTTTGCAAAAGAATTCCCATTCCTTGCATCTTCTGAAAGAGAGGTACCACCTATATAAACCATATCAGGAAGTTTGCTGAAATGAGAAATAATTATTTTAGCTTCCATTGGTGGGCGTACCCAAGATTTGTTTGAGTGAGTGGGGTGGGGGGTGGGGGGGGTAGTTATGTGCTGATTAATTTAGAAATGATTCAAATCAAGGAAGGCATTGAGGCGATATTCGCGAATATGCAAAAAAAGGCTACGTCCATTATTTTGGCGGACACTTTGTGGTGGAATCGAAAAAAGTTGGTTTCTGTTTTTGTAGCTAATTAAATGCTAATTTGTTGCTCAATCCAAAAATTTATAGCTCGCTTCGTTTTTAAGTTATTGAAAATACCACTAAAATAAGTCTGAAGTAAGCGGACGAATTCTACAATAATTGGAACTTTGAAGTGGTACCCAAATTTGTGGCTTTTTAAAAGCTCTCCAGTTCTGAAAAAAAAAATTCTTTACCCATTATAGTTTTTTTAAACATTCAAATTCCCTCTTAAATAAGTCTGAAGTTAGCGGACCAACACTCGAAAATAATTATATTTTGATGACCAAAATTGAAGCTTTTTAAATGCTAATTTGTTGCCAAAAAATTAATTTCTTATCTCTTAAGGGTAACTTTTTATTTGAATTTTAAGTTGAAAAAGTGCACTTCCGGTCCGCTGAAACTGGCGGATATTTCACTGAAAACAGTGATATTTTCAATTTTTTCTTTTGCCAGAATTTGTAGCTTTTAAAATACTGATTGGTTGTACAAACTACAAAGGACAATGGGCAAATTGGGCCCAGCACCAATAAGAACGGCCTTCATATCGTATATAGGCAAAGTTTTACGCATTCATTACCCGCTAACCGTTTGTCCAAATTCACTGAATGACAAAAGTTATTTAATTTTGAATAAAAATGAGTTTTCGGGTCACAATTAATTTTTTCCATAGTTTTTCTTTAATATTTTGTGTATTTTTCGCTCGATTTAACCCATTTTTTGAAATTAAGTTCTTTGAACTCATGGCAAACTACTTGAATATTTTGAGATTTTTAAAACTATGTTTAGGGGTCGCAAGCATCAACTTTATGCAAAAAGTTTTTGTAAAAATTGGTTTTAAAATAACATTTTTGATGCCAAAATCATCTCTGGAAAAAAGCAAACAAAAATCAGATTTCACCTTATTTATCAGAATAAAAATATTGTTTTAAAGGTTCGTTTGCAATTCGTGAAAGTAAGAAAAAACAACTCACAAATCGACCCTGAAAACCACCCTTATATATTATTATAAGAATAAAGAATAAGTTAAAAAAAATTCAACCCCTAATAGCATAAACAAGGGTGGTTTGTAGGTGGTTTTGTGGGTTGTTTTGCCAATTTTTACGAATTTAAATTTAAAACCTTGAAAATAATACCCATTTTTATTACGATCAATGAGATCAAAATTGGTGTTTGTTTTTTTGTTTTTCAGAGATGATTTTGATATCAAAAATATTATTTAAAAACCAATATTTGTATTTTTTACAAATTAAATACTCAAAAAAAAGGTTTTTGCATAAAGTTGATGCTTGCGACCCCTAAACATAGTTTGAAAAATCTGAATTCAAGTATGTAGTGTGTCGTGGGTTTAAAGAACTTAATTCCAAAAAATTACTGAAATCGAGCAAAAAATACACAAAATATTAAATAAAAACTATGGAAAAAAGGAACTGTGACCCTAAAACTCATTTTATTCAAAACTAAATAACTTTTTTCGCACAGTGAATTTCGACAAACTGTTAACGGATAATGAATGCATAAACAAGTGCTTATATACGATATGAAGGCCCTTCTTATTGGCGCTGGGCCCACGCTCCATACATTTTTGCCCATTGTCCTTTGTAGCTCTAATAGTTTATTTAACATTTAAGTTTCCCTTGGTAAAAGTTACTAAAAAATGGACCTTCTAAAATCTAAAAAAAATCAAAAAAAAAATTGCCACGATTTGAAGCTTCTCTGAACTAGACAAACTAGGCAAACTGCGATTTTGTTACGCAACAAATACACATTTCAGAAGCTACAATTTTTGGTAAAAAAAATTGTTTTTAATTCAAATTTTTTTTTAATTTTGACCGTTAAAATCTTATTTTATCGGAATTTTTTATAGCTACATATATAACAAAATAAAAAAACATGCGAGATACAAAATCGCGGTTTGCGCGGTTATTGTAGTTCATTGATTGAGCTACAAATTTCTAGTTTGTGCAACCAATCAGCATTTCAAAAGCTACAAATTCTGGCAAAAGAAAAAAATTTAAAATATCATTTTTTCAGATTTTGCCCGCCAATTTCAGCGGAGTGGAAGTGCACTTTTTAAATTTAAACTTCAAATAAAAAGTTACTTTTAAGAGATAAGATATTAATTTTTGGGCAATAAACTGGCAATTAAACAGCTACAATTTTGGTCATCAAACAAATTATTATTTTCGAATGTTCTTCCGCTAACTTCACACTTATTTTAGAGGAAATTTGAATATTTAAAAAACTATTATATGTACGGAATTTATTTTTTGTGTAACAAATTTACTTCAGTTTTCCCATTATTTTACATTTCGTCCGCTAACTTCAGACTTATGTTAGGGGAATGTTCAATAGCTTAAAAACGAAGCGAGCTACAAATTTTTGGATTGAGCAACAAATTAACATTTAAATCCTAGTACTCACCACTGTGTGAAATGAAAAATAAAAATCGTTTGAAATTCACGTGAATAATAATATGAAACCATAATTGATTCTCCACGTGAGTTTTTAGTCCTCAGTTTGAAAATTTTTAATACTCACTTGGAATGAAAAAATAATTTGATTTATCTGATAGTTTGACAGAATCTTGAAATGCTTGAGAAGACTATTTTAATTCAAAAGTTTTGTTTTGGGCTTGTCAGTAACACTTAATATTCAAAAATAAACAAACGCAAGATCCAAAATAATTCTTTAGGCTTTTTTATTCAATTATAAAAACTTTTATTTTAATTTATTGACAAATGTCACATTTTTTCACAACTCTATTATTATTTCCTAGTGGTCGTACGTTAGGAAATGAAAATTATGAAATGAAATTAATTTTGAACCGGTTCATATTTCACTCTCACATTTGGGTACTCAGTTCTCAGTTTGAATTTCATTTTCACTTGAAGTAAGTAATAGGCTTAATTAGCTAGAAAAACAGATACTAACATTTTTCAATTCCGCCACAAAGTGCCCGCAAAAATAAGCGACGTAAAAAAGCTATTTGCGGAATAAAGCTCAAAGCTTCGTTTCAATTATTCGCATTTTTTGGACAAAAATATTTTCTGCAGCATGATAAAAAGTGTTCTAGAAATAACGTGTACGAAGATTAATCAAAATCTTTGAATTCTATATCTAGAAAACTGGATACATCCGAAACAGTTGTATTTCAGCTACATAATTCTAGCTGTGATCAACACTATCAAAAGCGTTTGAACCGAAATATTTGTCTACATACGGCCTTGGTGCCATACCTATTTTTATATTTTTGAGTGAGTTCAAGCATTTCAAGAAAACACGTTCAATGTTAAAACTGGAATTTGTGTTTATCTGTCTCACTTTTTCGATTAGTAATCGAATAACAGTTACGAAGTTGTTATTTTGAAAAGAATACAAAATGCTTCTGTATTTGGTTACTAAATTGAATCGAGCAAAATGTTAACATATTCGAAAAGGCCATTAGTTTCAAATTACAAGTATAGATAGATAAAGTTATAAGAAATTATAAGAAAAACTTATTTTTTTAAAAGCAGCCGATTCGATTTAAAAAATTATTATTTTTGTTTATTTATATGGATATCGTATGAGTTTTATTGAAACAAAATACATACCCATTTTTGTAAACACAATGCGCAGCCGTTAAAACCATTGTGTTACTGATCACCATTCCACCTCCATGAAATGAAAGCTGTCCGGCATCATTCAACCATCCTAAAGCAGCCTTTTATTTAAAGAACTATTAATATACTTTAAGTAAAATGCTGGATATTTTTGTTAGCTAACCATGAAAGGAAATTCTTCAGGAAGTGCTGGTGATCCTCCTACTACTGCTGGTGATGATCCTGTATCGAAATGAAATTGTGTAAAAAAAAAGAACTTCTTTCCAATAAACATTTCAACTTTTACCTTTATTACGACCACCATCAACAGTTATTATCGTTAATAGAAACAGTTGAAATCCTGTTAACATCGCTGATGATGTGTGATGGTGATGGTGACACATTATTATGGAAGTTAAGCCTTGTGATTGGAACAATATCAATTTGATGACTGACTTACATATCTATGAATATAAGTTTAGCAAATATAATATTCAAGTCGAATTTATGTAAATGTTAACCTGTTTTAAGTCTTAACAGGTTTTTGTTTGTATATTAACAAAGAACTTGGACAATTGTTTTATAATTATAGTAACTTGAATTATCTTGGTACTCCTTAGGGAATTCCATCAGTACAAAATATTCGATTTTTATATTGGTATTAGACAAGAAGAGAAGTTTACATTTAACGAGAATTTTCTTTTGAAAATTAAATTTTTGCACATAATGTATGTAGTAACTTTTGTCATGTTTAAAAAAAATTATTAAAAAAATTTAAGTTTAAATTGGGTATTAAAATAAAAAATTAAATAAAAAAAGATATTTTTGTTTAAATGGCTATAACTAGGGAAATAACTGTTGTAAATTGTACATTTTTATAAATATGACACAAGTGACTACATGTGTTCCAAAATTTTTTTTATCAATCATTACCAAAGTTAAGATTTTTCAAATTTGAATTTACAAAAATACATGGAATTTCCCATACAAAACTTCAGACGTCTTGTGGGCCGGGTTAACGTTAATATAATAAACTAAAATTTTACTGGATTTTCTTTTTATATATTTAGAACAAATTAGGGGGGTGCGTCAATCAAAATTAGACAATGACCTTTATAAGGAGCACCCTAATGTACATAGGTACATAATAATATATGTTTGGCAAGTTATGGATTCGTAATAAAAATCGAACTGGAGATTATAATTCGCCCTAAAATAAGGCACGATGATAGAGAATGTGAAAAAAGTGGGTCTTTTTTTAATTTTATTTTATCAGTACTAGTATCGGCCAGTGGCCGAAAATTGGGCCAACAAAAAGTAATTAACACACTTTTTGCAGAAGTAAGACAAATTAAAAATAAACAATAAGTTGGATTTTTTATTGTTAGGGCTTAACTACAATAGATCTTCTTTTTGCAAAAAGTACAAAAGTGAAAAAAACATGTAAAAAAAACATGTATTCTACAGAAAACTACTTCCAAAAAAACAGACGAAAATTGTTCTGACAGATAAAATTAACCACCATACATAATTTTTAATTGTTTGTTGCCTTCAGCAAAGATATTCATTTCTTACTTTTGTACTTTTTGCAAAAAAAATATTTCAAAGTCGTTAAGCCTTTACTATAAAGAATTCATAAAAATTTTATTTGAACAATACCTGATTTTTGTAACTTATTTCTATCTGTGACTTAACCTCTGCACGTTTTTTGAGACTTTGTTTTGCTGATTTTATGCGTTTAATAAATCTCCAAGAAAAACCCGATAAGGTCCTCTTAAAAAGCTAATATCTTGAGTTCTATTGGTGGGATTGCCAAAGATTTAGACGATTTGACTTAATAAAAATGACAGAGCATCATAACATACATTTTTAAAATTTATTGAAGTGGTAATACCTCTGAGAAACAAATTGAAAAATGCCTATTTGTGAAAAATGTTCGTTTGAGGCAAACAATTTTGTTTCTATTATCCGGAGTTTTCAGTTAAGACGAGTTTAGTTATGCGAAGCAGTTTGTGTGAAAAACTCTCAAAAAGCCTCCGGAATAAATTTTTTGTTTCAGATAACCGATGTTTTCAGTTAAGTGGAGTGCAGTTAAGCGAAGTTGACTGTATCTAAGAACACAACTTTTATTTGTAGGGAATTTAATTTTCTTTCACTTTGTCATATTGTCAGTCACTGCCTCTATTACCCTTAGTTTTCCAAGTGTTAAAGAAAAACTACAAAAGGGCACCTTTACCCCCTTTCCTGCCCAAAGCTTGCGGGCCTGGGCAGGGGACTTTGAGTATTTTATACCTAAGGGTCACCTCTACCACTAAAACCTGCTAACCTGACGTGAAGTAAGCAGGTCAACATTCTCAAAAATGTGGATAAACGACCCGGGAGTGGATAAATGTTTAAAAATAATTTATTGCTAAATTGTAACGAAGAAAAACTATAACTTTTTTGTTTCGTTTGCGAGATACAGGGTTACTTGCTAATTTGACGTCAAGTGCATCATTCAAGAACCCGGAGAACGTGCTACGATTTTGATAATTTTTTTTTTCAAAACCTTATAACTGCAAAGACCGCTCACATACATACCTATGCATAAGAATATGTTAAGACGGTATTACTCCATTTTCAGACTTGAATATCTCGCAAACCAGAAATGATGGCACAAAAAGGTGACGAATAAGAGTTCAGCACAAAAAAAAATATCTCAACTCTTACTTGCTGCTCTTTCTCAAACTCTTAAAGGGCTGTCAAGATAGGGTTTTTAGTTAATTTTCGAGTAAAGATGGGGCATTTTAAGTGACAGCAACTTTTGCTATTTTATTATCAGAATCCATAGAGAGGCAAAATAAATCATTTTAAGAATTTTTGAAAAAAAAAATGTTGTTTACATAAAAACTGTTGCAGGATCTGCAAATATAAAGTTGAAAAATGGTCCAAAATAAAAGTTAGTTATTCGAAAATACTCTACAAAATCCAACCAATCCAACCAATTTTTAAATTTTGACAACACAATTTATCCGATATTACATGTTGTAATATTTTACTAAGGGTTCACAAATAAAACTTATTTCCTTTATTCAAACTGAACTACAATTACTTCACAAAATAAAACGCTTTCATTTCAAATACATTTGATTCTTATACTTCCATACAAACAAGCACAAGTCGCTGGCTCAATACTTTAATGTTCTATGTTAGGTTTTCATTATTCTGAGGTAATCGCTTGCAAAGTTTTAGGAAGCTGATTTTGTGTCAAAATATCATGATTTATTAAAAAAAAATATTAAAACGTCTAAGAAACTTAATTAAATTAAGACCCTCCTTTCTTTTTTCTGTATTAAATATCGATTTAATTAACACTTTTCAATTTTAACATAGAACATTTTTCTAACTTTTTTGAGTTTTTTGTAATTTTTTGTTCTATGTTGGACATAGAACATTATAGCACTGTGGGAGACATATGGAAAGCAATGGATAATTGAAGAAAAATGGAATAAAATATGCAGTGAAATTACAAAAACTGGTTACTGCGATTGTTAGACCGTAAAAAACTATTATTTATGCTTAAAAATTCCATAATAAACTACAAAATTCTGGATTAAAGTATATCAACAGAGTTTTTCCCATTTGCCAATACTTTTTAATCATTTAAATATTGATTTAATTTATTTTATGGTATATATGAAAGTTTAAGTACTTAGCATAACTAAGAATCTTTGGAATGTTTCTGTTTGTTAGGGCTATAAAAAAGCCATTTGTTGAATAAAAAATTAAACATACATTTTCTTAAAGTCGACAAAAAGACGAACATCTTAATATAAAAAACGTATTTGTGCATTCAATATGACATAGAACATTAAAGTAATGCGCCAGCGAAGTGTGCAACTCTTAATTCACTATTTTTACACCGACGACGCACGGTATTTATATTTAAAAAATATGGTTCTAGAATCTTCTAGGGTTCTGGAATCTGTATCTGTATCTGTATCTGTATCTGTCCACAAATATTTCCAAAGCTTTCGACCAATCTTTCCAGTTCCATTAGTTAATCTTTTTGTTCGAAGATCGCGCGCAAATTATTACTAATTTATTCTGTTATAAAAGAGTGACAGTTGTCGTTGTTTGCATAAATGGGCATATTCACCACAATATTATACATACAGGACATTTTTTTAAATTAAATTATTATACTCTATTCAGTATTTTCAGAACAGGGCAGATAGGGCGTTTGCCTCTCGCCCTTACTTTTATGGATTTCAATATGCTATCTCTTTTTTTATAAAGCTTTTGTATTTTCAATGGTTGCCGTATCGCGCATTATATATTGGCATATTTCCCTCTTCTCTCTCATTCAAATGTCAGTAGTGTTACCAACTGCTAATTTAAAACAGAAAAAATGTAGATCGTAAACTAAATCTAAAAAAAAATAATGTAAATGCAAATAAAAATAAATCTACCTTTTTCCACACCACGAAGAGGTAAGATAGTAGGCGCGAAAATACATCCGCTGCTTTCTTAACAGCTTCCGTCCTATTTTTTACAAGACCGTAAAATGTATTGACGGTGGTAACACCCAACAAATATTGTATAGCAGTATTTTAACCAAGAAAAAGAAAATAAAACGAAAAGATGTAAGCAGAAAAACACGAAGTGACAACACTTTTTTCTTTAAACATGAAAAATATGCTCTCCAAAGCTTTCATAAAGCTATAATTCTGAAAGCTATATAGCAAAAACCAAAGAAAAAGGTATTAAAATTTCCATCCCCCCGACGTATGGGAACTCTCAATCAAAGTGTTGTTTTTAATAAACACATTAAGGCCTAATTTATTCAGTCGAAGTTGAACATGGGATTTTTTTTCTGGGATTTTTACAGTCAACTTGAGAAATAGTTTTTATTCACTCAAAGTTGACGTTTTCAAATTTTTATTTTCAACTCTAGAGTTGGTCAACTTTGGATTTTCTCAACTCCCTGAAATAGTAGAAGTTAGCAAGCAAACTTGGGATTTTTCTTCATTTCTGTCTATTCATTCATGCTATTCAGTTCTCGATCGATCACCCAAATCAAGCATCGTCGGGTGAGTTAGTACTAAGATGCTGGACCGCATGAGTTTTTTTTTGGTAAGAAAATAGTTATAGGAACAAATTATAGTGTGTGAAAACTCAGCTCTTATTGCTGTGTATATTATTTGTTTTAAAAATAAAAGTTGTACCTAATCAGTTTTGTATAGCTTTCAATTTAGCTTGTTATTTTTTTGATTCCGCGCTTTACATAGAATGAAAATTCTATTGCAATTATTCGGAAAAATTATTCAAAATGCAAAATTAATTCTAATGCAAAACGAAAGTTTAAAATGACGTCTTGTGCGTCATGTGTCACAAATATCCCAAGGATATTTTAGAAACTGCAGGTTGGCCAACTTTTGAATTTCAACTCTGGAGTTCAGATTCGAAGTAGTGAATAAAAGCATTTTTCAACTTTCAGTTCAACTACGGATTTGAAGTCAACTTTTAAGTTGACCAACTTTGGAGTTTTCAGCAAGTTGAGCAATAGTAAATAAATTGGCAAATTGTGTGTATCTTGTTTCAGTCTCCTACTGGGATGTACGTGGGTTTATGAAATATTACAAAAACAATTTCAATGGAAGTCAGGGGCTCCGTTTTTTTATATCACAGGCAATTTCTTAAGTTGAGTGCAATGCAAACACCAGCCAGCACGTGTATGTTTGAAAAAGCTCTTCCATAAGGCCTGTACTGAAAATACAAACTGAACAGAGTATAGTTAGGTATGATATGTATGTATGTATTATAAATTATTTAAAATTAAATACAAAAAAATTGTAATTTTTTTACTGTAAATGTTTTTAATTTTTTTTATTAAGTATAATAGAAAAAATATATATTTAGTTTAATGATTGTTATTTTAAGTTTAATTTAAAAAAAAAAAAAATCTAACGTATCCTTGTGGTTTTACTATACTTAGTTTTGAACTTTTACTTAACAAGTTGATAAGATAAATATCTTAATTTTTCCTCCGGCTGTTTTGGTCACAATTGATATGGCAATGAATCAATAAAGTTACATTTGCTTCTCCCGACTTTTCGGCAGGGTTTGCTACCTTCTTCATGGAAACTTTATTCTTTTTTTCACTTCTATCTATCTTTGCACAAAAGGCAGTTAAGTAAAAATATTAAAAATCAATGATTTTTCGACTTTTCTTAGGGCTGTTTTTATTTTAATTTTTTTTTCTTGTTCAAATTTTTTATAAATATTTTGAAACCATACATGAAAGAACTAAATTACTTTTGTTTTAAAATAAAAAGAATGTTCTTTATTCTAAAGAATAAAGAAAGTAATTTTAATTTACAAAATATTAATGAATTAAAAAGTATTAAGGATGAACAGCTTAATTATCTTTACGGCTTGACATCTCAGTTGTTATCGCTAAACAGGTTTTATATCGTAAGCATAAGAAGAGAGTATAATGACGTCATACTAGAGACAGTGATGTCACTCAGCCTACATACATACATTTTTCCAGAATATCTAATTTCCCAAAAAAAGTAATTTAAGTAACTTCTGCCAAATCCCGGGATCACACTTGTCATTTTTCCATATTTTTTTTTTTAAATGTCCAGTGTGACCAGTCTCTCAGAAATGCATGGATTAATTTGTGGGAATTTTGTGTTTTAAGCAAGCTTAAGTTCCAGACAAGCATATCTGCGGTGTTTGGTATAAACTCCATAAAAAAATTGCTTAAATCGAGCTAGAGCATTGAATTGAGATAAATGATTCCCTTATTTTTAAAAGAGATTTTCTAACATTTTAATACAAATTTAAATGCGTTTACCTTAAGATAGTTAATAATAAAAAACTGTGAACGCAATGTTGTTCCTTTCGCAGATTTCAAAAAAAAAAAACAATTTCGCGCAATGTTTTAATTGTTTTCATGATAAAAGTCATAAAAGAACCCCTCTCATAAGAATCAGAAGAATCTTACAACCAGTGGCGGATCCAGGGGGTGGCTATAGGGGCTAAAGCCTCCCCCCACAACCGATTCCTAACATTAATTGAAATAAAGAAAGCAATACAGTACAACGTAGAGTTTTATATTTGTCTCAAATAATGTTAAGCTGTTAAATTTGATGGACATCATACAAAATAACGAGATTGGGGCTGAACAATTTACATGTTATGTAATTTTTTTTTAGATCCCTAACGAATTTGGTTGGGGCTAAAGTCTTAAGGCAACTATTGGACAATAGGCCAGTTCCGAGCTACGAATAATGGACATGTTTAATGCAAAGATAATTATTCCCTATAAATACAGTTCAGAAAATTAAGACAAAAGAACCAACCAGCGACGTGCAAATATATCGACATATTTTTTGAGCAGGAATATAAAGTTTGCAGCGTATAAACGAAAATTCATTCCCGCTTGCGGTATTAGGCCGCATACTATTTTTGAGAGCAGCTTTTTCGTCATTCCGAATAAAAGTCGTGAAGTTTTGACATTTCATTTTCCATTCGGCAAAATATTGTTTTCTGTGCTTTCCAGTGACAAAATTGAACAAAACAGATACCTGTGCCCACGTTCTGTAACTTCTCGCATCGAGGAAAACAGTCGAGGAACGATAAAAATTGAATAAAATGTATGGGTTTTGTTCCATTTTTAATCGTTTCTCGACCGATTTTTCGATGTGAGAAGTAACAGAACGTGGGCACTGCTCTACTATTTAATTTGTCTAGTTCACAAAAATGAGATCTCCAGAGGGTTCATACCAGGCACGAACGCAGGAACAAATTTCGGGGGGGGGGGGGTTAAACTGAAAACTCAAAAATAAAGAGTGAAATTGTATGGCGAGGAAGTTAAATTCATACATTTCGGGGGGGGGTTTGAACCCCCAAAACGCCCCTGCGTTCGCGGCTGGTTCATACTGTCAAAACACATGAGATTTTGCTAGTGAGACCTCTTAGATATCATTTTCATATTTGTATCAAACTGGATCTCCAAGCCCCCTCCACAATTAAATCCTAGATCCGCTACTGCTTTCAACTAAATAAATGTATGTGAGATGAGAATATGAGATATGTTATTTTGTTTATTAGCTGTAAGGAGCTAAATTTTTAAATTTCTTCACTAAAAATAAATTTTAAGCTTCATAATCCGAAGTTGAAATAGAGTTTTGAAAAAAATTATCAAGTGAATGATATCTTTTTATTATTCCTTAAATCAAAAGAACTTTTAGCTTCTCTTCAAAGTGCATCACAATCACGAGGCTGATGGAAACTCACTCATCCATTCACATTCATTTCAATCTTTGGCTATATAAAATAGTTTTGGAAGAATTCCTTAATTTTTACTTCCATCGAAATGTTTTCAAAAAAAAAAAATATAAAACCACATCTTTCAATTGAAAATAAAAAAATCAACTAAATACTACTCACTTCTATAAACTATCCAGAACTCAAGTCACGTTCTACAGATTGCATGGAAGATGCAGTCAGAAAATATTCATTCAAACGCCCAAATATATACCCAAACACACAGTATGTACTCGTAGATAAACGGCTAAACTTTTCATACTATCTCGTCCGATAAGACGACATCCTTTTTCCTTTATCCATGCAAGTGCCAGAGAGTGTTGTATGTACTACTCTACTTGTTCTCGATTGGTTTGCCGGTAACGGCAACGGCACCGGCACGCCAAAAGTGCCAGCTATAGTACTTCAAAACTTACTAATAAATAAAACGAAAAGGAGATTTTTCAGAACCAAAAGACGAATAGTGTAAAAATATCCTTTCATTTCGTGAGGATATTTATGTATGTATCAGTACCTACGTTTTCAAAGGAAAATACAACTTCAACTTCAAATCATGTTCATACGCTTTTCTTCCCTTAGCCCCATTTCGTATTTTTGTTTTTTTTTTTTTTTTTGTTTAACTCTATTTTTGAATCTTCCGCGTACTTTTCTTTAAGTACCTTCACTACTGCCAAATCCCGGTAGAGCAAACAGGGAAATGGAACAAGTCCAGCTTCTGGGGGTTTCTCTATATCTATGTATAAAATGCACTCTCCATTTTATTTCAAAGACTAGTAAAGGATTAAGTTTTTCCTTCTTCTTTTTCTATTTATTGCACTCAAATGAAAATGAAGAAATAAATTCAAAACCTATAGGTGCATTCTTATCCTAAATTCTGGTAAACATCGTTTTTAAGTCGGTATGTCGCTCCAGTATACGGAAATCAAATCCTTCCAACTTTATAGCAGATTTTATAAAACTACGAGTAGAAACAAAAATGCCTTGTATATAAAATGTACAATGAAAAATGGCAAAAAAGGAGTTATTAATAACACCATATTTTGTACCAGGTATATTTTCTTCTTGTTATTTTATGAATAACATGTTACTCTTTCTTTCTTTTTTTTGTAGTGCCTAAAGCCTGATTTTATTTTATTTGTCTACGATGTCTTCATATAGACTAATGGCTCAAATTATTTTAATCATTCATATCCTTTTAGGCAATATTATTAAACATCATTTGTGCTCGTTTGTTGTTGCTCATTGACACGTGAGTGAATTTTATGTTGGGGAGGATTTTGTTCAAATCTTTGTCGAGTAGCATAAGTAAACTAACAAATTGGATTCATTGTGAAAAATATTGGTGTGTTCACCAAGGCTTAATCTGATGATTACATAATTTGTTCTTCTCCCCCATTAAAATTGTTTTTTTTTTTTTTTTTTTTTGTGTTAGGGTCTTGAATTATCCTGAAATTTTATAAAAATAAAACAAGAGGGTTTATATAATTTTGATTTCTCAAACACCCCAAGTATTGCCAGCAGTTTCCCAATAAAATAAATTATTGCATTTACGTGTAGCCAGTTTTTTCAATAACATTATTTACAAGGCTAGGCAAAAAGCTCACAGCCGAAATGTCTGGGTGGAATGTTAACTTTATTATTTATGTTTGAGGATCGGGTAAATGCGATAATTGTAAACATCGATTAAGAAGACTATTTCTGTTAATACGAATTTAAAAAATGGACCTTAATTCCCACAAATCAAATAATATTCCAATAATATGCGACAAAAAACTTGTGCTTATTTGCGGGTGGCAATGGCACAGTGGATATAGTGTTTGACTGCTAACCTGGACGTGTGGGTTCGAGCCCCAGTCTAGGTAGCATTCTTTACTATATCCCCCACTTTCAACTGGATGCTACCCGTAGAATTTCATGAGATAATTAACATCTAATTCTCCATCCACTGAAAAAATCTTTCCTTCCTTCTATTCCTTCTAACTAGTGCCGTGCATTGCATTTAAAACACCTGAGGTCTTACAGGCATATACCTAGTTAAAAATTATATTATAGGAAAAGTCAAGCCAAAGAAAAAATCTTCTAGGTGTCCTTCCTTCAAAAAAAAATTGAATCTAAAAAAAACAGCGACACAAACGATATTACGCTTCATATTTTCATTTAGGTACAAAAATATTTGTAAAGTTACCAACACCATTTTCAATTTATCAAACAAATTAAGGTTGTGCTGCAATCTGCAAACTCCAATGTGCCCGATTTTCAACACGCGAATTTCGTTAACGAAAAATGTATCTTCTTATCGATTTTTCTAAAATTGTAATTTATGTGTATTTTCAAGAATTGTACGAACGCAAACAAAATTTCTAAAGTGTATACCTATACCTAATGATCGTTTTTTATAAAATAAATATGTGCTGCTGCACCCAAATTATCCTATCTTGGCTTTTGTGCCGTTAGTATTAATCGAAAAGTCGGATATCTTGCGAATATACCATTTTTGTTTGTTATGTTCAAAACAAAAAAAAAGTTGAGCTGTATAGTTTTCAACTTGTGCTGCTATGAACCCAAGAGATAAGAAAAACTTCAAACATTTTGCAAATTTTGCGAAGGAAGCATTTTTTATTTTGTTCGATTATCCAAAAAAGCAAAAAAGTGGGCTTGATTGTGCTGTGATTTTGTTTATTTACATAATTGCATCATCATAACAATCCTATCCTTCATTACGTCAACTGTCAACTAAACTGTCATCTATCAACTTCCAACAAAATAAACTTTATCCTAAATCCGCCATTCCGGTTTGTGTATAGGATAAGGAAATATCAATATTTTCCAGTACACTTAGAACGAACATTATTGTTTGATTTTTGTTTTCATTTTTTTTTTGTTTAAAAAACAAAAAAAAAAAACTGCAATTGTTTTTTACTCGTTCGAGATTTAACGATTAAGAAATGGATAAAGTATCACATTGCGGCAATGATGACTGCACCCTAAATGAAAAGACTAATGCTTGGGTACCTTGTAGGGGTATTTGTGGTAAAGTTTTCCACCCTGTTTGTACTGGCTTAAGCAAAAGAGCCAAGACTTATTTAACGGAATACTCTGTTAATTTTCAATATCTCTGCGATGATTGTAAGACCATTACGTTATCACACATCATGCTTGCAATTAAATGTAACAATGAGCGAGTTGACCAATTTTCTGACTCCATCTCAGAATTAAAAAACGAGATTCGCAATAGTTCTTCATCAATAATTCAACTTATGGCCGAGAATAATGAATCCACCACAAGGAGTCTTGAAAATCATCACTACATCTTTACAAAACAACTCTCTAACATTGAAAATCCATCCAAACAAGCCCTCAACAAATTTTCAGAATGTGTTGATAATATTAATTTGGTTTCAAACCACCTAAACACCCAATTTATAAAAATTAAGAACGCTATTGCTGCCATAAATCCTTTGCAAGAACTATCAACAAATATCGAAGCAATAAACTCGATGCGAGACACTTTGTCAATGGTTGAAACAACTTTGAATAAGCAAACAAATGCTGTAAAATCAATCGGCCTAGACTATACAAACACGCACGATAAAATCATCAGTGATTCGTTAGCGCTTGCTGATGTGTTAATAAGGGAATCCACTGCCACCCGTATTGCCATATCCAATATATCGGAAGAATTGAAACGCTCACCTAACCAAAATAGCTTGACTGAACACTTGTCTATCAATAACAACAACAAATCGCTCCACATAGAGTTTCAAGACCTGGACACCTCCTTCGAGCATACTAACATCAACAATAAGTCTCGATCTTCACCAACACTATTGCCAACTGGTACTTTACAACCATCATCCAACTGCACAATCTCATCAACTTCGAAAATCATCCAAAAAAACGATTCGCTTAATACTGAACTGCAAGACCTGAATACCTCCGCCGAAAATGCCATTATTAGCTCTTCTACTACAAAATTTGGGACACTATGGACAGACCTTGAATGGGCAAACCGTCTTATGCGTTTGAGACATTCGAATGCAAAATCCTCATCGTATTTATTTCTGAAATGCGCTTCTAAGGCACCGAGCATATCTTGGATAAAAACTTTATTCAACAAGAAATATGGTATTTCAGATGTCCCTATTCAACCTTTATCAAAAAAGTTACGATCCTTCAAAGTTGAGATACCAACTAAGTACGAATGGCTCTTTTTACAACCTTTCAACAAGGTTCCTAAGTTTGATGGTATAACAATCTATCCATGGATTAATAAATCTTTTTTTGATTCTAGATTTAAGTCTAGTTCTAAGTCTGATTCTCGCTCTCATAACTATTATCCTTCCACTAGTAATAGTAACGAAAAACGACCACCTCCTGTCCTAACTGGCCCTACTTTAGATCCTAATAAACTCAAAAAAAGTAGAGTTTCTGTCCCGACTACAGCTCCTAGAAAAGCAAAACATTCTGGTGATTCTTTCATTTTGTCCCAAAGCTCAAATCCATCTATACCCAATCGATCTCCTGTACCACAATATCCAAACTTCATCCATTCTCATACTCTTAACCCACCGCATAATCTAACAACTCCAAATACTCCTAATAGTTGTAACTCTCCTAAAACCTCACATAATTTCCTTGATCCTTTATTTCCACCGTCGGTCAAAATAACAAAAAAATTCGCTGACCTAAACGATAATGGGCGCTATGTTATAGCTCGCCTTAGAAATCCCCGTATTTATGCGAACGTGCGTTTGTATCTAGCATACCTTCACGATAAACACGATTCTATCTGTGTCGATGGCATAACAAGAACTAACGTAATGGTATCTATACATCAAGAAGGTCTTCCGACTAATATGTTTGATCTCTTAAAAATATTTACCCAATATCATAAGATTATATCTAATCTCACTCCATCCGATGTTGAAAACGATCTTCCCGCCTATGCTACGTATGTTAATTCTATGCAGCTTTCGCAATTTAAGACAAAATACGTTAATAGCCCCTTTCGTTCCTAACAATCGTTTTTCAGACCAGCCGAAAACCCAATTTTTATCTTTATACTACAAAAATGTTAGGGGACTACGCACAAATATTTACTTAAACTCCCAAAAACTTCCTTTTGACGTTTACGCTCTTACAGAAACAAACCTTACACCAGATTTTCATAATAATGAGTTCTTTAATTCCGACTTCAATGTATTCCGTAAGGATGTTTTAGTCTCAAATGCAAGTCCTATCATTGATCCGCTTGGAAGCTCCTCCTCCGGACGTGGTGTTTTATTGGCATTTCATTCTAGTCTTGATTCTTCACTGGTTATTATTCCCAACACAGCTAACCTTGAATTTATATGCGTAAAAGTCTGTGTATCCAAGCGTTCCCTCTACATTTTGTGCTGTTACATCCCACCCTCCCAGCCAACTACTGAATACCTGCTTCTAGTTGATGCAGTTGATCATGTTGTTGATATTTCTAATCCCGAAGATGATATAATAATCGTGGGTGACTTCAATCTTCCACGATTAATTTGGGAAGTATCTGATGATGAGCTTTATTTCATTTCGTCCAATGCCAGCTCGGAAAAAGAGATTTTTTTCACTGACCGCCTACTTTCTTCTAATCTCGCCCAAATAAGTGGTGTAAAAAACTGCTTACACATACAGTTAGATCTGATTTTCTCATCTAATGCTCATAATACCGAAGTCATCCAAAGTCACCATATCCTTTCAAAGATCGACAATTATCACCCTCCAATTTCCCTAACCTTTGCTTTTGAATGCGATTATATCCAACCATACTCTCTTACGTCACAATCTTTTAACTTTCGCAAAGCAAACTTCGATAAACTTAATGATCTTATTGCGAACATTAACTTTGATTTCATAACCAACGACTCTAACATCGACGTTAAGATTGTCACCTTTTATGAACAGATCCAAATTTGCTTTTCTCAATCTATCCCTCTGCTGCCTCAGAAAAATTTTACTACTTCCCCTTCGTGGTACACCAAGGAACTTCGCTCTCTCAGAAATATGAGGAATAAGCTCTGGAAACAATATCTCAGCTCGAAGTCTATTCATGATTTTAACAATTATGTCTCAGTTTATAACAACTTTTCCAACTTGAGTGAGTCCTTATACGCCAGTTATATTATTCAAACTCAATCTGATTTAATTTCAAATCCTAAAAACTTCTTTCAATTTATAAATTCAAAAAGAAAGTCTGGTGGTTATCCTTCGACACTAAAATACAACAATTCCTCATCCTCCGATCCAAAATATATTTCTAACCTTTTTGCTGATTTCTTCGGTCAAGCATTTTCTCCTAAAGATACGAGGTTGATATTAACTATTTCTATCACATGAACAGATGCTCCCAAGTCCCCCTTACTTCCATAAACATATGCCTGTCTTCAGTTATTGATAAAATCCGCTTGATGAAGAACGACTTTTCATCGGGTCCTGATGGGATACCTGCTGTTGTTCTTAAAAACTGCACCTCCAGTTTAGCTCAACCACTCACTGATCTCTTCCAACTCTCTATTTCCCAGAGTTTATTCCCAAAAGCATGGAAAGACTCTTTTATTATCCCAATTCATAAAAAAGGATGCAAAAACGATATCTCTAATTATAGACCCATTGCCAAACTTTCCTGCATACCTAAAATGTTCGAGAGCATAGTTTACGATATTTTGCTCCTATACTGCAAACCACTTGTCTCTCCTAAGCAACATGGCTTTCTTAGCGGTAGATCAACGACCACCAATCTAACTGAGTTCGTATCAGATGTCATTTGCTCCTTAGAATCTGGATATGAAGTCGATGCGATTGCAACAGATTTCAGCAAAGCATTCGACAAAGTCTCCCATAACATCATCATCTTTAAATTGAAACGCTACGGCTTCCCACCTTTACTTATTTCATGGATTCAATCATATTTAAATGATCGTCGATACACAGTTCTTTTTAGATCATGCAGCTCCACCCCTATCTGCCCAACATCAGGGGTTCCTCAAGGCAGTCATTTAGGTCCTCTGATTTTCTTACTGTCTATTAATGATGTGGATCTTATCCTTGAAGGATCTGACCTCCAGATCTACGCTGATGACATGCGTATATCTAAACATATTAAGTGCATGGCCGATGTTCAATTACTTCAAGCTGACCTCAACAATTTCTTTACTTGGTGCCAACACAACTTTCTTGAATTGAACGTGAATAAATGCCATGCTATTACCTATTCCCGAAAACGCCCTCCTTTGCCTCAACGTCAATATTTCATTGAGAATGAACCGGTTGCGTTTGTCACTTCCATTCGTGACCTAGGTATTATATGCGACAGCCAACTCAATTTTCGGGCTCACTATGATAATATTATCAATAGAGCTAACTCAACTCTAGGTTTCGTAAAACGTTGGTCGAAAGAATTCTCAAATCCTTATATTACTAAGGCTCTTTATGTCACATTTGTCAGGCCTCTTCTTGAATACGCCTCCGTAGTATGGTCTCCGTACCACCATGTTCACAATCAGCGGATAGAGGCCGTTCAACGTAGATTTATTCGCTTTGCCCTACGTGGCCTTTGTTGGGATGACCCATATAATCTACCACCTTACGAAAACCGTCTAAAACTAATAAATTTACAAACTCTAAGTAGACGTCGCGATAATGCCGATATAGTTTTTGTACACCAGCTTTTGAATGGAGTCATTGATAATGAAAGTCTACTTGATAAATTCAAACCGAATACTCGTAATCGTCAATTGAGAACCACTCCCCTCTTCTATGTCCCCTTCCATCGCACAGAGTATGGCCAAAATGAACCTATTACCAGAATGATTCGTAAAGTAAATAACTCCAACATTTTTGATTTAAACCTCTCAAAAACCTCTCTCAAACTTGCTCTCCTATCATAACCTTTCTCTTACCCTTTCTATCCCAATCGTTTTCTTCAATTTAGCTTTAAGATCTCAATTGTTATTTAGTCTTAAGATATTATTATTATTACTATAATAATTTTGTTATATACTTGTACTAAGTAAATTAAATTAAATTAAACATATGTTTTTAGTGTTATAAGTGCCGTAAGCTATTCAATTACGATAGTAAATATTGTAAAAAAATTAACATTTTCTTTTTTTCAACTTTCAATGACAATTTTTTCCAATTTTACGGTTCTTTTTGAAAAAAAGTATTACATGATCTTAAAATGAGTTCAATTGGTCTTGTTTTTTTTTTTTTGAGTAGAACTCAAATATTTTGTACCACGTTTCTTGATGGATTTAATTAAGAATTTTCCAAATAGTGCGTATGACAAACTTTTGTAACACCACAAATGACGCAATATACAATAATAAACAAATTAATACTGCATTTAGTTTAATTGGACTCCGTTAAATACTCCATTTGAACAATAACACTTTGAAAAAATTGAAAAAAATATTTTCTTCAATTTGTAGACAAATTTGACAAATTTAATGCTAAAACAAGTTAACATACAATCTTAAGAACCATTTATTGCTGCATAATTTTAAATAGTTTGGAAGTTGCCGTTATATATTTTTTTCCCCAAAATCATTTTTTTTTCATGGTTGTCTTTTGAATAAATTGCAAAAAAATTTTAAACAATGCAAAACTAAACAATAAACAAAATAAATTACTTTTTTTGTATAAAAATCCGTTGACTGTTGCACTTCTTACTTCTGCAACTTTAAATGAAATTTTTACCAAGTTTAGGACACTTTTTACAATACAAAAAATTCATTATCTTATGTTTAATGTAATTCTCTGATGTAGTTTGATATACTTCTCAAGTTTATTGGATTAGCCTTTATATTTTTTTTTTTTGTAAAAACTGCAAAAATTCAATTAGTATTTTCACTTTTACAGCGCTTACTTTTTTTTTTAATTAAGGGAGTAATATATAAAAAATGTTTACAGTTTTATGGTTTACTACATTCTGCATCATTTGAAATTTTTTTCAATTTTTTTTTTATTATTATTTGAAATTATTATATATTTTTTTCATGGTTTTTTATGCATTTTATTGAAATTATTCAAGATATATCCACGAGAAAACTTCAAAATATCTCAAACAGTGTAAAATTTAACATAAAAAACGATGTTTTTGATTTTGTTATATTTTGTTTACAATTCCGTTTTAACAGTAAATAATAAAGTTTTTTTTTATAAAAAATTGACAGACTTAATGGTACATAATAAATTTAAATTCTAAATTCAATTCTGCATCGTTTGAGGTATTTTAAAATTTTCTTAAATGTACCCTTATATTTTTTTTAATTTATACCTTAATTTTTTTTTTCGTGATTTGTCTTTAAATAAAATATTTTTTTACAGAAGGGTATTGAACACAAGCTTGTATGATATATCAATATATAATATATTTATTTGATTTTTAGCTTTTTAAAGGGTGGTTTTAAAAATCTCAAAATTACACAACATTTAGATGGTAAAGGTATACATTTTTGGTAAGAATTTGAAATCGATATCATTGTTTTTTTTTTTTAATATTTGAGTTAAAAAACATTTGTTAAGAATTTTAAATAGTTTTTCTGTTTTCAGTTTTTTTTGCACTAAAAAAAACTGTTTATTGATTTTTTTTCTTTTAATTACCAGTTGTTGACTACGTCATTATATGTAAAAGAAAATAGACTGGGTTCGGAATCATTTTTTGTTCTTGAAATATTTGAGACGGAAATTATTTTTCAACTGTTTTTCTTAGTTTAAAAAAAAATTTACCCATTTTGTATTGTGTAATTATGTGTAAAATTAAATTGGTCTGAAGTCTGAAGAAATATTCCAGATAAATGACATTTTTAAGCTCCTTTTTAAATTGCTGTAGTTTAAAAACGGTTTATTGAATTTGATAGAAAACCTTTTCAGCACGTTATGACAATATTATCTGTAAAATAAAATTTATCCGAGGTCGATATCTTTATGCGTTCTCGAGATTTGGTAGACGCAGTACCCCGAACGTACGTACACAGTACATATGTACACACATCTTGCTAAAAACGACGGATTCTGATTCTAGAGCCCTCAAAACGTGAAGATATGTCAACATTTTGAATTCGACAAATCGATGGCTCAATACTTTAATGTTCTATGTTAGGTTTTCATTATTCTGATATAATCGCTTGTAAAGTTTTAAGAAGCTGATTTTGTGTCAAAATATCATGATTTATTTAAAAAAATACTAAAATATTAAAACGACTAAGATACTTCATTAAATTAAAGACCAACTTTCTTTTTCCGGTATTCAATATCGATTTAATTAACATTTTTCAATTTTAACATAGAACATTTTTCTAACTTTTTTGATTTTTTTGTTAGTTTTTTGTTCTATGTTAGACATAAAACATTATAGCACTGAGGGAGATATATAGAATGCAATGGATAATTGGAGAAAAATGGAATAAAATATGCAGCAAAAACCGTTTACTGCGATTGTTAGACCGTAACAAACTATTATTTTTGCTCAAAAACTACATATAAACTACAAAATTCTAGATTAAAGTATCTCAATAGAGTTTTCCCATTTGCAAATACAGTATGATAATTTATTTATTGATTTAATTTATTTAATGGTGTAAATGAACGTTTTAAGTACTGAGCATAACTAAGAATCTTTGGATTGTTTATGTTTGTTAGGGCTATAAAACGGCCATTTGTTGAAGAAAAAAACGAAAGATACATTTGTTTAAAGTCGACAAAAAGTCGAACATTTTGATATAAAAAAACTTATTTTTGAATTATTTATGACATAGAACATTAAAGTATTGTGCCAGCGAAATCGTACCAATTACAAAGTTAAAAATAACGAAACGCTTTTTTGACGAATTATCAGAAGATTCAAAGTCAATGTTTACTATTGCTGCTTAGATAGGTGTATATTGATTTCTCAAACTGAACAAAGATTTCAGAACCTCTATGATCTAAGTAATTTATTTGAAGTCTTACGACCAGAAAAACTTATATCCTCTTCAAATGAAAAAATTAAAAAGCAAGCAGGAAAACTGGTTGCTAAATACAATGAGGAACTTTCAGTTGATCTTTTTGATGATTAATAAATTTGCGGAAACAAAGGCAAGACTTTTTTTTTTACTGTTAGTTTAAGTTTTATAGACTTCCATTTATGTATGTACCTATTTAAAGACCATATGAATGTTCCATTATTTATTTGTTATTGTGAGTGTTTTTTTTTTTGTTTCGTAAAAATAGTTTTTTGTTTAATTTGTAATTTTGGAGGGGGCCCCCTACTAATTCTTGACACGGGGCCCCTCGAGGGCTAGCTACGCCGCTGCTCATATTTCTATCATTTTATATATTTTCTAGATTTCTCAGCATACCAAATGTCGGGTCTCAGATTTTCGCTCATTGTATTTAAACAAGGTCATTGTTACCTTCTTCAATTGTTACCGCACGAATTATAAAAATAAAGCTGCTATTTTATAATGCGTTCATGTACTCCACAAATCTACAGTGGCATTCTCTTTAATATAGAAGGAAGTTAATAGGTATACAAAAAAAAAATTAAAATAAATCTATTATGAGTGTAAAGTAACAAAAACGCTTTCAAGTATTTTATTTACCTGTAGATATAGACACCTACTAGTACTACTACCAACGCAAAATTTCTTAAAACAAAAGTGCTCGGCGAACATCCATCCATGTGCTGTCATTAACAAAAGAAACGGATAAAGGTGCACACATCCTATATTCATATTTTGTCCCGTTTTTTTTTTTTTTTAATTTTGTTCACTTTTTCTTGATAAAAGAATAATGTCTCTTAAATAAACCAAAAACCGACGAGAATTCATTACTTTACTATGAAGGTAAGGGTTTCTACGACATCCTGTTTTCTCGTCCCCAGAGGTGATTGTCCTTCCCGCATGTAGGAATACAAGATGCATTTTCCACTTGAGCTTTTCGGTTGTGTTTTTTTTTTTTTTTTTTTTGTATTATTATTTCAAGGATGAGTGATAAACAATGAAGAAAATAGGAAAAATAAAATATATAGAGAATGCAAAAATTCAGCACTTAAAACCTTTTTTTTGTTGTTGTTCGTATAGGTAAACAAAAAGAATAGCGTAGGTCCTTAGTGCACATTCCTACATTTAAGTCCTTTGAAAAAAAGCGTTTGCATCCAAGTTTTTTTTTTCGTCAAGCTAAGTGTAGTTTTGCGAAGCATTTTTTAATCATACAGTTTTTTGTTTAGTTTATTTTTGGCAATTCAATCGCTCAAGGTATGTAAGTATATGGATGTATGTTTGTACACAAGGCCGTGTACCTTAGTGCATCCTTCATTATCCGATGTGATGGCAATGGGCTAGGGTTTTTTCCTTTGTATCTAATTTTTTTCCGCTGGAATAATTTATGCACCGAAATTTGTATGACGTTCCACCTATACAGTAGAACCCACCCCAATTAAAATGAGCAGAAATCAGCTTTGAACAACAAGAGTACAGGTATAGCTACAGGTACCTACACTCTTTGCGCTAGAGTTTCAAAGCAAAAAATGACAGGGTGACAAGCCTCGATTTAAGACAAAAAATTAAAAAAAAAAAACAAAATCCTTTTTCCTTGGTAGATTTTTTTTCGCTCGCTTCTTTGGTGATGACTTTTAATTAACGGATCACAAGGAAGAGACCCCCAAACATACAAAATGCCAAGCCAAATCCCAGCGAAACTTTAGTGCGCGCTCTAATTAGACAAGGAGCAACTCAAGCTGATGTATGGTGTGTGTGTGTGTGTATGTGCTTATTTCAACATCGTCAACAGATGGGGGTGCCATCTTACCACCGCCATATCATGAAAAACTCTTATCATTTGGGGGTTGAATGCGAAAATGTATTTAGGTAGGTAGGTTTGTGCATTCTTGAAGCAGGTGTTTTTTCTCGAATACCATCATCATCATCATCGTGTTATCCTGGAGTACCCCCAAAGGATCAAAATCAGCACCAGCAACGTCATCAGCGCGGGTATGTTTTTTGTTTTTGTATTATTTTCGATGCTGCTGATGCAATGAACATATACCAGGGAGTGAGCCTAAAAATTGTAAGTCCCTTTCGTAATGAATATCCTGAAGCTGCTGAAAATGAGTATCTGCCTACATAAATCCTTCGAAATTTCTTGCCTTCATTTTGGCCGCACACCATCAGTGCCAGAGCCATTGCATCGTCAGCACCCAATGACAACAAAACAAGTAAAAAGCTCATGTTTTTTTTTTTATTACATTCTATTTTTTCTACAGCTTCAATTTAAACGAGAAGTATAAACAAATAAAAATTCAAGTGCATCTTTAGGGTGCATTCACATTCTCGTTAGAATATGCTTCTCTTTTCTGTTAGTTAACTTTGTTTTTTTGGGAATTTTTTGGTTTTACTTTTTTTGTAGTTGTTAAGGGAATGTGAGTAACTGGAACCAAGGGATTAGCTTTTTCCTGCTTAAATGAAAGAGTAGAGTGATGGTTGGGAGTTGGGTTATGTGAGAAGAAAAAAAAAAAACAATATTTGCAAACGGTTAAGGATAATCACTTTTGCAATCCAACTGCTGATGGCAATATAGCAAGAAGCACTAAAAGTGATTTCGGTTGAAAACTGGCAGCAGTTTTGTGCAAGTGATTAATGAGGGTTGAGCTTGCTTGAGGTCTACTCCTGTACAGTATTTTTGTGTTTTTTTGAATCTTTTTCTTCGAGTTGATGTGAATAAGGATGGAAATACCAAATTTTGAAGAGAATACCTACACATAAAAACACTACTTTATTTTTTGGACAGACCATTGACCTGATGGTTCTTAGATGACAGCAAGATGTTATGTGTACGAAATTGATGAACTGCAAATTGACTTGAGTATTTTTTCTGTTGTCAGGCAATTCGACTTGAATATGCATACATGTATATATTGAAACGTGTTGCACAGTTCACACGATAGAACAGTACAGATATACCAAGAACTAATTATATCATACCAAAAACATTAATGTTAAAAAAGAAGACAAGTTCTTTTATACATAAAAAACCTTTCCAAGTCAGCCGTAAAAAGAAGTGAGATCTAAAAACACGTCAAGTTCTAAGTTTATTAATGTTAAATATCAAATATTTTAAGTTGAATAATATCGAAGAACTTCCAAAGTATCTGAGAAATTCATTTTAAAATAATGGGATATTACCGAAATCTGGTGTAGATGTTTCATTTGGCATGCCATAAAATTCATGAATTAATTATTGTCCAGTCAGATCCTATGTTTCTTTTTAGTTTATTTATTATTTCGTTAAGTACTAATAGACTAAGAGCCCAGGGCCGCCAGACATACGTCATTTTATCAAAGCTGAGATTTTTTCTGCGAACAGATACTATGGTAGCTAAGAACAAATGGATTCTAAGAATCTTCAATCCGGGTGCAATTAAGAGGTAGCGAGTGTTAAAGTTGCATACAAATGTTGCAACATTGCGTTATTTTATCAAAGCTGAATTTTTTATATGTGTTGGGGGATGGTGTCATTTAATTTATTTGACACTTGCAAGACATCTACAGTGGGACCTAACGTGAGCCACATAACATCTGTTCGCAGAAAAAATCTTAGCTTTGATAAAATGACGTAGGTCTGGCGGCCCTGGGCTCTTACTCTATAACGATACATATTTTTGTAAAATTATAACAAAAAAAAAGAAAAACTAACATCTAATGTACATACATTATGGATTATTGCTGTAATTAATTATATTTGAATTTTTATTGTAAATACTAATTAAAAGATTTAAAGGACTGCCTTCTCAAACTATGCTGCCTAGCAATGAAATTTAATCGACAGAGGATCAATAAAGCTGAAATCGATCCATTGATTATCCCAACAATAAAACAAAATTGTATATACGCTCTTTGACTTGTTAGAGATTGAAGATTTATTGGTTGAATACGTTGTGCGTGAGGTGGCAAGGTAATTCGATTCGACCATGGTAGAAATCTTTAACAAAATCTCATAAATCTTCTTTGAAGGGACTCCAATCTATTTATATGAACCGCATAATATAGCGCCCATACAACACAACCATACTCTAAGATGGATCTTGCGAATGAGACATAAAGAGTTTTCAGAACATAAGGATCACGAAATTCTCGAGCAAATCTCTTAATAAAGCCGAGAGTCCTGTTAGCTTTTTTAATAATGTAGTCAAAATGGTCAATAAAAGTTAATTTTGAGTCCAACACTCAGTAAAACTGGACAGGTTATTTAGTGGTGACAAATTAATCACATAATTATAAACAATCACATTTTTCTTGCGTGTAAAACACATTGTTTTACACTTGTCAATATTTAAAACTAAACAATTAATATTGCACCATTCCCAGAAACTTTGAAGGTCTTTTTGTAGAAGATCACAGTCTTCTACAGAGTTTATTGTACGAAAAATTTTTACACCATCGGCATATATAAGAGACAAAGAATTTACTAGGACGGACGGAAGATCGTTAATAAATAGTACAAATAGTAATGTACCAAGATGGCTACCCTGAGGTACACAGGAGTTAACAATACAGTACAGTTAACAGATATGAAGATATCCATAGCACAAATTTACCGTTAAGACCCATATTTTGCAGTTTTCTTAAAAGTATATGGTGGCTAAGTTTGTCAAATGCTTTGCTAAAGTCAGTAAAAATACAGTCAAATTTTTTTTTTTTTTTTTTCAAACGCGTCAATACAAAATGTAGTAAACTGTAATTTTGTTATAGTGGATTTCTTTTTAACAAAGCCATGTTGGTTGTCACATAAAACGGAGGAACAGTGAAAAGACAAAATATCACAAATAATAGATTCAAACATTCTTAGACTACCAAGTCAAATAAGCAGCGGCTCGCTAGTTTAATTTTTCGGTGTATCTTCATTAATGTGAGATTCGTTGACTTAACGCCTAATGCTCAACTTCTTAGCTGTCTCTGCTCCTTTTTTTATTTCAAATACTAATAAGTTTTCTTCAATGGCCGTAAAGGCCTCAAAATAGCATTTTGGGAGCATAAAGGCGCTCCCAATTCAACGTGAAACATTCGAAGTGGCGAAGAAACATTCACTCGCACTCTCATTTTTCACCATGTAAATAATTTTTGATAAGCCATTTCTCCACCACGCTGTTGGTTTGGAAGAGTCTTGTTGATTTTTTTTAAATTCATTTTAACTTAGAACTATCATAACGCTTAGAAAAAAATTCATAATAACTAGCCTGCTTATCATTACCTTACAACTAGCTTACCGGCCCAAGTGGTCGCTCTAAATTAAACTTTATCTATAATGAACTTTGCCTTTTGGCCTAAGAAATTATTTTAAACTAATATCGATGTGTTTTATTCCAATCTACAAGGGAAAGGGTGATACACGAAATTGTGACAGCTACCGTTCGATCAAGCTGATGTCACACACCATGAAGATCGTTGAGCGAAAATTGGATGGCCGCCTACGAAAAATAATACGGCTATCTGACAACGAGTGCGGGTTTGTTTCGGGTTAATCAACCACTGATGCTATTCAGAGTAGGTATAAGAATCAGAATAGAAAAATATCGGTATTCCTCGAGAGATTTGCATATTGTATTGGTTGATTTTGAAAAAAACATTTTACAGACAACCACGAGATCTGATTTGAGTTGCACCTAGGCAACGAGGAGTTCCGGAAGTCTACGTGCGGATGGTCATGGACATGCACGAGCAAGTTAAAACAAAGGTATGATGCCCCCCAGGAATCACCGAAGAGATCCCAATTAGAGTAGGTGTGCACCAGGGAAGCGTCTTGAGTCCTTTGCTCTTTATTTATTTGACTTTCTGCTTGAGGATAAGGCTACAGCGCTAACAAACGGTTCACAGTGTTAGACAATGTACAAGAAGTATGAGAGTAGATTGACGGCAGCTGAAATGAAGATGCTTCGCATGACAGCAGGAGTGACAAAGCGTGATCGAATAAGAAGCAAGAGAATCCGAGGAAGCCTACACGTCAAAAATACCATCTTGGACAAAATACAGCATGACCAACTTAGCTGGTACTGTCATGTACAAAGAAGATATCATGAGAAACCAGTTTTAAAGGCAATGGCACAAGATGTTCCAACACTATCGCGGAAGAAAGGTCGGTGTTTATGCCTGATGCCCTGAGAAGAAATGTAAATGCATCCAAATCAGATAGCTAGGTATCCGTCGGGACGGAGAATTCTCCGATTTCCTCCGAATCGGAGGCTTTTTGCTTCGAGGTATTCTTGTTCGGAACATTTTTCCGACATTCCTTGATGCAGCCTGGCGTTCTGCGTTGACTTGCGATGTAAAGCGATTTTGAGTGAAAATTTTAAAATATTGCTCCGAAATCCTCCGACAGAAATTGTTCGCGAAATTTGCTTCCGATTTTCATTAATTTATAAAAAAAAATAATTAAACAAATAAATTGTTTGTACTAATTGCTTGAATTTACGTTTCCAAGGCAAGAGAGTTTTGAAAAAAAAAAACGATTTTTACCCAAAATATAACGATACTTACCGATTCGATATACCATCAAATTTTTTTTCTAGATAACACCGGCGTACAAATTTCGCTCATGTTCGCATACTTGTTATGTTCATTCAAATTCATTCGTTCCCTGCGAAACATCATAATTTAAAGTACCTCTCTTGTTTTATATACAGAAATATCGGAAGAATATCGATTTTTCGATAAATCGATATATTTTTGTAAATCACTATTAGAGTCTAAAATCTGTCGCATGTCAAATGAATGCGTGGTCGCATTTTTTATTTTTCCCTTCCGAATCGGACACATCGAATGTAATTTAAACCTCCGACGGAGTGTGCGTTGCGGATAATGTTCCGCTCCGACGGATACCTCGCTAGGACAGATTGTGTTTTTCAGCATAACCATCAGTAGAGTTTGTCGCAGTGCAGCCAGCTTAAAAAAGCCGAGTTTGAACCTTCTAGACGGAACTACGATGGCATCCAAAAAGAACGTGAAGTACCTGTACTGGGCATCCGGTTCACTGTTTTGCTAAGGTTTAACTTGATTTCAAGAAATGTGCTCCAAAAAGCCAACTGCCCAACTGGGCCTTGTGCCGACTGCATGCACTGATGAGTAACAAGAAAGGCAAAGCGCCAACCCATTACACCTTGTGCAATAAAACCCACTACAATAGATGACGGATATAAGAAAGTCTCATATAAGAAAAACACGCTTATATAACCAGAAGTAACAGCTCGTATAACTGGAGTCAATATGGAGGTGATAAGAAGGCATCAAGCGATACTTAACGTTCTAAACTGCAGAGAAAATGTTGACGGTTCAAAGTTTGGAGTTTATGCAATGGAAACAACAAATTTATTGAAAGAAAAGTATCCCGAAAAGCAACTTACAGCTACACTTCATAAAATTTTGGTTCATGGCCAAAGTATTATCGAGTATCAGTCGTTACCAATCGGAGAACTGTCAAAAGAGGCTCAGGAATCCAAAAATAAAGACTACAAAAAATATAGGTACCAAAATACGTGCAAGGTTTCAAGAATGCGACAGAATGAAGACCTATTTAACATGCCTCATCGGACCCTCATATTTCTTCGTTAAGGCATGTCAGAACTGAAAAAGACCTCAAAGCACGATACTCTCCAGAAATGATAAGCTTATGAGAAATTACACCGGACTTTGAAGAAAGTTTCCAAGAAATTTAGTTTTTTGTTTTTTATTTATTACACCTTATTAATTTATTTATTCTCCACTGTTAAACTTGAAATATATTATTGAAATAATTTGTTATGTTGATGTGCCACTTAATAAAAAAATGTGTGAGTACCGGGACTCAAGGGGATGATGTGTAAACATCAGTGTAGTATATAGTTTATACTATAGCTTACAGTATATTTTTTGATTTTTGATTCTAACCTCACCCTCCACTTTCAAAAAAGGTACTTTTAGAGAATGTGGCAACTCTTAAAAACATACCCAATTTAGACCTTAAAATCATAACAGTTGCACCATGCCTTAAAAAACTGATTTTCCACAATTATATGATGATGATAATTTTCCCGACACTATTTAATGCACAAACCGTTGGCTTGGTTGGTGTCGTTGGTGTATTACTATACCCAACCACATTACAGACATACCACATTATCTCAATTTACTCTATTCAATGCACGAACCATTCGCATCCATTAGTTAAAAATCTAAATAAACAAGATGGTTGCGTATCCGTAATTTTGTCTTTCCTCTTTCAAGTTTACCCATACCGAGAGTTTGTTTTTTTCTTAATACCTAGCGCTAAGATGTTTACACATCAAAAAAAAACTTTTTGCAACAGAAACAAAATTTAAATGGTTCTTTTTTTTTCGTCTACTCTTTCAATTGAACTAGTTTTTTAATACTCTGCAAATACTGCTAACATCAACATTTGAGTTTTATTCTAAAATAAAATACTACTTTTACCTTTTCGGAAAAAATTTTTTTTGTTAAACATGAAATTATGGAACACCCTGTAAAGCATTTTCCTTAAATTTTATTATTTTATAGCACTTTACACACTATCTCTATACCTTGACTTAAAATGTACCACTGAACTAGTATATTTTCACTCTAATGTTCAGTAAAATAATAAAAAAAAAGCCTTTTGGTACACATGCAAAAATATTTAAAAAATGTATTGTTTGTTTACTTTTATGCACCACTGTGACTTTGTTTGACTTTTAGGCACCCTGTTCTTACTTCAGTTTTTAACTATTGACATTTTTTGAGGTAAAATATTAAGTGCATTTCCTATTGGAAGAAAGTCGTATTTCAGCAGAAAATTCTGGAACACCCTGCAAATATTTTTTCTTAAAATTCACAAAATTTATAGCTTTGGAATTTTCCTTCAAGCTGACAAAAAACATATCTCGATATCTATCATTTTTGCAACCAAAAAAAAATATGCGCCACTGTGCGCCGCCAAAAGTTAAAGTCAATTTGCGCCGCAGACAATTTTCTTACTACAGCTACAGCGTCCCATTGTGACGATCTCTACACGATTTTTGTATCTTTCAACTTTGACAGTGCTACAAGCAACAGCTACAGCTACACCATTGTGTTCGGCCAGTAAGGCTTTTGATTTCAACAAAAAACCGAAGCGAGGCTAGGAAGAAAGGGGCTAGAAAAGTGATGTTTCATTAAAAATTTACCCGCGAGAGCAATTACGGTCTCAGAGATCAGAGTCATCAAACTGAACAAATTTAATCCAACATGGAAAAGTAATTTTCTGTGTGATTATATCTTGGGTAATTTGTTCAGAAATTGAAATCAGTTCCTATTACTAAATTTTTCAACTAGAATGAATATTTTTTTTTTAATTTTAATTGCTTTCAAATTCTGGAAAGTAAAACATGTAACTGATCTAGGTACACACATATAATTATTGAAAATTTCTAACTTTTGACACGTCGTATAACAACCAATTATTATTTGATTTAATCACACAAAATAATAATCAGTTACAAGATATTTTAGTTCGAGAATGGTTTGTCTATATAAATAACTGTTGGACAAGTCATCACGAATATAAATTTTACAATCATGTCGATAATAAAACTTGGTTTAGTTTTGATTGCATTCCTAACCAGTGCCCTAGCTCTGGATTATATTTTTGAATTTCAAGAAGGTGGAGTAAACTCTTGTCCTGGAAGTGAACACTTATTCCTGGATGCCTATTTCGATTCTTCAAATCTCGATATCAAGCAAACTGATGAGGGAATTATATTGCATGGTTATATAGTACTCCTGAAAGAATTTGGTCCCAGTTTGCAAGTAAGGACTCAAATTCAACTGTATTTACTCGGAGTTTGAAAATGTAATACAAATACATACCTTTTTAGCAACATATTCAAATTAAAAAGTTGAGCAGCGGTCGATGGGTTGACACTGCTTTTCAAATCTTTCGTCCTGATTTCTGCAAGGTTTTATTTGATAAAAACGAAGTTTGGTATGAAGTTGTCAAAGAATTAGAAGGCAACTCTAAAGTATGCCCCCCGGAACCAGGAGTAAGATAATAGTTTTTGTAGTCAATGTTTATTATCTGTTTTTTTTTTTTTTTAATAGACAAAATATTATTACAACAACAAGAAACTCGCATGCGTTTTAAGGGGTGCACCTCCGGGCCTGCAAGGAACTTATGGTGCTCAAGTCAAAATATTTTCACGGAGAAAACTAATTTTGTGTGTGTTTTATGAGGGAGATTTGATACAGAAAAAACTGAAATTATAAAATGATCGGTTGGGGTCCTTGAAAACTAGAGTGCCGATATAATTTAATCATAAGAAAATCGCCAATTACATTTGTTTAAATACTTGCTTTGAATTAAACTTTCAATTGTTTTTTTTTTTAAGATTCTATCAATTTTAAGTCAGTATTGAATTGCATAGTAAAATTATACAGCAGTGCTGCTTGAGATAATCGCCTTGTTATGGTTTTCGTAAGTAAAATTAAAACTTTACATAATGTTCCCGTTGACATAAAGGGTTCAGTTCATCCAGGCTGGAAAAAACAGCAATGAAAACTTTATTTTTTAATTTTGAAACAATTTTTATTGCTACGAAAAAGTAGCAAAATATAATTAACTATACAACTTTTGAATGGTAAAATATTAGTTTTTAAATGAACTTTCACGGCACTTCGATTATGTTTAAAAATGTTTAATAAAAACTGCAGTGCAAAACTGATGCGTTCTTTTAATTACAATTGTCAATTGTATTATGGTCAACAAAAACTGTTGAAGTGTCATCAGTTATGTTTTGTTGAGCTCCCTAATGTGCTAAACAGATGTGCAGCGTTTTTCATGCAGCGAAATTAATTTACACAGGTTGCTTATAGGAGCAGATTCACTTAAAGTCTGCATGTAGCTTAATGCTGCACGATATCTCTATTTCTAAATTTCCTGCGCAGAATCATTGGCTGAGTTCCGAAATGCATCAGATGCGCATTTGATACAAAGTCATAAGTTCCAAAACTCAAACCTGAAAATGTTTACAAAGCGAAAGCAGCATGTTTGCGTAGCAGATGCGCCGCACCAATAAAGTATTGCTGCCGCATCAAAACTTTTTGGAACTCGGCCATTGCAACCTGTAACGAACGTACATTTTTAAATTTCCCAACTGACATCACTCCTTAAGCCTAGTACGCTACTGATGCGAAACGAAAGTTTACTGTGGTCTCTAAGAAGACAACGAAATGCTTACGAAAACAAAGCGGAAAAATATTCATGAGAGTTTCACAAATTGAAAACAAATAATATAAAATTTAACGAAAAAATCCAAGAAAATCCATGCTGTAATGAAAGAAACAACAAATAAAAACATCAACAAAGCCAAATGTCATTTTTCTGCACACAATTAATGGTCCGGGCAATTAATTCTGTACGAAAAGAGAGTGGAGACTTGTCAAAACAATTTGGTATAATCATCAATTTCGGTGGTCAAACAGCGTACCCCAGAACGACAAGAACAACGAAATTTTTCGTTTATCAATTCGTCATCTCATTTTTGTATGGGATTTTTCGTTTCACATCAGCAGCGTACTAGGCTTTAATGAAATGCCATTTTTCTCATACAATTCTTTAATAAAATATAAATATATGTTGTGGCTTGATTAAAATCACAGTACACATCAAACGTCAACATTTTTCCTGCAAAACAATGCTCAGAACATTTTTTTTGTCGGAAAAATATAGTGAAGACTTTTTTTGTGCAGTGGATACTTTTTTATGTACAGCGGGCTCAGATGTCAGAATTTTTCTAGTGAGCTGCGTACTGCCCGGAAAAAATTCAAACACAAAATTTTTCTGGGGAAAAATTTTGTATGGTGGTAAGGCATATGAGTGAATGTAAATGTATCTCCAAGAATCTTACAGTCGGTTGTGTAACCCCTTGAACACAATGGGATGCAGCTGTAGCTAAAATAATCACTGTAGTATCAAAGCTGTCAATAAAAACGCTCATTTATGTAGCAAAGGACGTCTACAATGATGTAGCGCATCATCACAGCTGTTTTGGCTTGTAAATTTATTTGAGACGTGTTCAACGCATATGAAACTTATATTTGAACTGAATTTGTAATATAGCTATAAAAAAGTTACAAAACAAGAAAAAACTTCTCAAATGCATTGAACGTTCCCAAAAAAAGTGAAAAGTCAAAAAATGACATATGGGAACCCATATGTCATCTCAAATGCAGCTTGTAGCGCCGTCGTTTATAGCCATTAAATTTTATTTTGACAGGTGAAAGTTTCAGTGCCGTTTTACTAAACCGAGTTAAGCATAAACCGAGTTGATTCGGTAAAAAATGTTTCAAAACAGAGTTAACCTTAACATGATTCAGAAGAAAATAATTTAGTTCGGTTGGTACTGAATTAAAGAAACAAAATTATCTTCGGATTAGTTTCGACATATTTACTGGGATTTTGTTTTGGCAGCTAATCGAGTTAAACGTACTGTTTGTCGAACAAAAAATGAAGACCGAACGGAATAATTAAAATTGAACATTTAACTGAGTTGCAACGATGTCGATGTTATAAAAGACCGATGAATAGGGCTGGTCACGAGACGAGAAAAGTCTCGGTCTCGATCTCGGTTTCTCATGACGACACCGAGACGAGACGAGACTGGCTTTTAAGCAACCGAGACGAGACTGTATATTTGGACCGAAATTAACAGAGAGAACTTAATATTTCGTTTCAAAATCAACAGGCTGTCCGGAAGTCGTATTTTTTGGAGACGAGACCGAGACGAGACTTAATTATAAGAGACCGATACGAGACTGAATATTTTCGATTTTAACGAGACCGAGACGAGACTTACAAGAGTCTCGTCTCGTGGCCAGCCCTACCGATGAAAAATCAGAAATTTTCAGTTTATTAACTGCTCCGGAAAAAGGTGATTTAAGGGTAATTTCATTTGGAAGAAATACATTATTTTCCTCAAAATTTAGTTTGTTGGCCATCTATCAAGCTATACTGTCAAATTCCATTAAAATGTGGTTACGGTCACTATGGATTATAAAACCTCTAAGAAATCTAAAATCTGTATTTGATACAGAGGCTAACGGTTCGACTCAAAAACTTACCGAATAAAACTAGCAAACGGAACCAAATTTTAGAACGCATGAGAAGTATTCACTGATTTTGCTTCGAGCCGAGTTTGTCAACTTGGTTTGCCTTAATTTCAACTCAGTTTAAAAAATGTTCAGTTTGATACATCTCTAGCCAATACTAATTCAAATATTTGAAGAGATCAACTAGTCTTCCATCAGGACCAGTGACCTTGTTTTTCATAAGCTTTATACTTGTTCTATTATAAGGCATCGGTTTCGCGTCAAAAAAATTAGAAGTTTCAATACAATTTATTATGATGATGGAGAAGTTCAAAAACAAGTTGCCATCGGTCGGCATGTACTGCTGTGAGTCTGTGCGCCGCACAGTGGACCGACTCCATACACTTAGAAGTGAAAAATTCGAATCTCAATTTTAAGTGTTTCTTTCACTCAAAAAATGCAAGATAAATAGAAAAATGTTATATATATTTATATTACTAGCTGACCCATCCAACTGTGCACGGAAAAACTTTATTTTAAACTAAATAGAATAAAATGTTTAAATCAACACTTTTTTCAATGAAAAACAAAATATAAGACTTTTTTTTTTTTAAAACAATAAAGATTATAAACAATATTAATTCAATAACCAATAACTTTAATACACAATTGCCACACTTTAATATTGACCGTTTGGAAAAAATAATAAAAACAGAATAATATTCATTGCGTTCAAATACAGGAAAAATAAATTAAAAAAGTTTGGTATCATAAATCATGAGAAATTTTATATATGTATATACATACATACAGGGTGTCCCGTAAGTAATGGATAACCCTGAAATGCCGCATAGTAGACTTTATGACCGTCCTGAAAACTGATAAAAAAAAGTTCTATCCCAACCACAAGAAAAGTTATATGCATTTTTTTGTTCTGTGCATTATTTTTTTTCTTACTTTACATTTTTGAATACCACCACTACAAGTGAATGAGTTCCATCATTTTTTTTTTTGCAGGAATATTTTACATTACTTGTGCCAACACATTAGTAGAAGAAAATTATTATAACTGTTGGACTTCTTAGAGAAAAAAATTATTTAACATTGAATTTCAATGCAAAATGTGAAAACAAATAATTTTTGAAAAAGTTAATTCATAGCTGGTATAAAAAAAATGCATGAATACCTGAGTGGCCAACTATTTTAAAAATATGCGCGTTAAATGCAGATTTCAAAATGGTATCACTTATTATTATATCTAGAGTCAATAGCAAGTTATTGGTAAAAATCTGCAATACTAGAGTAAATTAAGCAAAAACAAAATTTTTCAAAATTAGCACAGTAAACGTGAAAATAATACCAAGCGTTGAACATAGCAGATTTTTGATTTATTGGCTGTTTCTACGATGTTGTCCTAATGATAAATCTAAGCTTTCAACTTCTAGGGCCGAATGCATTATTGATAAAAATGTCAAAAAAGTGCAAAAAACGGTTACATTTTCGAGCTTGTTTTGTATTTTACCTGTTCCTATGTTACCTATTAGTTTATTTGTTATTTTCTCTAAACAAAAAAATTTTGAGCCAGCTTTTAATCACATGATCAATTAGTTAGAAAACAAAAACAAAAATAGATAATTTTTTAATTTTTTTTTATTTAAAGCAAATGCTCAAACTGTTTCCCACCCACTCTTATACAGGTTCTGCACCTCCGAATAAATTAACGTCTTAGTGAACGTGCAAGGTTTTGCTCAGAAATTTGTAATGCAACTGCCTCCACACGATTTCTTAGCTCCTCTAAAGACCTGATCGGCTTGCTGTATACGATTTCCTTAATGCATCCCCAATAAAAAAAATCAAGTGGATTTAGGTCTGGTGAACGGGGTGGCCATAAGATTGGTCCAAGACGTCCTATCCATCTGCCTGGATATCTGGCATTTAAATATGCCCGCACAGGCACAGCATAGTGTGCTGGACAACCATCATTTTGAAGCCAATGGGATTCCTTTAGTTCTTGAGGCACTTCTTCCAGCAAGGTTGGGAGATCATTTTGGAGGAACTCCAAATAACCTTGGCCAGTTAAAATCCCCGGCAACTCAAAGGGTCCAATTATTTTCCCATTGAGAATCCCAGTGCAATAGTTTATTTTGAATTGGTACTGGGACCAGTCTTCCCTCATGATGTTTGGGTTTTGTAGTGCCCAGAAGTGGAGATTATGGAGATTAGTGTAGCCATCTCTTTTAAATGTCGACTCATCGCTCCAAAGAATTTTGTCAAAAAACTGCGGATCTTCTTCAATTTTCATTATCATTTGTCGACAAAAACTTATTCTCGTTTCAAAATCTTGCATTCGGCCCTAGAAGTTGAAAGCTTGGATTTATCATTAGGACAACATCGTAGAAACAGCCAATAAATCAAAAATCTGCTATGTTCAACGCTTGGTATTATTTTCACGTTTACTGTGCTAATTTTGAAAAATTTTGTTTTTGCTTAATTTACTCTAGTATTGCAGATTTTTACCAATAACTTGCTATTGACTCTAGATATAATAATAAGTGATACCATTTTGAAATCTGCATTTAACGCGCATATTTTTAAAATAGTTGGCCACTCAGGTATTCATGCATTTTTTTTATACCAGCTATGAATTAACTTTTTCAAAAATTATTTGTTTTCACATTTTGCATTGAAATTCAATGTTAAATAATTTTTTTCTCTAAGAAGTCCAACAGTTATAATAATTTTCTTCTACTTATGTGTTGGCACAAGTAATGTAAAATATTCCTGCAAAAAAAAAATGATGGAACTCATTCACTTGTAGTGGTGGTATTCAAAAATGTAAAGTAAGAAAAAAAATAATGCACAGAACAAAAAAATGCATATAACTTTTCTTGTGGTTGGGATAGAACTTTTTTTTATCAGTTTTCAGGACGGTCATAAAGTCTACTATGCGGCATTTCAGGGTTATCCATTACTTACGGGACACCCTGTATGTATTTTTTAAACTAAAATTAAAAGTATGTAAATTAAAGACGTATGAGCTTTCTAAAAACAGTTGATGTGTATTATCGTTAAATACAGAAATTAATCCGAGCTAGAATATTAAGTTTCTGATTTGTGACTTTCGTCACTTACATAAGGTATTTTCTGTACCTGTTGGTAGTTCTTGACGTATGGTATCTGTTTAAGGTTCAATGGAAAACTGTAAGATTTTTGTAATGGTTTTTCCCGAAATATGAATTTATCAATGGATCTGATAGTTGTCCAATGAGGACGATAAACTGTTTAATGACATCTACATAATGGCATACAATTTTATGAATACTCAGGGGCATAGGATACCAACTGTATAGTCGTGAATAAAGGTCCTTGGCTGCGTTTAGGTGTATTTCAAACTTCAAAAAATTCCATACGGGGAACGAAAAAGTGTGATTCTAAAAGAAGATAAAATACTTTGCAATGTTCTGCGACGTATACCATATACATTTCCAAAAAGAAGACACTCACAGCTACTCAAAAATCACAATTTGGATTCAAAGCAGCATCAAGCACTTATTTTGATTGCCCAAAATATCTTCAGAACATAGATTTTTTCAAAATTAATTTCACAATTTTTCAACATTTTTTATCTAGCAAACTAATACAGACACATGTTTAAAACTTAACCCATATAAAAGATAATCCCTTTCCAAATCACTGCAATATTTTTAATCAAAATTGATCAATAATTAACACTTTTAATAATAATAATGTGAACTACTCAAAAACTTAAAATTCGAAAAGTAATCGCAATTTTTTTAATAATTGACTTTGAAAGGCATTTGCTCTTCAATAAATTGGGTTAGACATGGAACAAGTGCATTTTGGGGGTCAACAACAATCTATTATAGATAAGAAAAAACAAAACATGTGATCTACTTCATCGGTTTTTTTACGTCTAGCTATATGGGGTCGGTCCACTGTGCGCCGTGATGTACACGTACTTCGAGCTATAGCCTAGAGGGTTGGATGGATTGGCTGTGAAGCATTTTTTCATATTTCTGTTTTAACACCTCGATTTTGGCACATCTTCTATTCCCTGTGCTTCGGTGATTAAGTAACCTTCGTTTTCGAGGAATTTCCAGTTTTAAAACAAACAGACAATTGCATGGATTTTACAGATTTGACTGGGTATTGTTCGATTGCGATACTTTCTTTGATATCGTCAGCGGAGAAGCTCTCTACATGTGCGTTATTTTTTTCTATAAGTATGCTTAAATTCTTCTTTTTCTACGGTCTCTTAGTTCAATACTTTTCCGTAGCTTCTATCTTGGTGCATACTGCAGCTTTTCTACCTGTATTTATCTTCTACCACTTTTTTCCCGGTTTACGCTCTCAACATCATACAGCACCACTGGTTCTTTATCCGGGGTGGCTTGTAGACTAGGGTGACTTCGATAACTTTTTTTAATGGTGTTTCAATCTAGCATCAATGATTTTTCAGGTTCTCAGTCGAAGACTTAATATTGCGCCAACAATAAAATTGGCAGAAACGACCTTTCCTCCTGGAAATCCTCGCACATCTGTTGGATACTTGCCTTGCGTCGAGCAGCACATAGTCTATTTGGTTGGCGGGTTGATCGTCTGAAGAGCATCAAGTTGTTATGTGGACTCTAAGTCTTGGAAATCTAGTAGTACTTATCACCTTATTACAACCTGCTGCAAGATCTTACCAACTTATCCCTATTTTACCGTTTTCCTTTCCGACTTTAGCATTGGTGTCTCGGAGCGCAGTTTTGGCGTGCAGCACATTCCGGAGAGGCTCTTCGTAAAGGCTCCGTCCATGATGTCATAAAAGATACAACTCCTCCTTGATTTAATCTTCATCTTTATAATTGGTAGTGGCATTTGTATCAGCTTTTCCATCTACCCACTGACCTATCAAGTGTCGACCAAATGGGAATTTAAAATTGTTTGTTACAACATGGAAGAAAGGTACAGTCGACGCCACCTATAACGACGTGGCTTATAACGACGAGTCGCTTTTAACGGCCACCTTTTCTTCGTTTGGTTGGTTTTCATATAATTTGTATTAGCTTATCGTCGGTTATAACGTCTTGAAATGGTCGCCTTTAACGACTTGTTGCATATAACGACGATTTTCAGACAAAAAATACTTCGGTTTTGCCGCTTACAACGACGGAATGCAGAAAAACACACAAAAAATTATTTACTGAGAATTCAAGTCTGAGCGTGTTCGAAAATACACAAATTCCTTTCTTTACATACCTAATGTAATTCAGTTTTTTTTTTTTTTTTGTGGTAAGTATAATATAAAAGGACCGCCGGCTATTGCGACCACATTTGGCTGGTCCCTTGCGGTCGGTATTTGAACACTTAGAAAATAAATACTTAAAAGTACGACAGCATCTAACTGATGAGTTCGCTATGGCATACCTGTGCGAAACGCAACTAAAAATTGATTTCATGAGCTTTAAATTCAACTTATTTTCAGCCGAAACAATTATTGAAATAAAATACAGTATGTTGTATAGTTGTTAGAATGCGGTTTAAAGAAACTGGGAACTTTTCTTGCCAATTAAACATTCTGAACTCTCCAAATAAAACTCAACACTTTGATATTCAAATTTCGATTTCGCAAAAATTATCGTATGAAACTACTTGGGTGTATGTAGCTACGATTATATACAAAAACAACCACCCATTTTTTGTATTGATCAAATTAACGGTAGTTCTCACAAACAAACAAAAAACTGACGACATCTTCCTCATTTTTTGGTCGTTTATCTGATATCTCTGTAGATATGGTGTAGATACACCTATGAGTTAATTAACTGATGGTTTGAACAACAAACCCAATAAGAACTTCTCCATCGGTTTTACGTGACCATCGAATTCAATTCGTATATAATCAACGTACCTCAGCCAAAGATTCTCCTCCTTCCACTTTCACCCATCTCTTCACCATCAAGAGAACGGAGCATTTACCTATTACAGGTTTTACTTTTAATTGTGATTACAATTAAAGCGACTCATTGAGAGTGGAGACAAAGGATACAATACAATACCCATACACACACACATACATATTTTGTTATGTTGTAGGTATAGTGTAGAAAAACGCCAATACCTTTTGTGTACATGAGGAGAAGTCTTAATTCGTTTATTTTAGTTTTTTTTTTTTTTGCAAAACTGGAGTTTATCTTGATATAAATTCAAACGTGACTAGAATCTGGATATCCCCGTTCTATCTGTCTAATCAGAGACCCCACATGTCAGCTAAGTCACCCTTTTCTCGTCGTTGCCCACGTGTGTGTGTGTTTGTGTTTTACTAAAAGCCTTAGCTTCTAAACTTCTAATGCACTCGTGCTCGGTCATTGCTTTAATGCTTTAAGGGAGTGCCAGAGAAGCATTACCATGCCACCGTTGTTATCGTCCTTGAAACAAACCCAGGCAAATACGACCTCGACAAAGGGAAGCGTTTTGATTTTCTTATTGTTGTTATTTTTGTTTGTAAATATTACAAAAAGTTGCCCCACAAAGACACATGAGGGAATGGTTTTTCAATTTTCCATAAAAAAGGATACCAAATGTCCTTATACCTATATATACATATATACGCTGTTCTGAGTGTTGATATTTTCTTTTGTTTTTTTTTTTCGTTTGCTTTTTTGAGTGCGTTAGCCTTGTCGACGCATTCTATCCTCAAAAATGTTAGGAAAGAAAAATTCTTACTCATGCGGTGGCAATTTGTGGGAGCCTTACTTCTTATTTGTTTTTTGTAGCGTTGTTGAGCGAGGATGACAGAAAAGGAAAATTAAAATTCTTAACATGTTGTTATCATTCTATTCTCGTATTGTGTGGAAAACCAAGAGAAAAGGATAAAGGCACAACCAGAAACCCAGTAAAGCGTACTAGAAATAAGTACTGAATCTGAATTGGTCTTGCTGTGGGAGCACGCATCTAAATAAAGGGAGGACAGAATGGCTGTTAAAATAAATAATATAATAATATTTCTGCTTTGTTTGGAATATGCAAATTGTTTCACAATAAAAAGGGTTAGTCATAGTCGTGGACTTAGTATGTTCTTTTTTCGACGAAACTGCTTGTGCTTGGCTTTAAAATAATACCTTGCATGCTGAATCATGGTTCTTGCAAAAGACGATACATACATTTTGCTGAACTTTGTTTTATTTTTAATAATGGGTAATTATGTTGAATTTGTACATTCAGCACAAACATATAACTAGTTCCAACACTGAACGGAATTTAAAGCAATATATATGAATAAATATGTATTGTAAGTATGTATTAAATATGTTCCTAGGGCTAGGATAAGGAAATGGGAAATACGAGAAGCTAAGAAAATTATTATACAATCAAGGCAATATTTCACACTATGAAGACCAAGAAATATTAGAAGGCCCACAGGGGAATATAGTACGCACGTCTGTAGCCCAGTCGAAATGTAGTTACATTAGAAATAAAATACCGAAAATAGATAATACATACCTAATGGCACTTTCTTTTAAATCGATGGGGCATTAAGTGGTTTTCAACTGCCTAGCCCGCGTATGTGAAGTTGGCAGGGCAACCTTCACTTAGAGTTTAGAGGAGGGTTTCCAGAACATCTCTTTTAAAAAGAATATGTTCTCTTTTTTCAATTTTTTTCTTCTTTCGACTTTTTTCTTTTTGTCTCCTCTTTTTTTAATATGTTCCATTTTTAGTCTCTTTTTGTATTTTCCTCCATAGATTTTCCACAAATTAACAATTATCATCAAAGTCAATTATTGTATTTCATGCAAAACTACATTTCCGCCTTTGAGAAGAGTAAAAAATCAAACCTTAATTCAACTCAATCATTCGATATTTCTGAATTTCATTTCAAATAATTAAAATTTTGTCAGTTTTTTCTGTATTCCGGGGAAAAATGTGAATGTGGAGTATATTTTTTTACATATTTCTTTCGAACATTTTGTAGCCGTTTTTTGAGAAAAATATGATTTTTCATAACGGTTTTTCAATATTTGTATGGAAGTTACTGTTATTTTTTGAACTTAGAAACATAATTCTTTCAAAAATTCTAGAAAATAATAAAAAATTACTGCAGACCAAGTTTTAAAAAAAATTGACCAATTCGTCGGTTTGAAGATTCGAATGGATTTACTAAAGGTACCGTTTTTTGAGAAAATTAAATTTTCATTCTTTTGCCAAATAAAAATGTATGGCAGGTATCGTTATTTTTGGTCCTAAAAATTCAAAAAAAAATGTGGGCGTATTACTCAAAAAACAGGAGTTTTCAACGTTTGAAGAATACCTATTCAGCCATTTAGGCTAGGTGTGTGGACAGACAGAAATTTCTATTTGAGTCCTAAGAAGATTTTCATGATTGAAGGTTCTCTTGGAGTACTTACCATTTCCGCGCAACAATCAGTTGGTACCGGTACCCATGAAAAACATCCTAAGCCTAGTACGCTGATGCCAAGAGAAAAATCCGTTTTAAAAAACAAAACATGACGAATCATAAACGAAAAATGTCGCTTATTTCGTTAATTAATACGGGGGATGATGGTCGAAAATTTATTGAAGGACAAAATATAGGAAAAAATCATACAAATTAAGTTTTCAGTGTATGCCATTTGTTAAGTTAAACCTTTAGCCATTTTTTCTTACTTTCAAGTTCAAGTATCTATGTATCTTAAAATCTTGAAAAAATAAAAACAAATTATCCTAACATTTTAGAGTGTGTTAATGTTTTGGTAATCCTTAAATTTAATATGCATCAAACTTGAAGAAAATTATACATACAGTAGGAAATAAACCCAAAATTATTTCAAATTCAATTTAACATTCAATCGATGTAATGTACCGATAGAGGTGATTGTAATAACTTTAATTATGTGCTTACGTCTACATTAGACTGGGGCTTATTTTGCATATGTTTGAATTTGTTTTGTCCCCAATCCTAAAATACTTTTTATATAGAAAAACAATTATGTGAAATATTAATATTATAATATTTAATAATAGTATTATTAAAATAACAACAAGTAGCTAGAGGTATTTTTGTGTATTTATTGTTATTTTTATCGGGGTTTGGTACTTAACTACAACTACGTTTATTTTCTATGCAAATTTCAACTACTTGGTGCAAGCCTTAACGTTAACCTTTTTCAATGAATGTTTGCAAAGAATTTTTCAAATCATTATGATCAGTTCAAGGGGGGGGGGGGTACAAGAAATTCGAACATTTTGAAAATAAGCCCCACCCTACTGAACTATATATTATATTATATTATATTTTAGTTGGTCTCTATGTATACAAAATCTGTTGTGAATCTTGTATTCATTCTCCAAAAGGAAACAATTGAAAAACTAAACTTCTTTGGCATCTACCGCACTCTGTCAATCGAAACCTCAATAAAATTTGAAATTTATTTCAATTTCCATTCAAATAAAACCGTCCTATAACCAACAAACCGGACCATTCAACTGAACTGCGTGCCTATCAGTAGTTGGTTTAAGGGCGTTCTAGAACAGTGGCTAAGTGGCTAACAGGTGTGCACAGGTGAGAACAGGTGTGTACAGGTGAGACAGGTGCGACAGGTGAGCACAGGTGAGACAGGTGCGACAGGTGAGACAGGTGTGCCAGGTGAGACAGGTGAGACAGGTGCGACAGGTGCGACAGGTACGACAGGTGCGACAGGTGCGACAGGTGAGACAGGTGAGAAAGGTGCGACAGGTGAGCCAGGTGAACAGGTGTGCCCAGGTGAGGCAGGTGAGACACGTGCGGCAGGTGAGGGTGAAAAAGGTAGGTCGATCGGTAAGTGGGTGGTGGCTAAGTGGGTCGTGGCTAAGTGTGCGGTGACAAGTGAGTGGTGGCTAATCGGGCGGTGGTTCAGTGTGATACGGATCATGCAGGTTTCTGACCTAGTTGGTGGTGTTGTAGGTAGGTGGCCTAGTTTTTTGGATCGCTTAGTGGGTGGTGGCTAAGTGGGTGGTGGCTAAGTGGGCGGTGTTTCAGTGCAAAAGGGATCGTAAAGGCTTGTAGCCTAGTTGGTGGATGGGTCAGTGGGTGGTGGCTGTTGTAGATAGATGGCCTAGTTGTTGGATCGGTAAGTGGGTGGTGGCTAAGTAGGGCGATGGCTCAGTGTAATAGTGATCGTGTTAGTTGTGCTGCAGGTGTTAATAACACATACGTGTTGTTTGATACGTTGGGTTCTGTATCCATGATATTGTGTGCTAGCAAAAATATATATATGTATGTGATGGAAGCCCTTTAACGTCATGTAACACATAATGTCTGATAGCATTTTAATAGTGATAAATAATTTATTTTTGGAAAAAAATTGATAACCGAGCAAGCCTAGCGATAATTTTATACGCATGAGTGTACAGAAATAAACATGCATTGACTATCCGGAAATATGCGACACATATCACTAGCATTCTAACAGTGATAATGCGTTTTTTTTTTTTTTTCTTTTGTGTAAATTATGACGGTTATTTAATCAGAATGTGCAATGCATAGGTACCTACATTTAATATCATTTAATTCTAAGAAAAATTTGAAGAAAACTCCCCTTAGCTAAAGAAAGATAAAAGAATCACGTTCGTAAAAGTGAAAAAACAAAAATCAACCCAAGATTTTAAATAAGAAAGACTTTTTTTGTTTATTTTTTTTATTTAATATTTTTTTTATTTTGAGGTTTTATGTTTTATGTTTTAAACAATTCTGGTGACTACTTGGCTAAGTGGATTATATTCAATAATGCGATCATGCAGCATAAGACAGTAAGCTGAAGTGTTTAAAGGAATTTTCAGTGATGATCTCATTTCCAAGCGAATATCGATAGGTCCTGTTTTAAGGGATTCGTTCTGATGTCTGCAATCTATAACAAAAATTGGAGCGTGCGATTGATATTGATCACAAGAAAGAAGAGGCTCAGCCATTGTTTTGTTGTAGTAGGTTTTTTGAAAATCAGTATACATTTTGTATAGCCAACTATATCTGTTTCGATCGAAAGAAATGTTTAGGTCTTCCTGAGGGTATACATCTGAATTCAGTTAAACTTTTATGTCTGTTATATGACAATGATTAAATATGGTTATATCCTCCGTTAGTTTTTTATTTTTTTCAGTTTGTAGTGCAACAATAATGTATCGAGGTTTTTCAATTTGTGTTGTTGTTTTGATGTTCCAAATATTATGATCGGAGAATGACAACGTAGGATATTCATACAGATCCCAGTTGCGGAAAGCAATTTTAATAGACTTATTCTTATTTATAGATTTGTATAAATCCAACTTGACTGAATCGGATAAAGTTACATGTGGTACTTTCCATTGAACCTTATGAAGTTGAACCTCAACTTTTTCATCAACTGTTGAAATTAATGCATTTTCATCTATTCTGGCACGAGTAAGAATTAGATCATGTCGGGCGTTAGGTATAATTTTTTTGTAATCTTCAGCAAATCCCAAAAGCTTATTCAGTGGGATACAGTAGTTAAAGTTAAATGACTTTAAAGAAATACATGCCTCAGGAGACCACGAAGCACTTAAAAGCATATCGCTCTCGTTTTTAGTTAAGGAAAGGTAGTTTTTTATCGTTGAAGTAATTCCAACATTCCTATTACAGTCAATTTCTCTTCCATTCAATTCATAACGTATTTCATCAAAAAGAAAAGCCATTGAGTTGTTTACCAGTTTCGTACTCAGAATATCTTTTCCTTCCCGTTGTTTAAGTGATCCTTCAATGCATAAAAAACTTTCCGAAGGTAAAACATTAAGATTTTGATGTTGTATACAAATCTGAATGATGTCATTCCGTTCAAAATTGTTTTGATAAGGTGAGTAAGTGTGGTACTCATATTTAGAAATAGATTCATTGTACTCTGGATCTTGAAAAATGTTTAACATGATATTTCCTAGGTTTTTATTTTTTTTAAGATGAACCCCAATGATAGCAAAAAGTTTTTATTTTCTTTTGTGAGGTGATGTGTTGACGATGCTGAGGTCAAAACTTGATTAGGTAATAAATTTTTGATAACAGAGTTTATATAAGAATTTTGTGCGTGAGAAATTTGTTCATATATAATCATATTTCTGGCTTTAAATGTAATCGAACAGTTATTTTTTCTCCTCTAAAATTAATAATTCTACCGTCTTGATCAATGAACTTTAAACTTAACGATGTTATTCGTTTGACGTTCACAGGTAAATAAATAACATTTCTAGGAACCTCAATGATTTTATAGCCTGGGCTCACGTTTATAGAAAATTCATGTAAAATATGCGCCAACTGGTTATTAATATACGTTCCATCTATAATATTACACTCAACACGTATTGCATTAACTTTGTTTATGTCAACGTAAAGATCTGATTCGTGTAATATATTAGGCTCCAACAGTTTCTTACTGAATCCTAAAAGCGAACCAATAGAATTTTGTTTAGAGAAATCTATTGCTTCTGAACTATAAATTTCACATTTCAGAGTATTGCTGTTGGCTATGATTTTAATTTCACTTTTTCTATTTAAATTCTTTTTCTTTTTATTAATTTCACTAATTTTCTTTTGTATAATATTGTTTATGTCTCCAATCTCATATGAGCCAATAGGAAACGAAATAACATTTTCACCTACGTGAAACAAGTTATTTAAATCATCCACATTTGGTATAGAGTTATATGATTGAAAATCTATGAGGCCGCAGACATAGTTGGACCTTAATACAATTGGTGGGAAATATTCCGCTGTAAGAGATGAGTCGTTTCCGCTAAGAGTTAATGTTACCGACATGTTGGTTAAAAGACGAATGATATATTTTTTTTTATTTCATTCACTTTATTCATTTTTATTTTTGAAAACCTTTTGAGATTGATCTAATAAATACTTTAAACATAAATGACCACGTATAAATGTATTAAAATTCTGTTCTTGAATATAATTATAATTTATCCGATTTCCTAGATATTTTATTATTTCAATTGGAGGTCTTAAATTACCAAAACTGTCAAAATACTTTACAAAATTGTTTTTATTTTTTATATATGCCACCCAATGTGTACCTCTACCAGATTCATCATCCAAATTGATAACGCCACACTCCTGGATAAATGACTTTGTTGGTAATGAGTTTCGCATAAAGACTCCTCTAAAGTGTGGTATATGCTTCACTGCAAACCGTTGTATGTCAAAGTTTGTTAAAGGTTGGTTGGGTAGCAGATCTATTAGTTTTTTGTGTTGGTGTTGTTTATAAAAAGACCAAGCCCATTTTTATAGGGCTGTAAATATAAGCCGTTTCCTCTGATTGCAACGGCTTCCAAAGCCTTGTTGTGTCTAATGTTTTCTTCCAACTGTTTTTTAGCAGCGCTTGCAGCATTAAGGGTTTTTACAACACCAGCTGCTCCTCCCGTAAGAGTTCCTATAGCCGATAAGCCTGCAAGAATAGGAGCTACAAATGGAAGAAAGCCCCCTGTTTTTGGAATTGGAATTATTCTTGGTGTTTTTATGTTACTTTTTTTCTTGTTTTTAATAACACTTTTGGCTGCCTTTAAAGCAATACTAGCAATAGATGTTGTACCACAACAGTTAATATTGCTTCTTATAGCATTTCGTGCTTCTTTTATAGCTTTCTTAAACAAATTTTTGTTACAGATTTTCTTCTCACTAATTTTTTGTTTTGTTTTATTCTTTTTAACACCCATTCCCAATTTTGTCTTAGCTTTCATCATGTTGGTGACTAAAAGGCTGCTTAACTTTTCAGGAACTGATGAGTCCTTTGCTTTAAATCTTTTCCAAGCTTGTTCTGTCAGAATTTTATCTGCTACGTGACGATCCGATAGTGAACTACTTTTTGAATATGCTATATCATGCAGGCGGCACGACTCATCCAGTTCATTAATGCCTTTATCTCCTCTACTTAAACGTTCTTGCAATTTTGTGCCAGGTCCACAGTAATTGTACGAAGGTAAATGTAGTTCAATTGGCAGTTTATCAATAATATTGTTTAAAAGTCCTCCTCCTTCAGAAGATTTTTTACAACTGATGGTTTTAATGTGATGCTCAATCATATTTATAAGATATTGTAATGTTTACCGCCTCCTTGGTTGAAGTTTCGAACATTTATGATTTCAAAAATATATAAACGAGTTGTATTATTATAAAATAATTCAGTCATCAATATGAGGTTCATCAAACAGTCACAAGTCATTAAAGTACAAAACTTTGATTCCGATGTTAAAATTAAAAAAAAACATGGATCAATATTCCCAAACAGTATCCGTGGAATAATCGTTGGCCCTTCAAACTGTGGGAAAACAAATGTTATGCTTAGCATTCTTCTTGACACAAATGGGCTGAAGTTTGAAAATATTTACATATATTCCAAATCATTGCATCAACCGAAATATATGTATTTAAAAAAGGTTATTTCATCAGTAGAAGGAATGGAATATAATGAATTTTCAGATAATAGTGATATTATGCCACCAGCAGATGCTAAAAATAACTCAGTGTTTATTTTTGACGATGTTGCATGTCAGAAGCAAAACAACATAAGGGATTATTTTTGTATGGGTCGTCACAATGGTGTTGATAGTTTCTATTTATGCCAATCCTATACACATATTCCCAAGCATTTGATTCGAGATAATGCAAATTTTATTATACTTTTCAAACAAGATGAAATGAATTTAAAACATGTTCACAATGATCATATAAACTCAGATATGACGTTTAACCAATTTAAAGAGCTATGTTTTCATTGTTGGGTTGATAATTATGGTTTTCTAGTTATAGACAAGGAAAGTAGTATTAAAAATGGTCGATATAAAATTGGTTTCCATGAAATAATTTTACTATAAATACACACTTATACTTAAAAAGGAATCCATTCCAATATGAGCTCTGTTTGAGAAAACTTAAAATTTATCTTAATATACTAGGAAAGATAAACAAATCTAAAAAAATGAATGAAACTATCCTGAATGATCTAATAAAAACAAAAAACATTCTAAAACAAAAATATTTTCAATTAAAAACTGGTGAAATAACACGAGACACGGAGTTGGAAAACACTTTTAAACCTATTGTTGAACCATTAAAAAAGTTGGTTGAAAATGTCGAAAGGGAAAAAAAGCCAAAACCTAATGATGAAGAAATTGAAACAAAACCAATTAAACGTCGTAAACTTAATTTTAAATTATTTAATAAAGAAGAAGGATCGGAAGACAATGAAGTATTAGAATCACCAATCACTGAATTAGATAGTGGAGATAATGAGATGTTGTTTAGTACTCCAATCAATTTCAATACATCCGAGGTATCTTCAACTTTCACTAAAAAATTATTATCTGAATCAAATCGCGATACAGTCTATGGCCCGTATTATGATGCTAATACACAAGCAACGAAAATTGGTAAATCTAAATTTTGGATGGATGATGATGTTATTAAAATTGATGATGAAAAATTTACTCGAACTCCGGGTCTCATTGAGCTGATTCTAAAGAAAAAACCTCGAAAGCACATATATACAAATGATGATTTAAAGCACTATCAGAAAATTTTACAAAAGACTAGTGCCCATATGCGAAATCATGATGATACTTTTAGGATCAACAGTAATAGGGGTGTCAAGTATACGCAAATAATAAAGAATCTTGTTTCAGGATTTAATAACAAAAATAAAAAAACCGGGGAATCTTATTCTGAAATAACTGAAATGAAGTACACAAACAAAAATAATGAATACGTTTACTGGAATGATCCTAATGAGCTCGTTAATAGACTTAAACTTTTAATAGCATCCAAAAACGCTGGTAATAACAACCATCAAAATGAAATCAGCTCTATAATTGAGGAATTAAAGGAATCAAACATCATATATTAATATCACTCAAACCTAAAATGTATTCAAACTAAAAATGATCGTTGACAAGTTCGGAAGAAACTCCAAGACACTTTTAAAAAGTAAAGGTCCGACAGGTCCTTCAGGGTTAGGTTTTAAACTCCTTCCATCTGGTGATTTTAATATGGAAAATAAACGCTTAAGCAATATTGGTAGACCTGAGGAACCACACCAAGCAACCTCTAAAGAATACGTTGATGATCAAATAAACAATATTATCGAAATCAGTGATCCTAAAAACTATATAGATGCTATCGTAAAAAAGTATCTTTATGAGCACATCAAAAGCAAAATTGTGGAGTTAATAGAAGAGAGAAAAATATTTTCGACACAACTATCACTATACAAAAATCACTCCCCAGTTGTAACTGATAAGAATAGTTTTTAGTTGAGTGTACTTATATATATATATTTTAAGAATGTATGCGTAAGAAAAAAATATTTAATTTTTACTATAATTCCTCTTTCAAAAAATTATATAGTTAGTATGCATTCAATACCCTCATCATCATCATCATCCTGAAACAATGGACGTCGATCTATTAATTAAAAATATTACAGATTTTCTAAAGACATATAAACATGAATTACTAGAGGAACATTACCATGAATTTTTAAATTGTATAAGACTACTTAAACAACTTCAAAACTCTATTTACACTGAATCGATACATGGACTTCATTACTCTAGCTGTTGTTGGTCATTGGATGAGTGTAAAGTGGGGCCAGATACTTGTGTATGCTTTATCATAGAGAAACGTTTATTAAGAATGAAGAAACTAATGCTGTTATACAAAAGATTCAAATAAATCAAAATAAAAATTATAAAAATACTTCTTTTCATTTTCTTAAATTCATTCTTTACTAATATGAGTAAGCGAATGGTTGTTGAAGAATTACACAAGCCTGCACGTAGAAATTTTAAATGTCGCCGTGTTATCATTAAAGGCTTTGATGATTTATGGCAAGCGGACTTGGTTGAAATGATACCATATAGTAATCAGAACAAAGGATTTAACTATTTATTGACGGTCATCGATACTTTTTCTAAATTCGCTTGGGCTATTCCTATCAAAACCAAAACTGGTATCGCTGTAACCAAAGCAATGGAAAAGATATTTATTCAATCTTCTAGGATCCCAAAAAATTTGCAAACAGATGATGGAAAAGAATTTTTTAATAAAAATTTCAGAATCTTAATAGACAAATATAAAATAAACCATTACTCAACATTTAGTTCATTAAAAGCTTCTATTGTTGAAAGATTTAATAGAACTCTTAAAGAAAAAATGTGGAAAGAATTTAGTTTCAATGGCAGCTATAAGTGGATAAATATTTACAGAAAATTACTGCATGATTATAATCATTCTTTCCACAGAACTATAAATTGTCAACCTGCTAGTGTTAATAAAAAAAATTCTAAATTATTACTTACAGTTTTTAAAAATCATAAGAAAAATGTAGATAAACGTCAATTTAATGTTGGTGATAGTGTAAGAATTAGCAAGTATAAGCATGCATTCGAGAAAGGTTATACACCCAACTGGACTACGGAAGTATTTAGAATAAGAACAGTCAAAAGAACAAGACCCATTACATATCTTCTCGAAGACTATAAAGGTGAAGCAGTAAAAGGCGGGTTTTATAAAGAAGAACTTATGAAATCCAACTGTCCAGATATATATCTTGTGGAAAAAGTTATAAAAACAAGAGGAAATGAAGTTTTTGTAAAATGGTTGGGCTTCCCAACAGAACAAAACTCATGGATTGATAAAAACAAACTGTTGTAATATAAAAAAGAAAAAATATTAAAATTTATTGACCACATATTTTGTTTGTGTTTTAATTAATATATGATTGTATTTGTACATGAATGATTAAAATTAATTATTTAAGTTTTAAAAATTTTAGTTCGTATGATGATCCTAATGGTCTTGTGATTTGGAAAGCATAACCACCTTTGGCCATATAAAGCAAGGTGTTCGATGATAGGGAAGAATATCTACCTGGTAAAAACACCTGTAAATATTAATACAAATTAAAATACAATATATCAAATTAATGTTTTTTATCTTACCGTGTATTCCCCCAGATCCGCTACAACTCGATCCCCCCACTTTGTTGTAACCATTCGAATATGGTAAATGTTATAATTTAATCCGATCGTGAGATCGGATAACTTCCGTGTAGGTTTGAAACCGCTATCATTTAACGAATTTGCTTCTCGGACTGCAAAGTCTTCTACAGTGAAAACTGAATAATCCGGTTCTGAGAAATTCATAATGTCGACAATCTTCGTCACTTGTTTAAAATAAACTATTCCTATCCTCAACAAATGCTTACGTTTTATAGTTCTGTTTCATCCCCACCCGACTCATAGTTTAGTACCTATGTATTTTTTTTTTTGTATCATCGAATAGTTTTTTCTATTTTTAGAAAACTATTCGATCATTTACCATTTTTTTTCATCTGTATCAGTATTTTTTCCTTATTTGGTAAAAACCAACTAACCCTCCCACTTTCTGTTATCTTTTAATACACGCGGATATGACTTGTCACTTCCACACTCGTTAAATATTTTTTTTTCAATCCTTACATCTTTCTTGTATATAGTTTGGGTTCATATGTATATGTTGCATTCCGTGGATTTCCTTTTTTTTGGTAGAACGCAATAATCTAAGTAATTAATAAAAATATATATAAGTAATTAAATAAAATATGCATATTATGTTATATCCATTTCGTATGATTTTCCTTTTATCGTTTGATGGGCATGCATACATTTGATGCATTTGGTGGTTTTCCTTTTTTTGGCTGTGGGTAAAATGCAACAATCTAAGTAGACACCTAATTCTTATCATTTTCTAACTCTCAAGCAAATAATTCTAACACTGGACTAGACAGTAATTTTGAAAAGTTCTTGTTATAGAGCCATCGAGTACAGTTCTTTTAAGTGTTTCCAAGTTTAAACTTATTGCATTTATAAATTAAAACCAATAAATACAACAAAAAAAAAAAAGAACAGAAAATGGATATTGTAAACGAAGAAGAATACCATAGAAGATTCCAGGGTATTGAGGAGCCTGATTTTTACTGTCCAAATCCCAACCAGGAAAGATTGGAGTACGGACCAACTCAAAGATACCGAGAAGCATTTTTGGACCCATTCAATGGGGTTGCTACTATAAGGGAATTGGATAACGAATACGGACCAAACTATTTTGATATTGAAGAACTCTATGATGATGACGACTACATGACAAGTACGCTTCTGCAAAAAGTAATTCTTGCCAAGTTTCGTCCAAAAAGGATAAAAATACCAGATCCTTTATTGGATGCAAAGCGGGTGCCAGCCGGAAAGTATTTTAAAGGAGAGAAAAGTCCTAGGATATAATAAATAAAAAAAAATTATAATAATAAACAAAGAAAAAATAAATATACATTTGTAAAAAAAAAAAATATCAATCTTTTATTTCTTTTGTTTTAATTTTTACATTTCTTATATTTTACAGTAATTTTAGAAAACTATTCGATCATTTACCCTCTTTTTTCATCTGTATCAGAATTTTTCCCTTGTTTGGTAAAAACCAACTAACCCTTCCACTTTCTGATATCTTTTAATACACGCGGATATGAGTTGTCACTTCCACACTCGTTAAATATTTCTTTTCAATCCTTACATCTTTCTTGTTTATAGTTTGGGTTCATATGTTTATGTTGCATTCCGGGGATTTCCTTTTTTTTGGGTAGAACGCAATAATCTAAGTAATTGATAAATATGCATATGTTATGTCCATTTCGTATGGTTTTCCTTTTATTATTTGATAAGCATGCATGCATATGATGCATTTGTTGGTTTTGATTTTTGTGGCTTTGGGTACAATGCAACAATCAAAGTAGGAACCTAATTCTTATCATTTTCTAACTCTCAAGCAAATAATTCTAATACTGGACATAACAGTAATTTTGAATAGTTCTTGTTATAGAGCCATCGAGTACAGTTCTTTTAAGTGTTTCCAAATTTAAACTTATTGCATTTATAAATTAAAACCAATAAATACAACAAAAAAAAGTGTTACTAATACAATTTTTCTTACTCTCAAGCAATTAAGTGATCAGTGAACATCTCAGTAATTTTGAATTGTTCTTGCTATAAGCCTAGTGCAGTTCCTTTAAGTTTAAACTTAAAATCCATAAAAAAGAAGTGTTTTTTTTTTTTATTTTTTGTCATTAATATAAACATATGTCATTAAATTTTTGTAGCTTTGCTTAAAAAGGGTGAAACGATAAAACAAAAAACAGTAACTATCAGATCCTAAAAACAAAAGGTTTACCTGCTAAAAAACCGAATTCTACAAAACTAAGTGCTTCAATTGTCAAAACAAAAACAAAAACACAAAAAAAAATGGCAAATTTGGTTTGTGTTGTTTGTGCTGAAAAATTCGCGCATGCAAGTTCTTTAAGCAGGCATATAAAATCTGCTCATAAGGGTACCAGTACCAGTAAAGTTCAATGCCCCCAATGTGTGAAAACATTTTCGCGAAAAGATGCATTGAATCGCCATATTCTAAGTGCTCATAAAACCTTAGAGGTAGCTCATGTGAGCAATGCAACCTTAACTGTAAGTGACCAGTCTATCTCAACCAAACGGAAAGGCGATGATGATATTCCTCATTGTTCATCAAACAAACGCAGATGCGGAACCTGTCCAGGAGAGTTTTCGCCTAAACAGTGGATACACCATGAGAGAACAGAAATCCACAGAAACAAAAACATGATTAAAGTACCAATGAGCCCCTTTATGAAGATCCGGAAGTGTTTTAAAGGTATGGTAGAAACCTTCCTATTGCAAAACAAAAGGGAAGATCTACTGAACATTAAATATTTTTTGGATAGTTGTAAGACTGATGTGTTGCAACTCATTGAAGAAGCATTCCAAAGAAATGGCAGTGTTAAGTTCAGTATTGAGCTTTTTGCTGAATACGTAAAATATTCAACATCGACTGGAGGAGAAGAGCATGCTGATATAAGCACAAAATCGTTTAAATCTCCGATGCAAATTGCTCTACAAAGCCAAGATATTTCGGAAATATTTACGAAGATGGTAGAATGCATTGACAACAAAAGTGAAGAGTTTGAGACCATGGACTCTGGTTGGAGTCTTCTTTTCATCAAACGAATCGAAGTCAACATCAATGAGTACAAGCCATTGAGAGGATCGAGCTACATTAGACTTCCAAAATCTATTGAAATTAAAAAGGCATGTGTAAATATCCAAAACAATGATGAATACTGCTTCAAATGGGCAATTATTTCTGCTCTCCATCCGACCCATGCCAATGTCCAAAGAACGAACAGTTATAATATCGAAAATATCGCAGATGATATAATTAATTTACCGAGTGGTGTTCGAATCAATTTCTACAATTTGGCTTTCCCCTTAAAGCTAAGAGATATAACGCTCTTCGAAACGCTTAACCCCACTATAAGTGTTAACGTTTTTGGAATCGAGCCAAAAAGTATTGGGAGTGAAGACTATAAAGTTGTTGGCCCATATTACATCACAAGGGGTGTAAAGGATAATCATATCAACTTACTGCTTATCCAAGATGAATCGAATAACCATTTTATATGGATTAAAAACATTTCAAGGTTGATAAGTATGCAGGTTAATCATGGAAATCACTCCATAAGTATGTGCAATGCATGTTTATTAACGTTTAATGCTGATAGTGCTTTTCGAAAGCATCAAAAGGAGTGCAACGGTATCGTAACTGAGCTGCCAAAAGAGGATTCTAAGATATTAAAATTCGAGCATCATTCAAGATCTATTGAAGTTCCCTTTGCCATATATGCTGACTTTGAATGTATGCTGATGAACATCCAAAATTGTCATCCAGACCCAGGAAATTCCTCAACAACATCTATTAAAGAGCATATACCCATAGCAGTTTCTTACTACTTGAAATGCTCGTTCGACTCATCTTTGGACAAACTGTTTAAATACACGGGTAAGCATACCATAGTAAAAAAAGAAAAATTCAAAACCAGAAACATTATATATTTAATTTTGTATTTATAAATTTGATTTTTTTTTTTGTTTAATTGCAGGTGACGACTGTGCTAGGGTATTCGTAAATTCTATAATTGAGGAATCGAAACGCATACATAGGGATTACCTCACAATAAATACGCCTATGACTACGACGCCAGCGGATGAACACACATTCAATGATGCTATCAATTGTCACATCTGTAGCAGACCTCTGGGGATAGATAAAGTTCGAGACCATTGCCACATCAGCGGGAAATTTAGGGGCGCGGCGCATTCATCATGCAATTTAAATTATAAGGTACCAACATTCTTGCCTATATTTTTTCACAATTTAACTGGCTATGATGCACATTTATTTATAAAAGAGTTGGGTAATACTAATGGGGACATTAGAATTATACCCCTAAACAAAGAGAAATATATATCCATTTCAAAATTTATCCAAATAAATTCAATAAATAATGAACATAACGATCTTCTAGAGTTGAGATTCTTAGACTCGTTTCGATTTCTCCCCTCGAGCATTGACAATATTTCAAAAACCCTTGCAGAGGATGATTTCAAAATTTTGGCTAAGTTTTGTCAAAGCAATAAGAGATCTTTCGAACTTATGACTCGAAAGGGTGTCTTTTGCTATGATTATATAGATTCCAAAGAAAAACTTTTTGAAACGCAATTACCACCTATTTCAGCGTTTAAGAATTCATTGCTCGACCTAGATTGTAGCGAAGATGATTATGAGCATGCTAAAAATGTTTGGAATAATTTCAATTGTTCTACATTAGCTCAATATCTTGAACATTATTTAATAACGGATGTTATAATTCTATCCGATATATTTGAAAAATTCCGTAAGGATTCAAGGCAAACGTATGGTCTAGATCCATGTCATTATTTCACGTTGCCTGGTTTTTCATGGAGCGCTATGCTTAAGCACACAAATGTGAAATTAGAGCTCCTTACGGATATTAATATGTACAATTTTTTTAGCAAGGGTATAAGAGGAGGATTGACCCAGTGCAGTTTACGGCACTGTAAGGCTAATAATAAATATATGGAAGAATATGATGAAAGTAAGCCTGAAGAATACTTAATCTACTTAGATGCTAATAACCTTTACGGTTGGGCTATGTCCGATTACCTTCCACATTCAGGCTTTGAATGGATTGATCCTCCAACAGATTTGTCTTTCATAAAAGAATGGTTGCTAGCAGATAAACATGTTGGATACATTTTAGAAGTTGATTTAGAATATCCGCAATATATTCATGATCACCATAACGATCTTCCATTCTGTCCGACTAGTATTTCCCTTAACAATAAACCAAAAAAATTGATTGCAGACTTGCGGGACAAGTTGAATTACACTGTACATTATAAAACATTAATTCAGTGTATTGATAATGGATTGATTTTGAAAAAAATACATCGTGTAATCAAATTTAAACAATTTCCATGGTTAAAAAAATATATAGATCTCAATAATAAACTGAGAACAGAAGCGACAAACAAGTTTGAAAAAGACCTGCGCAAACTTTGTAATAACGCTGTATTTGGGAAAACCATGGAGAATGTTGATAAAAGAAAAGATGTGCGAATTGTTTTATCACCAGACAATTCTAGTAATGGTAGACAGCTTGGTGCTCGTGCACTTATAGCGAAACCAAATTTTCATAGCATTTTAGAGTTTGGTGACAACATGGCTGCTATTCAAATCAACAGAACATCTACACTTTACAACAAGCCCATATACTTAGGGTTTTCTGTTTTAGAGATCTCTAAGTATAAGATGTATGATTTTCATTATGCGTATATGAAGCCTAAATTTTCGGACAAAAACCTAAGGCTAGCGTATATGGACACCGATTCATTCGTATATCAAATCAATACTCATGATTTTTATAATGACATACAAGACAAACAAGTTTGAAAAAGACCTGCGCAAACTTTGTAATAACGCTGTATTTGGGAAAACCATGGAGAATGTTGATAAAAGAAAAGATGTGCGAATTGTTTTATCACCAGACAATTCTAGTAATGGTAGACAGCTTGGTGCTCGTGCACTTATAGCGAAACCAAATTTTCATAGCATTTTAGAGTTTGGTGACAACATGGCTGCTATTCAAATGAACAGAACATCTACACTTTACAACAAGCCCATATACTTAGGGTTTTCTGTTTTAGAGATCTCTAAGTATAAGATGTATGATTTTCATTATGCGTATATGAAGCCTAAATTTTCGGACAAAAACCTAAGGCTAGCGTATATGGACACCGATTCATTCGTATATCAAATCAATACTCATGATTTTTATAATGACATACAAGACGACATTAAAGATAAATTTGACACCTCTGATTACCCTCCTAATAATCCCTTTGGTATTGCCCAACAAAATATGAAAAAACTGGGTTACATGAAAGACGAAAATTGTGGAAAAATAATGACAGAATTTATTGGACTAAGAGCCAAAATGTATAGCATAAATGTTCAAAATTCCGGAGTTATTAAAAAAGCAAAAGGTGTTAAAGGCTCTGCTGTAAGGAAATTAACTTTGAGTAATTACAGAGAGTGTTTACTACAAAAGAAAGATTTTTACTGCACAATGATAAATTTCCGTTCCAAGCAACATGTCATATACACCCAAACAATTAATAAAAAAAGTCTAAGTTGTGAAGATGACAAGAGATATGTGTGTGAAAATAATATAAATACATTTGCTTGGGGTCATTATAATATAAATTCTTAATATATTTTAAATTGATCATTTATGCTACACATGAGTAACTATGTAAAAATTACTAGGTATATTGTGATACTAAAATATAAGAAACAAATAATTTATTGTAATAAACAAAAAAAAACAAGAAAACAAAATGATTATCTATATTACATGTAAAGAGCAATATACAACTACAAAATAGTCTTAAGAACAAATAAACAATACAATGAGAAAATATTAAATAAAAAAAATAAACAAAAAAAGTCTTTCTTATTTAAAATCTTGGGTTGATTTTTGTTTTTTCACTTTTACGAACGTGATTCTTTTATCTTTCTTTAGCTAAGGGGAGTTTTCTTCAAATTTTTCTTAGAATTAAATGATATTAAATGTAGGTACCTATGCATTGCACATTCTGATTAAATAACCGTCATAATTTACACAAAAGAAAAAAAAAAAAAAACGCATTATCACTGTTAGAATGCTAGTGATATGTGTCGCATATTTCCGGATAGTCAATGCATGTTTATTCCTGTACACTCATGCGTATAAAATTATCGCTAGGCTTGCTCGGTTATCAATTTTTTTCCAAAAATAAATTATTTATCACTATTAAAATGCTATCAGACATTATGTGTTACACGACGTTAAAGGGCTTCCATCACATACATATATATATTTTTGCTAGCACACAATATCATGGATACAGAACCCAACGTATCAAACAACACGTATGTGTTATTAACACCTGCAGCACAACTAACACGATCACTATTACACTGAGCCATCGCCCTACTTAGCCACCACCCACTTACCGATCCAACAACTAGGCCATCTATCTACAACAGCCACCACCCACTGACCCATCCACCAACTAGGCTACAAGCCTTTACGATCCCTTTTGCACTGAAACACCGCCCACTTAGCCACCACCCACTTAGCCACCACCCACTAAGCGATCCAAAAAACTAGGCCACCTACCTACAACACCACCAACTAGGTCAGAAACCTGCATGATCCGTATCACACTGAACCACCGCCCGATTAGCCACCACTCACTTGTCACCGCACACTTAGCCACCACCCACTTAGCCACCACCCACTTACCGATCGACCTACCTTTTTCACCCTCACCTGCCGCACGTCTCTCACCTGCCTCACCTGGGCACACCTGTTCACCTGGCTCACCTGGCGCACCTTTCTCACCTGTCTCACCTGTCGCACCTGTCGTACCTGTCGCACCTGTCGCACCTGTCTCACCTGTCTCACCTGGCACACCTGTCTCACCTGTCGCACCTGTCTCACCTGTGCTCACCTGTCGCACCTGTCTCACCTGTACACACCTGTTCTCACCTGTGCACACCTGTTAGCCACTTAGCCACTGTTCTAGAACGCCCTTAAACCAACTACTCCTATCTTAAGAGCAATAGGTACACATAGCTATAGATACCTACTTCGTATACCTACGGCTTAGTGCTTTTGCTATAAACTATTCATCATAGTCTATCATCTCTATTCAAAATAATGGCCTACTGCCACCAACACCCATCGAATGAAGATTTCTCAATCAAAGTTAGGTGCCGCACACACTACACTCGAAAAATCTTTCTGTTTCTTTGAATTCACGAAAAAAAACTTCAAACGTTTGAGACTTATAGCCAGGGATGGGATTTTGTTGACCTACAAATTATAAAAAAAGGCAAAATAAAACCCCCGAATAGGCAAAAAAAAGCATTTATTCAATAAATAAATAAAAACACTAAAATGAAAATTTAATTATAATAGGTTTGAACCACCATGAGTTTTTTTTTAATTTTCAGGCAACAACCGCCTGCGATTGTCCCTTAAGAGAGCCTTAAAAGAGCTGAAGGACCGCTCTACATCCACAGATACGAGTGGGGCCCAATTGAAACACTCAACATCACCAACTTCAATATTTTTAGGGAGCTCACGGCTTGCGTCCCCTTTGATAATGCAATTTATTTGCTCCAGTGTCTCAAGTCCCTTATTGGCAGAAAAAACGGATTTGAATTTTTTTATAACATCTTTTGCGACTGTCCCTTTTGCTGGTTTCAAGGCACTCTTGATTTTTTCAAAAATCTGGAAGACTTCTCCGATTGTGTTTCCTTAATTTAAAAAAAAAAATTAATTAGGTACTGTTAGAAAAAAACATCGTTTCAAATCAACTCTTTTCTGCAAGCGTTCTAGAAATCATTCAATGCTAGGAATAGCACACGAACAATTTACATATGTAGATCTATTTACTCGATTTTTATTTTTTGTTGGGCTAATTATTATTGAATCTTTTGTATGCGTATGCATGCACGTATATTGTATATTGAGTAAATTTGCTTTTTGTTTGTGTATTTGAGTATTTTGTATGAATGACATTGAAAAAAGCTAAAAAGATGATGAATATGGGAAAAGGCAATAACGAAAGAAAAGGCAAAAAAAGGCAAAGTCAGCAAAATCCTATCCCTGCTTATAGCCAAATCACAATCACGCGTTAGGTCGCTCTGACTTTGACATATTGAATAGAAACAATGAATTCGTATGAATCAAACCAAAATGTTACCTCAGGCAGGCGTTGCGTCGCTTCAGATCGTAAATATCGTAAGCGCCAGCTCCAACGCCCGAAAAGATCTATTTTCTATTCTGAATTCGCTTTGACAGTTCACAGTTCTCATTTTATTTTTGTTGTGGTTAGATTTTATTTGGGTGCGGAAGTTTTTATTCAATTTAACATTTCTTATTTAAAAATAACTATTTCAAAAATTTGTATCAATAAAAAACTTAATATTTTATCTATCTGAGTGACTCGATTAATTAATGCAACAACAGCAGTGAAATCATGTAGTTAATATGAGTTTTTTTTATTGTGGTTCAACATCCAGTACCTACTTCCTATGGAGATTCTGCAAACTGAATTGCACACATAATTATGTATTTTTATTTTGATTATTCCAGCACATTATGTACCTACATATTAATAGTTGTATTGATTGAATCAAAATAACATTCTTTACATTAACAAAAGCAATAAAATAAATCAATTTCCTGTGAAATCTATTCTGTATTTTGTTTCATTTCAAAAGAAAAAAAAATGTTTGATTCTTCACAGCTGTTTTGTCAATACCTTCTTTTGACGTGTTCGATTAAGTATGAATTTAGGTTCCGGAGAGTGAATTCACTCCGGTTTGCGTACATCTGATACCAGAGTACTTTTATTTTTCAATGTAGGTTTTCTTGATAGAAATTAAAGGACACTATTTTGTTTACTTGCAATACAGAGTGACTAAACGCAAAATATAATGTATCATACATTGTATGATTTCATATGTATGTACATAAATAAAATAAGTTTTGCATTTTAATGAAATGATATTTTGATATAATAGTTTATTAGGTATGCACTATACGAAGATAGAAAGGGAAAAAAGTAAGTTCTGTTTATGATGAGTACTTTCCAGTTCATTTTCAGCGTCTGCTTTTGCACGACGACTTTTGAGCCAAGACTTTTCTTCGAAATTTGTTAGATTATTGCGAAGGTGAGTTCAAATTTTCTTCTCGTTTGCACTCATTTAATTTCAGAAAAGGCGTGACTCAAATGTCGTTGTGCAAATGCAAACGAGAGAACGCACAGATTCTGCAACATCTACAAAGTTGCGAGACTGTATACAGACTTTTAGGCCTAATTTATTCACTCAAAGTTGAATATAACTGGGATTTTTACAGTCAACTTGAGAAATAGTTTTTATGCACTCTAAGTTGACGTTTTCAACTTCTGATTTTCTACTCCAGAGTTGATCAATTTTGGCTTTTCTCAACTCCCCCAAAATAGTAGAATAAAACAATAAACAATAAACAGATCACTTCAGCATTGTGTTCCAAGTTATATACGGAACGATTTGCTGGTCTTGTGATGTTTAAGTAGTGGGTGACGATTTCGCCGGACAAGTGTTAAAACATACTCATGAACATGGATCCATTCATGATTCCATTTCACAATAACAGTTTTTACGTTTCATGGAGTTGTTGATCTTTGTTTGGCTTTTCCTGTTTGACCCTGGATTATTCTTCTCAAACATTTAAATTTCTACACACCAAATTTTTCCATTTTCCGTAAGCAAATTATGAGAAATTAATTTAAAGAAACAGATCTTTTATTCTGTCACATTCCTATCTTGTCAAAGCCCGAAGCCTGACGCGACATTCTGTTTTGCAAAATTTAGGGTCGCGCTCAATGACACATGATATCGTAAGGTCGGTAAAAAGCCCTGTCAAAGTCGGTGCGTGCGACCTAACGCGTGATTGTGATTTGGCCATTAAAAAGTCTTAACTACGTTAGTATATGTAAGGATGCTTTTAAATAGATATGTTTGGTTTTCAAATTAGCAACACTCTTATATTGCAAGTTAATTTTACAGATGACGGATAATTTATGCTCAGATGTTTTTTTTTTTTTTGTTTCATATCATACCGCTTGCCCATTATATGCGTAGTCGTCCGGTTCAGTGGACTTTCAGTGGAATCTCTATAACTGCAAGTGCATTTCTAGAAGTTGAATTGTTTAAGGGGAGGTATGCAACTGGATATTTCAGTAGAACCTGGTAAAATAATAAAAGACACAAATATACTCGCCTGCCCAAAGGTGAGAATTGTACTCTAGCTTTGGACGAATAAAGCCTCTATAGATTATAGCCAGATCAGAAGGGGAGACAAACTTTTCTTGCATCGCCGAAGAAAACCACTTAGCAGCATTTTTAGCGACTTCGAATGCGTGATCATTCAAGAAAAGGTGATCTGTGATACACATACCGAGGACTGAAAGCTTTTCAGTTTCCTCTATGCAAGTGCGTGTATTGAGCGGTCTGAAATATAATTTGTAGTCCAACGAAGAAGAGACTCATCGATACCAAATGCTCACACTTTCGATAAGAGAGCTTGATGACAAACGCTTTTGAATTATCAAGGGCAATTATTTTTTTTTCTGCAAACAAAAGTTTAGATTTATTTCACTGTTTGGTGAGCTAAACTTTAGATCACCAGTGGATCTATTGCTGCGAAACTCGTACTGCCGGTCATTAGGAAAATTTCGTTTCTCAAGATATTTCTTGATCTGAAAATTAATCAGCGTTTCCGTGACCTTGGAAAGATTGACATAAGTAGGCTGAGGATGAAGAAGAAACGTCTTTTTAAGGGACTGGCTGAACAAATGCTGCTTTCCATCCACTCGGAAGGAGACAAGTAGAATAAGACAGATTCAAAAGCTTACACAATGGTTTTGCTAGCCCTGAAAAACACCCCTTCAAAACGATGGAACCTAAGAGGAAGTAGTTTTTCAAATATTTTTTACAATTTATTTCAAACTTTGGGATACATTTTTTACTGTGTATATTTTGACATCGAAAATCATCAACTTCATATATGCAAATAGTTTGAAGGTGCTCGTCTCATTGCTAAGGCAATAAAATGTTCACATCTCACCAGAAAAAAAGTTAAGTAAAATGCCTAAGCATTTGGTTACTTATATTCAAAGTATTGCATTTGTCAGTGTTACCACAATGTCAAATAAATAGCAAAAGGATCAAAGTCTTTTTTCAGTTTGTGTTGCCAGTGTAGATAACCTTTTTCGCACAACGTTTTCATTTTTAAATCGTTACTTTCGATTTATAGGTAGAAGAAGTACATTGGTTTCGACGCAGAATTTCATCCTGTACAAAATATCGAAAGTACCCCAAAATGCCCTCATTGGCTTTTTGTATGGACGCATCTAAAGAGGTGGAGAGAGGAGGGAGGCGGGAGTTTATCAAGCTGAAAATGTATTATAATATAATATAATCATATTACATGATACATGTTTTTAGGGTGCTTTTCGCAATGCTGAATCCAAAGAGACCAAAAGTGAAAAGATACATGTATCCTGTAGACAGTTAAGGACTTTAACTGTCTACAGGATGGAATGAAGATATTTTTTTTTTTAGTTGAGCGCGCACTTAAGGAGGTTTGGCTCTGCTCTTAAAATGTTTAAACACAGTGCGAGCGTTGGGAAAATTGGAAAGGATTTAAGAGGAGATACCGATGCACATTGGTTTTCAACCTCTGAATAATAAAATGGTCGGGAAAGATAGAGCCGGGTAAAGCATTCCACATTCGGGTAGTGCGGCTAAAAAAAAATCTCTCTCCTTGAAAGTGCGTTCGAAGTTGGGCTCGATGTGCATTCCTAGAAGTAGGAGTATTACGGTTGAATTGTTTTAGGGGAGGAATGCAGCTGGCTATTTCACTAGAACAATGTTTATACAATTATCGGTAAAATAACGTTAGTAAAGAAACATTGCGACGGTGTTTGTTCAATGGATGCAAATGCTTCTGATATATTTCTGTCACCTATCATTTTCAAAGCTCTTTCTGAATCCTATCCAAGAGACTCAATTGGGTTATTGGGGCACTTGCCCAAATATGATAATTATACTCAAGTTTCGGACGGATAAATGCTTTATAGATTACAGCCAGATCAGAAGGGGAGAAAAATTTCTTGCATCGCCGAAGAAAACCTAAGCACTTTTGGCGACGTCGAATATGATCATTCCTCAAAGGTGATCTGTGATACCCATACCGAGGACTAAAAGCTTTTCGGTTTCCTCAATACAAGTACCGCTCATGGATAGCAGGATGGGGGGTATGTTTCGTTTTGACGACAGTAGACAGCATTGAGTTTTTGAAGCATTAAATTCTACGCGGTTTTTGATTCCCCATTCGACAATGCTGTCGAGATCTGAATTTAATGAGCTAATCATACGCTGCCGTTCAAGTTCCACATCCGAAGGACATGGGTGTGAATCTGAAAACGAATATGAGAAGCTGAGGGTGCTGTCGTCAGCCAAACAGTTTAATGGATTAGAAGTTTCAGACAAAAGATCATTTCTGAATTTAATGAAGAGAGTCGGAGACAAAACGGAGCCCCACCAGCACACCACTATTTTTGTGACTTGAAACCATTCAATACAACTTGTATTGATTGGTCCGAAAGGTAATTTCTAATCCAACGAAGAAGAGATTTATCAATACCAAATGCAAGCATTTTCGATAAGAGAGCTTGATGCCAAACTCTATCAAACGCTTTAGAAAAATCAAGCGCAATAATCTTACTTTCTCCAAAACGATAGAAAGATTTGTTCCACTGTTCGGTGAGATATACCATCAGATCACCAGTGGGCCTATTGCTACGTAAGCCGTACTGCCGTTTATTAAAGTAGCTTTCGTTCTTCAAGATATTTCTTGAGCTGAATCAGCGTTTCCATGACCTTGGAAAAAAGGGACGTTAATGCAATTGGCCGATAGTTTGAGGGTGAAGAAGGTACGCCCTTTTTAGGGACAGGCTGGACGAATGCTGTTTTCCATCCACTCGGAAAGAGACCAGTAAAATAGGCCAGATGAAAAAGATTGCCAGCGTTGTAGAACAATGGGAGGTATATTATCCGGGCCAGTGGATTTGTGTATGTCGAGGTCTTTTAGAACTAAAGCAACTGCACGAGGGCGAAAGAAGATTCGTCCCATAAAATTGTTTACGCGCTCAAGTACAGACGGAGTTCTATCACTTGCTGGCAGCGTCTAATTAACAGCAAACTGTGCTGCAAGCAATTTGGCTTTATCTTGCGAGCTGACAGCTGGTGTGTCGTTGAAGACGAGCGTCGGAACCGAAGACAAAGTACTGTTTCGAATATTTTTAACAAATGACCAAAAATTTTAGTTTGCTTTAATTTTTGGTCATGCAAAAATTTGGGTCCTCGAATATGAGCGTTACAGGTGTTCCTGACTTGTTGAAACTTTTTCCGGTTTTCCTCAGTACGGTTGGCTTTACTACTAATGAAACTTACTTCTCTGACCCTAATAACCTCTTTACAGACCGAATGAAACCATTAGTTTTCTTTGGGTTTGATAAATTTAACCCTGTTGATTTTTGGTAAACATGCCGAATGAAACATTTATAATAAATTTCATTAATACCATTATTTTAAAATGGTTTTGAGTAATATTTTACTTGTAGGTAGGTATAGACAAAAAAAAGTCATCATTGCATAAAACCGACTTTAACTTTCTACAGGATACATGATTTTTTTCAATTCTTGGAATCAGCGTTGAAAAGCAACCTTAAAACATGTGTCATATATGATTAGATTGTTTATAATAAATTTTTCAGCTTGACAGACTCCCTTAAATGCGTCTATACAAAAAGCCAACGAAGGCATTTTTGAGCACTTTATATGTTGTACAAGACAAAATCCTGTGTCAATACAAACAATGAAATTTCATGAATTAATTTGTTCCCGGTCATAACCTATCTTTCTTAAGTCAGATTTTCAGTGTGGGATTAAAGTTAAACCCGAGTTAACTCACCAAATTTGTCGAGTTAACTCTGGTTTAACCCAACAAATGCTTTTGATATTTTATCTGCCTTGTTTTCTAAGATTAAATGCATTAACCCTCATCTTAAAAATTGCTTCTTGACGTAACTGTCGACAGATATATTTTCAGAGTTACCTAACTCGGGATAAACTCACTACTAAAAAACTGGGCCATAGACTTTTACTCTCTTGATAGAAAAAAATACGGTAGGTAACACATACAAATATGATGTGTTAATTTACATGTGTGTGGGTAAAGGCGATAGAGTGAAAAAAAATTTGAGTGAGCAATTGTGAGTCCTTACGTCTTATTCCACTTTTATACCTTTTAAATAAATTCAATATCGAGTTGGCAACATACGATGACAGTTTTATTATAGAAATGTGAACTTTTATGAAGGTAGGTAAAGGTATGTGGTAGAATTGGCATTACGTAACAAGAAAACCGCCATTGCAAAGTCGCTCTGATGCCTCTTTTTGCTTTGTCGCAATCGTTGTCATTGTCACCGTCATTTTTGCTATATCGTAATCGTATCGTCAAAGTTGTCATCTTCTTTGTGCTATCTCACCGCACCTCGTGACAAAACTAGACACAATTTTTAGTCTTAACAGTTTTGCGTTTATATAATATATATGTACGTATTTTGTGTGCGATGAGTTTTCGAAATAAAACGCAAGAACAAAATGTAGGTAGGATAGGGTAGGGCTTTTGATAAAGCAAAATAAGACGAAAAGTCCTTTGCATTTCCTCTCACGTACAGATAAATCCTTTTGTAATAGTCACACACGGAATAGCACACGCTTCTTTACTGTTTGCTTTCTCTCCAACAATTCTATTGTACCGTTAGATAGGTAGGTATATAATATAAAAGTTGTTCTATAGTGTGGCATCTGTCCTGGTGCGGGTGAAAAGAAAAAAGACAAAAAACAAGAAAAGAAGCTCTCACGAAACCCAAAAACGAATTATCTTCATCATCTTCTCGCAGCAGAATCCTCATTTCTTCAAAATATACCTATTTCCAGCAAATGAAGGAGTAGCGGGTATGGGGTTCTCGTCAGAGCTGGTGAACGGAGGCGAAGGAGACAAATGAGCCGAAGAGTTACCAGAATTATTTTCGATTTGGAAAATTCATATGAAAAGTCCTGAGGCATGTTACGCGCAGGTGATGGCGTTAGCTATACATATTATCCATAGGTTTCAGGATGTTAAGGATGTTCGGTGATGAGAACAAGGACGAAAAGATGTAGTTGGAAGGAAAAATAATTAAATAATGCATAGCTTTTTCACTATGGTGTTGGTAGCTACATACATATAGGACGAGGGTGTAAATGCTTCCAGATTGAATTGATGATGACACAATATGTCGAGATTGGTAGCGGATGTGTTGTTACACTATATTCACACACACAGGGGGTGTGGGGCCTCGGGAAAATTAGTAATTAAATAAAGCATTCAAACATTTGTTCTTTTGTGCGGTAAGAATACTCTGTTTACAAGGCTTTTGAATTTTGTTCGAATTTGTTGAACAAGCAGTACCTACAACAGTTCTTTGTAAGGTTTTGTGTGGGATATTTTTTTTTTGTTTTAGAAAAGCAGTGATCCTTCGACTCGTGGAGTATTATCTATAAGTTCCATTACTTACTTACTTACTTAGGTCCTCGGACCTATTACGTCCGTGATGTTTCCCTTACGGGACATAGGGCCTCCACTACACCTACGCGCCATCGTGTACGATTTCTTGAAATATATTTCAGCTCTCTCCAACTTTTCCCCAGTCGTGCCGATTCCTGTTCGACCGTTCTTCGCCATGTACTTCTAGGCCGGCCCACTTGTCTTCCCTCCTGTGTGAGCGGGTTCCACTGCATTGCTTGAGATGCAATGCACCGATCGCCTTTTCGAAGCGTATGGCCAATCCACTGCCACTTTCTTCTTCGTATAATGGAGTCTATGGGCTCCTGACCCGTTCTCGCATGAAGTTCGGCATTGGAGATACGGTTGGGCCAGAAAATCCTCAAGATGTTTCGTAGACATCTATTAACGAAGGTTTGCAGCTTCCTAGTGACAATTTCAGTGACTTTCCAAGTGCTGCAGCCGTAAAGCAGAACGGATTCAACATTGGAGCGGAACAGTCGTAGCTTGGTCTTTAAGCTAAAAGAGTTGTTTCTCCATATTTTGGACAGCATTCCGAACGCAGCCTTTGCTTTTCTGATTCGGCTGTTTACGTCCAGTTCAGTTCCGCCACCCGTAGAGATAATACTCCCAAGATATTGGAAATCCTCTACCATCTCTACCGGTTGTCCAGAAATATTTACTTGGATTGATGAGGAAGTTCCAAGGCTGATCCTTTTAGTTTTTGCCGAGTTGATCTTAAGCCCTACGATTTCTGCTTCTCTCTCCACCCTTGTTGTCATTTGATGGAGATCCATGATCCTATGAGAGAGTAAGCATACGTCGTCCGCGTAGTCCAGATGTTTGAGGTGAGATTGCAGAGTCCACTGAATTCCTCCATTTCCATTTGACAAAGCTGCGTGCAGTACGTCACTTATCACCAACAGGAACAGTATTGGTGACAGTATACAGCCTTGCCTAACTCCACTTTGGATTTCAAACTCCTCTGACAGCCTACCTTTGTGCAAAACGTGACACCTGGATCCATCATATGTAGCCTTGATAATAGCAATCAATTTATCTGGGATGCCCCTCGAAGACACCTCGAAGACACACTCGACGCCGAACAAGCAGGTTTCCGCACTGGATCTTCCTGTGTTGATCACATCAACACCTTGAGGATCATCATCGAACAGTGCGTTGAATATCGATCACCACTTCACCTGCTGTTCATCGATTTTGAAAAGGCGTTCGACAGTGTCAATAGAGAATTTATTTGGCTATAAGTTCCATTGAACTCACAAAACTAAAATTTTAAATATTTAAGTAGACCTGTTTTATTTTCTATTAGCAGACCCGTGTTTGCGTTACTTTGTAAAGTTTAAAAGCCAAAGTCTGAGCTTTCCAATTCTGGATTAAATGAGGCAGGAGACAATGTGACCCGTGTCAAATATTAAATTTGTATTTGAGTAAATTTCTGGCTGTCCCACTTTTATAGCACCTTTAACGACCGCTGACCTGTCTTACACTCTAGTTCGGGGGCTTAGTTTTTTTTTTAAAGCATTTAAAATAAGGACATAATCGACCGAACTGGAGTGGCAGACTCTTCTCGGCTGGACAAAAAGTCCAAGTTTCTGTCTAGTTTCGGCAAGGCCCTAGTAAGTTTTCATTAGGAAAAATCTTGACGAGGAAAACTTGTCAGATACTTGGCAATCCCTTGCTGGATTTCAGTACCAAAAATTTAGACGAGGTAAACATTTCCAACACTCGTGAGGCCCTCCCTTGTAAAAACTTGTCGGACATGTTTCGGTACCCCATCAGGAATGGTCTCTTGTACACAAAAAACAATAGTTTTACTAGCACCGTGCAATATCAGTATCATGCGACACTTTTCTCACTCTTTTCTTTGTCTTATTTTTTCATATCACAATTTTTACTATGCGTTTGAGACATCTGTAAAAACTTGTTTTAAGTTGTTGTACATAAAAGCCATACATGAAATCCTATGCATTCTGTATGTATTTGTTATTCAATATGGTATGAAACACATTAGGGTATGAAACTATTCACTTTCGACATTGATTGTATAGCGAGTTAGCCCAGTGGGTCTGACTAGCAGAAGATCACGGGATCAAGTCCCACATAAGTCAACTTTTTTTTTGCCTCACGATGCAAAAGGGTTTATAATCGCCAAGGCTCTTGTTCTAGCCTTTGCAATCGATTTATGAAACGAAATACAGGCTGGCTGAATTTTTTATACCTGAAAAAGCTTATGTTGAGTTTTTAGGGACACCATCCCCCTGAGAAATCCGCCTTTTTGGAAAACGCGAAGTGATCTAATCTTCCAAAACTATTGATCTTAGATGAAAAATTGTAAAGCCAAGATTGTAGGCAACTAAAATATCCTATTACTAGTCCATTTTTTTTCGGTGTGGGCAATATTTTCAAGGTTGTGTCATCTTATTATTTGTAAAAAAACATTTATACATTTTTGTCATTCTCGAATAAGTTAACGTAAATTACCTTCAAAAATGAGAATCTTAGAACACTAAATTTCCAACATTTTGATATATTTTTAAAGATGATGCGATACCACAGTCAAAAAATACGGCCATTTTGGTTGCGCTAAAATGAAAACTCCGGAGTAAATAACATACTAAATTGTTATTAAAATTAAAACAAACACCTAAATGACTGTAACTTTTGACTGCGCTATCGCATCATCTTTCTTCAAAAATATATCAAAATAATGGAAATTTAATGTTCTAAAATTCTCATTTGGAAAGTAATTCACGTAAGTTTCCTCGGGAACGTAAAAAATTTGTAATTGCAAAAAAATTAAAAATAAATTACAGAACCTTGAAAATATTGCCTGCACCAAAAAAAACTATAGATATAAAAGAAAGATGGTTAAATTGCCTACAACCTGGGCCTTACAGTTTTTCCTCTAAGATCAATAGTTTCGGAGATATCGGTTCATTCGCATTTTCCAAAATGGTAGATTTCGCCAGGGTCATGGCGATAGCATCCCGAATAACCGGCCCTCTTTCATTTATAAAAAAATCAGCTTACCAATATTTCATTCCGCGAAAAAGTCTATCTGTATTGTACTTTATCGGCTCAATTGACTTAGCAGCTAATTTTTCAAATGCTCCAACTTAGAACTGGGATATAGCACCATCTTCAAAAATATATGAAAATTTGTTAAACTTTGTTGTCTAAAATTTGTATCACGAGAACAATTTACGTAAGTTTCTTATGAAATGAGAAAAATGTGAAAAAGTAATAAAAGTAAAAAAATAAAATGTCTTAACCTCAAAAATGTTGTCCACGCGGAAAAAAGTTTTGATGAAAAATAAAAGATAATTTTATTTCCAACAAATTTGATTAAGACAACTTTTTACTTAAAATCGATAGTTTCGGAGATATAGATCAATTCGCGTTTTCCAAAATGGCGGATTTCCCCAGGGGGATGGCTTCCCGAAAAACTTAACATAAGCTTTTCTAATAGCCCTCTTTCAGGTATACAAAATTCAGCCGTCCTGTATTTCGTTCCACAAAAAAGTCTAATTTTCCTGTGCTAAAATCTCCAACCAAGAAAAGCAAGAACTCCTTAAGAAATGCAGTCACCTTCATACGAAATACATAATAGTGTTTTTCATCACCCAGCAAGGAAAATATAACGACTGCTATGTGGTAATGTGGTCGTGAATTTATTAAAAGTTATTGTTCTCGATTTGATTTGTCGCATGACTTTTATTGCCATTGGATTTCGCTTTGCCAAAAATGTATTTTTTTTTTTTTTGTTTTCAATATTTGTTGCCCACTTATTCAACGTCATATACATAGCTAGACGCCTCCTTTTTTTCTCTCCAAAATTTCAAACCATATTAATAGTCTCCTTAACGATCGACAATTTGAATTTTTTTTCCATTTCATCGACTGAGACCAAATCTTCTATTTATCCGACTGAGTAACGTTTAAGTTTTTAGTTGTTTTTTTGTGTTGAAAGCCAAGAACCAACCATCTTTTCTCCCTCATATATGTAGGAGGTGTAGACATTTTTTGACGCCGAATCCTTTATCATCTTGTCTTTATTTTTTCGTAAAATGTATAACTTTTATACTCTACAATGCTCCTCGGTGTAAGTAAAAAACGATTTGAACAAAAATGAATGAATATAATATAAATGTAAAATAAAACTATACGTTTTGAACTTTATATAAGTTTATTTTTCTAATATAAGAAAATTTACATATTGATTTGCAGTGGTCAGCTTGCAAGAACAGACTAAAATTATTAATTTGCAACTGTACCAAACATTGCTTCTTGTTGCTGATTTTAATCATTCACTTGATAAGTGTTCTCTCATCTCTTTTAACAGTTTCTACAGTTTACAGTTTCTACATATGTTATTAAAATTTATGTTGCTTCTTTGATTGAAATAATTGAGTAGAAATAGGATTCAACATAAGGGTGACCAGATGTCATAACTTGTACATACATATCTAAGAATATATTGTAAACTTTACCGTTAGTCTTTAACGCAATAAATTAAATAAATAACAAAAAAAAAATATACTTAATATACGAGTATATTTGAAAAAGAAGAGATAACAAAATATTTGTATTTATTACTGCTGATTATTTTCAATCAAAACAACCAAATTTCATGAGTTTCAAAATAACGAAAGGAAGTACTACATAAATGTACGTCCGCGAACCATGTAATCATGAACGTCCGTGCCTGTCAAAAACACGAAAGACGAAATGAACGAAATAACGAACTGTATAATCAGGCTCTTATTGTTACTTGAGATTTTGGTTCGGTGGTTCTGTTTTTTAGTTTGAACTCCTTGAATTTTTATGTGTAGTTCAATAAAATGAAAAGGCTTGCTAAATTAATGCTTGAAATATTCTTATTCTTTGTAAGAATAGTTCAAAGTCAACTTGCATTATACTAATATTGTTATTAAAATTGACTAATATCGGCCAGCCGAAAATTCGGCCAACAAAAAGTAATTAACACACTTTTTGGAGAAGTAAAAGAAATTAAAAAGTACCAATAAGTTGGATTTTTATTGTTAGGCCTTAATTACAATAGATGTTTTTTTTGCAAAAAGTACAAAAGTGAGAAAAACATGTAAACAAACATGATAAACATGACGTATTCCACAGAAAAGTACTTCCAAAAAAAGATACGCAAATTTTTGTGATAGATAAATTTAACCACCATACATAATTTTTAATTGTTTGTTGTCTTCAGCAAATTCATTTCTTACTTTTGTACTTTTTGCAAAAAAATTCATTCATAAATTTTGTATTTGAACAATGCCTGATTCTTGTAACTTATTTTTATCTGCAACTTAACCTCTGCACCTTTCCTTTTCAACGACATACAATAAATCAACCAAAAATTACCCTTACTCAGTAAAAACAAACTTTGCCCTACTAAAATTATGAATTACTTTGTGGATACAACAGTTATTTTTCTAAACCTATAAAACCACCAATTTGTTTGATTTGATGCCAATACAACTCAATATATTAGCTTTTTATGTGAACCTTAATTTTTTTTTGTTTTGAGACTTTGTTTTGCTGATTTGTTTCGTTTTATAAATCTCCAAGAAAAAGCCGATAAGGTCCTCTTAAAAAGCTAATATCTTGAGTTCTATTGGTGGGATTGCCAAAGATAAATGACAGAGCATCATAACATATATTTTTGAAATTAATTGAGAGAAACAAATTGGAAAATCGCTATTTTTAAAACCTCACCCTGCCCGAGGCTGAACAAAATCTGCCAGACTTTGGTTTTCGATACCACGATATAATTACCTACTCGTACAAACCCTCATACTCATATTTTGGTTATCCAACCACTATACCACTTTGATGTCTGCTGTTAGACTATATAACATTAACATACTATGGTAGGCAAAATCAAATACACAGTGGCAAATGTTTAAAAATTTGCTACTGAAAAAGTAGCTTTTTCCTCAAGGAAATGAAGTATCACCAATGAATTTTCCGGGGAATCCTATAATGAATTTAACATGGGCTTGGTCTAGGAGGTAAGTAGGTGCACCCATTCTCGATAAAGATTTTGAAATGAAATCACCGCTTACTTGGAATCATGAAATTCATGAGTTCATTATTCTTGGTGAAAAAACTGATATTTGAGATGTGATGATTTAGTCAAAGAAAAAGGATTTATGAAATCGCTGCGCTCATGGAATCACCGAATTCATAAGTTTTTTTGTTGTTGTTGAAAAAACTTATGCTTGAGATATGACGATTTAGTAGAATAAAAAGGATATACATGAAATCAACGTGCTCGTGGAATCTTCGAATTCATAAGTTCTTTTCTTGGGTACCTTAACAAAATAGTTCTTATGGTGTAATGCTTTCCTGAAAAAAAAAATAGATGAATTTCATGATTCCATGGACACAGTGATTTTATTATAAAATAAAACAGTTCATCCTTATAGGATTCCCTTAAAAAGAGCCCATTAAATTTTAAAAATGTAATAGAAATATTATGTTTACCGACTCTTATAACTATCACTGCATGAATACACTTTGAATTTTATGCTTCCAGAAAAAGTTTTGTTTTCTAATTTTATCGCAATCAAAATTAACCCTCATCAATGAACCAAATGGACATATGGACTTAATGTATTACCCTTCATGCGTAGATAAAGCACAACATGCTACTTAAATGGCAAACTGGTGACCGGCTGCATTACGTTTCATGAGTGGAATCAATGCATAATCTCTCCTATATCACTGTGTCATTAGGACGAAGCGAATGTTACAGTTTCATACCATTATTGCAAGATTACGTTAATTTATCTAAGGCCTTACCTCTAATGACAGCCAGACACCTTAAAACTCTTAAACTAATCGTATCATTTGCGTTGTAGTGTCAAAACTAAACTAATTTTTATATGCTCTTTGGGCAACTATTTAGCAATCACAATCAAAAATACCCCTACAGTGCGGACTTGGCTACGTGAAATTTGGTCCCAAATATAAAATGAAAAACAGCCCCAAAAATGTATATGGGAAACAGCAAAAACAAATAAAAGTTTAAAATTTGTGAATTGGGCCCATTTTTCATGGCTTTGGGGCATTTTTTCATTCTTAATTTTGGGGTGAAATTTTCATTATGAAAAATGCCCCCAAATTTGTTTTCTTAAACCAAAATAGAAAAACTTTGATAACCGACTAACTGACAACCTAGGTGCCTGGCAGGCGACTGAGCATACCCTTACGTGAGTGGGACAGAGGACCCAAAAAGCCAGTTAAAATCATTGAACCCGCGAAGTGGGCCAGGCAGGGTAATTTTAAGGCTATCCCAATATTCACAAACCGATGCCGACGCAAAACACTTTTTGTACGATTGTAATTTTTCTGTTGTTGTTGCTTCTCATACTAATTTTGGGGCAATTTTTTCATTTTTTGTTTGGAGTCATTTTTCATAAGTTTGGGGCCATTTTTCCATTTCGAAAATTGCTGGCCAGCAACAAAAAGTAGGGCAAAGTATAGGTGATTGTGTAGGTAGTAGACCAGTTGTTTCTTGCCAAATTATTGTTTAAAGTAATTTTTAAGTTTAAATCTTTAAATGTATAAAGGTTTTTTTCTTATTTTTAATAAAATTATTTTTAGTTTTTTTTTTTTGGAAGAATAATATGTTTGTTGACGTTAAGTTATAAAATTTAACGTACTATTTGTATATTTTATTGTAAGTTTTTTGACGTCACATATAATAGTGTGTTTTAAATAATACTAATTATTTGTATTTTATATTATTTTTGTTAACCAATAAAGGCCTGATGAAGAGCATAAACATGTTCGAAACGTTGCGATGAACAACTAATATCTTTTATTGCATTTGACATATAGCCAACAAAAATTATAATTATTTATCTATAACGATACAAAGGTTACTAAAATCATAATTTATTAAGCGTTTTAATATATAGAATAGATTATTTATTTATTTATTTATGTTTTGTTTTTTTTTTGTAACTGAATTTATTTTTTGATAATTTTTTTTAAATAAAGTTAAAAAAAATGTGTCCACACACTTATTTTTGAAGACTAAAAAATGTCTGTACCTACAACACTTTTTTGGCTGCAGTACTACCTTCTAATATTTTTCTCCGGCAACACTGATCTTGTAACACGGGTCGAATGATCGAGAAAAAGATGACAGAAAAAAAGGTAAAAACCAAACAGATTGCCATTATAGCCCAGTCGACAGAGACAAAAATGATTTTTCGTAATGCACAAATAGATTTTATAATTGAAATTGCTTAATGGGTTGTCTCTGAGTATAAAAAAAATCGGCGTGGCTGTAGGTGTTGTGCATCATCACCCGCCATTTTGAAAAACGAGTTTTAGCTAATATCTCGAGAACGACTTACTGTACAATTTTTGTTTACATACATATAATACATATACATACAAATAGAACATAAGATTATTTTTCTTTTCTTTATACAAATTTTTCTTGTAAGATTTATACTTTCAGAGTTAAAGCACCGAAAAGTTACCCCTTTTTCAATTTTGCTCTACGACTCCTGAATGCTTGTTAATAATAATGAACAAAAATAACAAATCATACAAAAAAAACTTTGTATAAAGAAAATAGAGATAATTATCATAAGTCGTTCTTGAGATATTAGTTTAAACGTGTTTTTCAAAATGGCTCCTGACGCACAACACTTACAGCCGCGCCGATTTTTGTTTATACTCAGAGATGCAGTCCATTTGCCACTTTCAATCATAAAATCTGAGCGGTATGTTTTTGCAAAGAAAAAAAACCTGCCGAATAGACTATTATTTGCCTCCCATTTTCTGTGCCTAATTTCATTTTACAAATAATAAGAGGCCTTTCGGTTGTTCGACTTAATCTTCTTTCGAAAAACTCTGATAGTTAAGTACTCATAATTACACTCCCTTTCACTTGTTTGAGGCCACTATTTTCACAAAAGTTTTTTCGCGATAAATACCTGTAGGAAATATTTTTCATGGAAATTTTTGATACCAGTGCGTAGGTAAATATATTTTCGAATAAAAAAGTATAAATTAAAAGGGGTAACTTGGAAATTCAAAAGGAATTTCACAAATTATAAGAATGGACTGCAAAAATGTGTATACAAAAAGCGTCACTTGATTGAGGCCACTTGAAAAATCTTATCCAGCATCAGAAACTTTTCGAGATAGCCAGGCCCAAGCGTGTTTGTTTGATTCCGGTGAATAGGGTGGCCATGGTAAAAGTCCAACGTTTTCCGACTGAATCCAGGTTCTAGCTTCCCTGGAAGTTTGGAAAGGGGCTTTGTCTACTTGGAATATCCACGGTAGAGGTTCAAGAATATTCTTTAGCTTTGGAAATACCCGTTACAGCAGGCATTTGTAACTATTTCCGTTCATTGTTGTAGTTATAAACTCCAATTCAATTGTTCTATAATAAGTGAAAGCTCCCCACACCATAACACCTGATGTATGACTGTGATGTCTTGACAAAATAAGTTCTTCTTTTCTTTAATCGTGAAAATAAAAGTTGTAACCATCGTGTCGGTCAAGAATAAACTTTTTTTGTCATCTGAAAAGACGACCTTTTTCCATGCGTTGCTACAGGCAACATGCTCCCTTGCGAAATTCATCCGTAGTGCCTTGTGTGTGCAGTAGAATCGGTTTCTTTTTGATTTTCATACTCGTTACCACTGGTTTTAATGATCCTTAAAACCGTCGAAATACTGGCTGATACCCCACTTGTTGACCTTATTTTAGGCGCTGATAGTGTGGAATTTGAAGCTAGCCGCTGAATGAGTCGCTTTTCTCGGATTGTTGTTGCTTGAGCTGTGCGTCCTTTTCGTTTTTCCATAGTTTTCACTGTCTGCTAGATAGTTGTTGACAATGGTCTTAGTTCTGTTCGGTCACCAAGCTTTTTCTCGGCCTGAGAATCACAGTTCCTTTAAAGCACCTATTGATCCTCTTTCTGCTTCTGTCGACGTGTTTCCAGAGCCCATTTTAACTTGAAATTTAATATAAAATATAGTTTTCTATTCTTTCTTAAATATTTTAAACTTTTGTTTGAAAAAAATGGCGATGCTAACTTTTACCAAGCAATTTTTGGAACGGCCTCAATCAAGTGACGCAACTTTTTCTTTCCATTTTTTGCAGTCCATTCACATAATTTGGGATTTTCCAAGTCCTTTTTTATTGCAAAATATATATACCTACTCACACGTATCAAAAATTTCCAGGAAAAAAATTGCTTACAGGTATTTATCGAGAAATTTTTTTTATGAAAATAGTGACCTCAAACAAGTGACAGGATGTGTATATCAAATAAAACTAATTTACAAGTATGTTATAAGTGCTTGACAACAAAAATTAAAGGTGGCACGGAGCTTATTTTGTTTCAGTTTTAAGTTCTTACACATTCTCTTAGCGGTATCTCATGAGACGAAAAAAAATTTGAAAAATTACTACGTGTCATATCATTAACAACAATTATTAAGAAAAAAAATTTCCAAGAATAAGAATGTAAATACTGCGCCCTCTGGAAATGTCAATTCTGTTTGTCAATCTTAAGTCTTAATAAAGCTTATTTCTCACGAATTATTTATATGAGCATTAAGTTTTTCATAAAATATTCTTCCACCACATCTTACATGCCCCAGAAAGACACTCAAGAGATATTTATACGAAGCACCTACATTGACAAGTTTCCTCAAGTTAAATTAATATTTAATCAATAATAAACGAATGTGTCAAATTTTCTAAAAATTGAGAACCTAAGTCCCTGAAATACATTTTATTAAAATCATGAAATAAATTAAGCACCAAAAACCCACACACACTTCTTGGGTAGCATATAAAGTCAATTAATTCTCGTGTAGTAGGGGTCCATTGTCTCCGAATAGTAATTACTACCGGGTGAATTGGAACCGGAAGAGAAAGAAGATGGTGATGATGACGTTGGTGACGGAGAGGAAAAAGGCCCGGGCAGACGTTGGTAATGACGGTATGGGTAATGGTACCGGTCCTGGTAATTATTATCAGCCAGTGTCATCGTACGATTTGCATAAGCGGGATAGTATTCGGGTTCGGGGTCAGGTCTATTGCTATATTCAATTTTGCCTCCGTTGAAGGGTGTTTGGCTGTCTGTGTTGGTGGAGGCATCGGCAGTATAGGGTTCTACTCTGTTCAGTGTTTTTGCTGGCTGAGGCAAAGCTTGTGAAATGGTATTTTGTTGCTCCCTGGAATTCATTTCCGCTAATTTACTGACCCTGGTCCGGGCGGCGACTCCACTTGTCATTACCATGATTGTTGGATTCATCGTGTCCATGTGTTCTTTGAGGCAGCCTTGGAGCATGTTGAGGAAAAAGAGAAACGATAGTAGGGTCATTGCCGTCATAATCGATGATCCACTGGTTTTTGCTGATTTTCCCGTTGAATGAACGGGACCAGTAGTGTCGGGAACATGGACTGCTGCTGGAGCAGGGTGGTAATCATAGCCTCCTGGTGCCGCATGTCCACCACTAGAACCTCCCATATGACCACTTTAGGTAAAGGGTTATGAAATAAAATTGGAAGAAAATATTAATAAACTTCAATTATCGAGTATGTGATATGATTTTATAAAACATACCCATAATCGTTTGAATGGTATCCATGATGTTGTCCTCCGCCATAAGATCCACTTGCACTTGTGCCAGAACCAGCATGTCGTATAATATGGGTTACTGAAGCGACACCTGGAACTGATCGATGTCCATACCTAGAATATTGTAAGATTTTTTATTTTAACTAAAACACCAACTTTCTCTTACAAATTAGGTACACATCAACAATAGTTCAAGCGAAGTTCCTACCAATTTGAAGTAGATTTAAGGACATTTGTTAACACTCCTTGATTTAAATAATAATAAACTCCATGGTAGATATAGAGAGCCCAAAATTAATGCATTCACTAAAGTTCGAACCTCAGCTCTTTCGTTTAATAAAATGTATTATTTATTTAATAAGCTCTTAAATGAAAAATTAATTAAAAAAGTTACTTATACTTTATTAATGGAATTATAAACGAAGATACAAAGGAGATTGCACAAACATTTATAGGCGAGCTAGTCTACCTACTCAACAGTAATGAGACAAACATCGTTGAAAAGGTTTTTGCGTGGTCTTTATTTTGTTATATATTTTTTAATATATAGGGTAAAGTCGGGTGATATGGCACCACGGGGGACATGGCAACCTTTCAATATTTCCAACTTAATGACTTTTTTTTAAACAATGACTTAAGAATATCTTTAAGTTTCACACAAACTTCTAACGGGTGCAATTGAAATCCAAGAAGCTTGTTAAATGTTTAAACTACAACCGAAAATACAAAAAAAATGTGATTTTTTTGTTAGACTATTTGTTTTTTAATTTTGTAAATTTAATGTAGAAACGAAAGTATTCGATGTCAGGTCTTCGTTTTAACGGAAAAACAAAGAGTGAATCGTGTCTGTTTGTTTCTTTTTACCGCTATAACTGCACATACATAAATGTTCTTTTCATTTCGAATAACAGTGTCAATGTTCAAAGGCTGATATGGCACCCCTCAAATTCAGTACATTTACACTGGTGCCATATCACCCCTTCCTGATTCTTATAAATGTTTGGTTTTTTATTTTAGAACATTTTTTTTGTAACTTTCGAGTGCATGAAGTGCACAATTTGTCAAGCCCCATTGCATTTTCAGATATATACAACAACTGTGGCAACAAAAATCACTTAAAATGTAAAGTTCCATATCAACCGCCAGAAGGTGCCATATCACCCGCCATTGTTTTCATTTGTTATTTTTGTAATGTATTTTGTTATTGAAAAAAAATGTGTTTTGCATTGTGAAGTCCCCTAGTAATCCATTTTTTTTTTTTTTGGTTTATAATTTAGCTACAGATTATATAAATCTATGTTTGAAATGATTATCCTTTCTACTTTTAAAGTTATAAGAAAAACAAAAAAGGGGTGCCATATCTGCCGCCTTTGCCCTAATTAAAATATTTTTAAGAAAAAAAAAATGAAACTCGAACTTAAAGCTATTATTTATACACTCATGGAACTGAATTTCAAAAAATTTCACTGACGCGCATTTGAAAAATCGAATTTTCAAAAAAAAAAAAACATCTACATACAAAAAAAATAATATGAGTCTATTCAATAATGAATAAGTCAAAAATATTAAAAGTGATTGCAAGGGAAAAACTGTTAATAAGAATGCAAAAAAAAATATTTTTTTATTCAAAATTTAATATCACACACAACTTTTTATCAAAATTCTAAGAGCCGTTCTTAAGAAAAACTAAATTTTTCTTAACATGATTATTTCAAATATTCTTGAAGATAATAAAAAACTACTTTAAACCAAGTTTAAAAAAAAAAAAAAACTGACCAAGTCGATTTCAAAATTTTTGAGTTTTCCAAAAAAAATTGGGCTGTGGTTGAATTAAGAAGTGGGAACCCCGAACTTAAAATTTTTGGGTGGTGTTTATCATTGGATGGTATTGTCCACCTTCGGGAAAAAAGTTATTAAGCTTTTCTTTTTTATAGCAACTCCCCAAAATCAAAAAAAATCGTCTACAGCCCCCAATACACGACTTATGAGCATGAGACTAAGTGGCGTTCGTTTGTCCACTGGCTGTTTATGATTATTCACCAAAAATCATCGTTTTTCGACCCTTAGTTCAAAAGTTATTCAACATCAGCATCTCACACCAATTTTCGTTTCTGTTTTTATTTTCAAGATTTTTCCATAATCGCAAGATGATTGCATTGATGGCATAAATCATTTAATAATATGAGAAGAGAATAAAACTGTTCAATTTAATGACAACAACATTTATTATATAAAATGTAGGTACCTTTATGTTTTAAACCGGAGCACGCAGCAAAATGTTTCAAAATTCGTTTTTTTAAAGGGATTTGTATTCACGTGAGCCTTTTTCTTGCGTTATTACAAGATACATTTTCACTTTAAATTTAATACCGAATTGAGAACAAATAAACACTGAATTCTTAAAACGAAATAAACTCATTTACGATACTGTTGGACTTACTGCGGACTTAAAAGCACATGATGTCCATATGGTGACTGATGGGCATGACCTATTCCAACGGGAATCATTTCCGTCACTGGTGATGGTTGATACTTGTGATAGTGAGTTCCGTGATTTCCTGTTTTAATCTGATTTAGGTACAATGAAATTCTTCAAATTAACAAAATTCCAAATGTTCACATATCCTGATGCTCACCAGTCGAAAAGCCTCTAGGACTTCAGAAAGTTTCATTATTTAAAGGTATACACCTTGGCACTATAAAACTGCAGTCACCTTCTCGTCACTCACTATAATAAATGCACGTTCAACCGCTAATTGCTCTCTCTGTTCCAACCAAATATACTACGATATTAAGCGTTGCTCATACCAAGCCAATTTGACACTAACTGAGACTGACTGGCTAATGCATTTTCATGTTAACAGAGATGAAAACTTGTGGTTGTGAGTTGTGACTTGCGACTATTTAGTTTTTGCCGGTTAACATGAAAATTGGGAACAAACTTTTGCACACCTGGATGGGCAAAAGAGTCGCTAGCACTTGCACTACCTTTATATGTAGGTATTTCTAACGGCATCGGCATTAAGCGTCACATACGCTAGAAATTCATCAAACAACAATGACTTTGGATTATTGCGTCACCAGAGCGAGTAATTGTATGAATTAACACACGTCAGTGTGAACATAGGTGTGTATATGATGAATATCGAAAATTTGGTTAGGCGGTGTATGATGGTTAGATTGAAGCCGTGCCGACGACACAACTGACAACAGTACTCGTAGCTCGTAGGTTTATCTTTTTAATAGGGATATTTTGATCCTGCTCAAATGGATTGTCATGTCATGTAATTTGCAATCAAGCCATAGGCTATGATCAAGCTTGGCATCCATGGAGAAATTAGATGTGGAAAAGAGAAGCATTTTCAGATATGACCATGGGGAATTATAGATCTCTTGGTTTTTGATAAGAGTATTTTGATATTTTATTAATTAACATAAGATTAGAAATTATAATAGAATCGTATAAATGTGGTTGGCTTAACATAATACAGTCATTTAAAATAAAAGTGCACTGAGAGAAAAATGTATGCTCTCAATGCAGAGACTTTTATATGCTATATGTATGTTCAGAATTTTGGTCGCAAGGTATGCTTGGAATGATCTCAGTTAAATTCAAGGCAGGGGAAAACAGGTTCATGACAAGAAGCGAAGTTAAGATAAAAATGCCTCACTGTTAGGTAATACACAACAAAGAAAAAGAGACTATGGAATGAGTACAGAAAGCTGTACCCATTTTATAAAATTAAAGTACAAACAACACATTGTGACTCTTATAGTTAGGGCGTTAACGACATCATCAGCCTCGTTTTGTACGTCCTTAATTTGTACGTCCTAAATATTTTCTAAAAAGTACTGTAAGTTTGGAGTGGATTAAAAAGTTATAGAGGGGGGGGGCAAACGGGGTAATTTTTCCAAATTAATCTAAAACTATAGATTCTTTTGAAAAAAGTTGTAGGTAGGTAACTATATTGTAGGTCAGAAAATTCTACACAAAAAAGATTGTAACAATTTTTTCGTACAATTGATAGATTTGGAGAACAGCAGTCGAAATCATTTGGGTTGAGCACATTTAGTCAAATAAATGTTATATGGGAGGGTATTTATTATATTTTTGGATGAGGAATTTTTTTTTGGGATTTGGTAAGATATTTTCTATTAAGGAACCAAGTTTTAAGAGTGGTACCAGAAGGGAAATCTTCGAAAAATAGATTTTTATTATTTTTTTCAATGACTCACGAGAAGCTTATTTTTTCAAAAAAAGATCAAACAACAGTAAAATTATCTACAAATGACATACACTCCGCTCCACTTGAATAGAAACAAACTTTTTTTTACTATCAGAGCTTGTAGCGCTTTGGTCAATGTATAAATTCATCTTTTGGTTTTAGTTTCTATAAGAGGGATCTATTGCGAAAAAAACTGCAGGGACAGAATAATTCAGGAAAATACCATAGGTAAGGTTATTTTTTACCACTTTTCTAATTACTTTTTAAATACACTGTTTTTTTTTTTTGCGCCACTTGAATAGAAACAGTGTGTGTTTTGTCTCTATAGATTACGATAAGAAGAAAAAATATTGTTATAATAATAGAAGTGAAGATTAAAAATAATAATTGTTTGATTAAAGAAAAGATGGGCCCCCGAAAACCATAAAACCCTGCAGAAAAAGCCAAAATAGAAGTAGCTTCATGCGGAAAAAAAACTACCCCTATGCACAATTGCCAAACAAATAAGTAGAAGTGTGAAAATTGTTAGGTCGAACCTTAGAAATTGAGAAAACTATTGAAAAATGTGTAAGAAATTCAAGAGCCACAACAGAATCAGACCGAAGAAAGATAACTATACTGGCTTCAAAGCGAGTCTTAACACTTTTAGACGTGTCATTCGTGGGTCACAGCCAGCGGCCAAATGAGGCTTTTTAATGCCTTTTTTCATTGCCTGCGGCTTATTTTGTTTTTAAAAAGGCTTATTTTTCATTAATTCTAGGTATACTAGATCTTATCTTAACTTAACAAATTTATTTTTAATTTTCTAAAACATTCTAAAAAAGAATTATGAAAAAAGTATTATAACTGTGTTATGAAATATTTCCTTTTCTTCAGAAACTAGTTAACTATATTCTTTGCCTGCTGCATTCCTCGGATACAGTTATAAGAATTGTTTCGTGCATTAATTTAAACAAAACGAAGATCAGTAACATATTAAAGACAGACATACATTGAGTGGAATTGTTCACGCAAATACGCTTTTAAAAAATCGAAATTGCTACGAGTTTCAATTACAAGAAACCCATATCTCTTTATTTCAAAAATCCATGTATGATTTTAAGGATCAGGATGCGACGACCTTAATTAAAATTTAAAACTAAATGTGTTTAAATTATATACTATAAAAAAAAACATCCAGTGAGGCATTATTTCGTCGATAAAGGCATTATTTTTTTCAAATGAGGCATGATTTTTCCTAAACGGGTTGGCAACGCTGGTCACAACATTAAAAGCGCCTAAAATTAAAGAAAAAACCACCGTTAAATTCAATAGGAAGACACAATATAATATATTTTTGCAGGAAGAATATGACGTGGAAGAAAGAGTGGACAAAAGTGGTATTTTCTGACGAAAAAAATTCAATTTAGATGGCCCGGACTGATATCATTACTATTTTCATGCTATGAGGAAGGAATCAAGGTTTCTGGAGCGCCACCAAAGCCGAGAAGGCAGTGTAATTGTGTGTGCGATTTACTGGTTTGGAACAATTGATCTGGAGTTTCCCACATTGAAAATAACGGCAAACTCCTACAAGGAAAGATTGCAAGAAGCATTCCCTAAGTTTACCTATGTCTTTGGACCAATACCATGGACATTTCAACAAAACAACGTGCCAATCCACAACGCAAGGATCTTTAACAGTTGGATATCCGAAAAAATGTTACCTTACTTCAATGTCCACCGTATTCTCCGGACCGAAATATTATCGAAAACATAATGGATGGATGGTTCGTAGAGTGTACGATTCTGACCGACAACATGAGGACAAAGAATCACTTACTACTGCAATCAAAGCATAATGAAGTGCAATTTCTTTAAATTATATAAAATAACTTCATGATTCACTTTCCGACAGGGTTTTTGAAGTTTTTATTTCAAATAAAGGTGGTAACACACATTTTTAAATATAATAAATAAATAAATAAAAACCTACGCTCTTTTACTGCATTTTTTGAATTTGTTTCCTTATTTAAGAGAATGTTTCTATTTTTTTTTTCAAGTGGCGCGCCATGGCGCAAAAAAAACAGTGTATTTAATAAAGTTATTAGAAAAGTGGTTTAAAATATCCTAATGGTATTTTCCTGAATTATTCTGTCTCTGCAGTTTTATTCGCAATAGATCCCCCTTATAGGAACTAAAACCAAAAGGTGAATTTATCAATTTGCCAAAGTGCTACCCCCTTTACTTTTAGCTCCAATCCGAGTTTAGGGTACTTTTTAGGTAATGTTTGGAATGTAAAAATGGAGCTCTCCACCAAAATTCAGCTTTGTCGGAATTTTTTGGAAATGAATATCTTATTTTCCTGGACTAATAAAACTATCTTAGAAAAAGTTATATTCATTTTTAAATTTTTCAATTTTTAGTGCAACAAGCATAATATTACCAAGTTCCAACGGTATATGTATAATGTATATGGTGATGAAACTTCGAACATATAAGTTTTTGGTCATAAGAAATAAGAATCTTAAGAGTCCATAACAAAAATCTGCCTTGGAAGGGATTTTTTTGAGAGAAGGGTAAGAGTGCAAAACTATTACGAGCAAAGCCCTCCCAAAAATTAACTCGAAGGCTCGTTCAACAAGTACGTTGTTTCCAATATGCTCCACGTATCCCATATCCAACCTATCTTAGCCGCTGTCGGCTATAATTTCAGCTTTTTACTATGTCAACGTTCGCTGTATAGCCAGTAAAGATCGCCGATGAATTTTCTCCTCAATGCTCCTTTGATACAAACTGGACCAAAAATCATTCATTCATTCAGACCGGAATGATTAAGGTCTTTTAAAAAGTCTCTTTGTTTCTCTGAGAGTGGGTCTTTACTACTTGATTGCCGTCTTAGACCGAAGAAACAGTAGTTGGCAAGAGTAATTCCTCGTTTGAAGAAGCACTGATGCTATTTTGCGCTGTTCCACTACCTAGGTAGAGAAGTCCTGGATAGCTTCGAGTTATATCCTGTCTATTGTTATTTTTTCCCTAGTCGACAATGTTGAAATTCCTTTCTCGATTATAGTATACACATCCGCAACAGCAACCTTTACCTACAACTTAAGTTTGGATATCGCCAACGCGTACTTCGTTTATGTCGGGTGAACGGAAATGTTCGCCATCATCATCATCCAATTTGAATGGAGTATTTGAGTGTTCTGCCTAGCACCAGTATCTTGTCTATCTTCACCGTTTAGAAGTCTAAACAAGTGTTCTTTCCATATCCTCAGCACTGGGCTCTCATCACGTAACTCTGACGATATCGTTATCGATAGCTATGCTTCACGTAAGAATACAAAACGTCTATCGTTCAAACGATATCGAATTGACGATTTGAGTTTTGCTTCATGTAATTAAAAAAGCTGTCATTTGCTATCGTCTCGACGATATCGACTGCTCGATACCTATTTAGCTATCGTCTTGGTTTGTTGTGTTAGTTTCAGATGTAATTTCTTACATTTTACGAGCCGACAACAAATTTTGGGACTGGATGTATAATAACAAATATATTTATGATAGTTTATAGGTGCAGGTGTCGTGATATCGAAAGCGAGTCTACCTACCCAAAAGTAGCTTATCATACATCGTCGGAGAGGTTATTGCATGTACTTCGTTTTGTTATATTATGGCTTAAAAAACGTTTAGATTTACAAAACGGTAAATAGACAAATAATGCAAATGTTTACTGGTCTACCAACTCAACTCAAATAATGTGTCATACGTTCAAAGGGTTATTGTGTCTTCATTTCATTATATGGCCAGTAGTTATAAACCGTGGGGTTCGGGAGTTATGCGGCCTTAAAACCACAACAAACATCACTAATGCAGTTCTCATTAGGCGTGTACCATCAACTGAGCGCTCCGAGCGCTCAAAGATTTTTTAAGTGAGACAAAAAATCTCAACTGAGCACTAAGATTTTTTGCGGAGATTTCTGATCCAAAAATTTCTTGGATTCACAATTCAATTTTTTTTCTCAGCTGAAACAGCTGTTTGTTTTACAACCAATTTATAATTTTTTGAGGATGTGCAAATAAGAAAGTAGTAAATAAATACAAAATAAAGACGGAATGTTGGTGAAAACTCAAACTAATTGAATTAGCTATAATCATTTTCATTAATTTCAATAAGTTTTTTGCTTTAACAATTAAATATTTAAAGAAAAGTTGAAATCTTATTTCCAAACTTGTATAAAAATAATATAACACATGTTTTTTTTGAAAGAGAGCGGAGAATGTTGTCCCACCAAAAGATTCTGCTTCCGTTAATCTGACATTGAGCGCTCAATGAGCGCTCAGTATGTGGTACACGCCTATTGTTAACTTGTACCTCTATAGGAACCAACGCAGCAGTATGTCATGCATTGATGGAAAGCTTATTTTGTGTACTTTATTTAATTATATGCCGTGAATCTGTAGAACTCGTCTTGGTCAACCCACTCAACAGAAATGTATCATGCATCGTTGAAAAGGTTCTCGGCGTTTCGAAGGCCGAATATCTCTGCAACGCTATATGTTTGTAGACCATAAAGCGTTCCAGAGAGCAAACAAAACGAATTTCCTATCGATGACAGAAAATTTTGATGTTTTATATTTCAGACATGTTTTCAGAGGTTCTCAAACTACAAACTACCCATCCCTATCTCCCTACCTTGAAATCTATCTATCTCGCACTCACACAATAAAAAATCTATCATGTTGAATCCGAGAATACTATTTGAAAGTAACACATCGGTGCAATTTGAGTGGAATCTACCCATCTCTTTTTCACTCACATAAAATCTCCCTCTCTCACATGTTACACCAAGCATTAAAAATCCAATGTGGACAGGCACTAAACGTATAAAAGCCTGGGGTGGAATCGGCTAAGGTGATAGTTGATTATCAATTCTGGTGATCATCGTTTTTACGATTGCTGTCTCTATGTTTTCCTTAAGATGTGATAGAGACAGCTATCTTCAAAACGTCAATCACCACAATTGATAATCAACTATCACCTTAGCCGATTCCACCCCTGATTCACATCTGTGTTGTGTGTTGTGTTGTGGAGTCGTGTGTCGCTGTCATTCCATATATTTTATGCGCCACACTGCAACACAATGCACGAGACAAATATGGTTCTACGCATATGAAATACATTGTAGCGATAGCGACACACGACTCCACAACACAACACACGACACAGATGTGGATCAGGCTTTACGTGAAGCAAGCTATTGACGATATCGTTTCTAGCTATCGTCTGGACGATAGTCGTCTGAAAAGTTACGTGATAAGGGCCCTGACTGCGTATCTTATATCATATTCCCACTCTCATCTCAACGAGCTACGGTTCTGTCTTTGTTCTGACTTTTTATCCTTTGCTAAACCACCAAAACAATTAAATCGTCAAACAATAGTTGCATCCAAATAAAGTAATGGTCTCAACCCCACAACCCCTATTGTGAAAAGGAATTTGTTATTATTCGCCAAGATAAGAGTACTCGAATCTTGTGCACAATTTTCCATTGCGAACCATATGTTTTCGAATTCCATTCTTCTGTGTTTCGAATAAACTATGGGCATCCAAAAGTCAACACCTTTACCTTTAAGTTATCTGAAAAACCCGACCAGCGATGCCAACTGAGGCTTTTTAATACCTTTTAGGCCTTTTTTCATTGCCTGAGGCTTATTTTTTTTCAAAAAGGCTTTTTTTCATATCTTATAGGTTTACTATAATATTATGTGCCTGCCGCACTATTCTGCTTCAGTTGAAAGAATTTTTTCGTACATTTATTTAAACAAAACAAAGATCAACAAGATTAAGGACAGATCCATTCAGTGCGATTCTTCCTGGAAATTGCAACGAGTTTAAATCACGAGGAACCCATATATCTTTTGGCGTTTTTCTTTTTTGGCTCTAAATAAACCTCTGAGCAGAGGCTGAGCGATCAGAGCAGAGCTCTGAGCAGATTATGATCAGAGCCCTCAGACTAATTTATGAAACACATTTGAGCACTGAACTTTCATTTCAAAGGTGTGTTACTAAAATACATTTTTATTTACCTGTGGCGTTTTTCTTTTTTAACTCTGAGCAGATCACGAAACTGTCAAAAAAATTCTATGTTTTTTTTTTAGCTCAGACATATCAGAGCTCAAAAAGTGCGTTTCTTTTTTCCATCTGAGCTAGCCCAGAGCTTGATCGATTAGCTCAGAATAAAATGACCGAGCAAATCGAGCGGAACGCTGAGCGAAGCCAACTTCACTTTTTTTCAGTGATTTGACAGACGAAAGAAATACAAAAAATTAAAAATGGATTCCCAGGACAGTCGCCCGTCTAAATCAGGTAAACAAAAATGTATTTTAGTAACACACCTATAAAATGACAGTTCAGTGCTCAAATGTGTTTCATAAATAAGTCTGAGGGCTCTGATCATAATCTGCTCAGATCTCTGCTCTGATCGCTCAGCCTCTGCTCAGAGGTTTATTTAGAGCCAAAAACGAAAAACGTCACTGATTTAGACGGGCGACTGTCCTAGGAATCCATTTTTATTTTTTGTATATCTTTCGTCTGTCAAATCACTGAAAAAAAGTGAAGTTGGCTTCGCTCAGCGTTTCGCTCGATTTGCTCGGTCATTTTATTCTGAGCTAATCGATTAAGCTCTGAGCTAGCTCAGATGGAAAAAAGAAACGCACTTTTTGAGCTCTGATATGTCTGAGCTAAAAAAAAAAACACAGAATTTTTGTTTGATAGTTTCGTGATCTGCTCAGCGTTAAAAAAGAAAAACGCCATTTATTTCAAAAATCCATTTACGATTTTAAGAATCAGGATGAAGACGACATAAATTAAAATTTAAAACTATATTTATTCTTTACACCTAATAATCTTTTTTAAATTACTGGAAAGTTCCTTCATAAGTTCCGAATTGTTTCTGTGATCTAAGGCGCCAGTTATAGCTTTCATTGAAATCCATCATTGAAACACAAATCAGTGAGATGATGGAATATTTTCTGACAGGTCGGTTATAGCTATCATGAAATTTTCTTTCATTGAAAATTCCATTCCCCATACAAAAAACAACTTTGAGGTTAAAGTCGATCATTGACCGAAAAACTGACAGACGAGAACAGGAAAAGAAAGGAACACATTTCATTGGAACGAATGTGTTCCACTTTTTGGAACAAAATATCAGCTGTTCATTGAAAACGATTATCATCATTGAAAAACTAAAAGTGATTTAATTAGAAAGTGTTAAAGCAAACTAAACATTTTTTTGGCTAAACAAAATATATAACTAACAACCTTCATTTTGGTACCAAAACGCCATCAGTTTTATTTGTTTAAGTGCATCAAAATTGAAAGACAAAATTTTCAATGATGGTTTTCAATGAAAGCTATAACTGGCGCCTAAGTATTACGGGTTGGCAACGCTGAACCCGACACACATTTTCCCTCAGACTGCGGATGTTGTCTTTTGCGAATCAATCACATTGTTCGGCTTTCCAAATTCTTTTTGAAAGTTCTCCACACTAAGCCTACAAGAATACTCAATTTCGACCTTCGTATCCTCATTCCTCACCAACGACGATTTCACTCCATCAAAACCACTACATGTACACGAGAGAATGAAAGACACCGATCAACGTGAACGTCAACGCTTTGCTTGTTCTTATACTAGAGTTACACAGACAACACAACATATCGCTTTGGAAGTGGTGCAGATAAGCAATATGTTCTCTCGAAAAGCCAATCTCCAAATTACGTTATCAAACAGAACAGAAACATTGCGATAGTATCATCCAGGACGGGCGTTTAGTTAATAGTACAGGCAATGGGGAAAAATCTGAAAAAAAATTTGACGTCTGAAAAGTTTGAATGCAGTTTTGAAGAGGGGTTGCTTTATAGCATAAATCTCGATTTGCGGGATTTTGGGTCTTGTGGGGCGTCCGCCATCTTGGAAAAACGACTTCTTTTGATAATTTGCGTTTTTCGCACTTCTTATGATTTTATATGAAAAAAATATTATATACTTTTTTGTTTTAATTTAAATTTCCTACAAATCGGTATATAAATTATTTTTCTGATGCAGAAAATTCAAAAGTTATTAATGAAAAACGAGTTAAAAATTTTTTTAAGATTTTTTTCTTATCTTAACTTAACCTACACGCCCTAGCCTTTGTTACACCTTTAATTTAAGACTTTTGTTTAAAAAGTAATAGTTTGGGAGACATTCGATAACTAAGCCCGTTATCGAATGTCTCCCAAACTATTACTTTTAAAACAAAAGTCTTAAATTAAAGGTGTAACAAAGGCTAGGGCGTGTAGGTTAAGTTAAGATAAGAAAAAAATCTTAAAGGGAGGGGGGATCTATTTCTCCCCGTGAAGCCAGAGGGGGCAATTTTCTAAAAAAATTACTTAAAATATAAAAAAAAAAATATTAAAAATCAACGGCAACACTCAAAATATCATGTTATAGCTTTTTTAAAGCCACCCTATTCTTAAATTAACTTTTTTAAATCAAGTTGTTTGAGCAAACAGTCTTTGAGAAAATAATTTTCAAACTCAAAATTAAAAAAAAAAACTTTTTTTTTCTTCTTTCCAAAAATCCCGCAAATCGAGATCTCCAAAACTGCATTCAAACTTTTCAGACGTCAAAACTTTTTTCAGATTGCCCTTATTTGACTCCCCGTTGCCTGCACTATAAGTCTGACATTTCACCAGGTTTAACGTTAAACCAGGTGGAGTTCAAAACCTTCCTTCTACATATACAGGTGAACATTGTTTGCTTAGTGTTCCATATGAACTTGGAATGGGGTGTTAAGAGCGCACAACTGTCCTGTCCAGTTCTTCGCTTTGGGGGTGAATATGGGTGCATTCAAAATTGAGACAGGAAATAAAGTCAAGTGCTGGCTTGAGGACAACCGCACATTTGAAATACTCGAATAGGTTATATATACGAAAAAGGATTTCTATTTGTAGCTGCCAACGCATTTTGTATATCCTCCTTTTCCGAATTTCCGCACCAGATACAGAGGACAGAGCTAAGAGCGATACAAAAACAGTTGATGTCCTTTTGAAAATTTTAAATTAGTCCTTGCATAAGGTCGAAACGAAAAGACTTAACAACGACTCGCATAGCTAAAGGCGGTTTTTAAGTGGTGGATTAAAAGGTTTCCCGTCCTTAGAGAGACAATGTGCGTAAATGTTTGCGGTTACAGAGAACAAATGTTGAGGTTCTTTTAGCCTTCGATGGCATTTGTTAACCTCTCCACTCTTTCACTGTCCAAATCTGGAAATGGGTGTCTTTGGTACGGTAAGTTATTTGAAGTGGAAATCTGATTGATTGAGTATGATTCCTTGTTAAAGGAATTCTCGGTTGTAGGCTGATTTGTTAATCCATTAGCTTAACAAATATATTCGTCTGGGCGAAGTAAAAAGAGTCAGTATTTTACTGTTAAGACGAATTTGCATCCGGTACAAGAACCGAATATCTCTATTTTTTAATTTGCTCAAAACAGGACATATATTATTTTACAGAAAAAAATCTTGGCTATGATAAAATAACGTATGTATGTACATTGCGACCCTGCGATCTTAGTTTAACACTAATGGTTCGTTAATATTTGTTTGTCGTTAACGAGAAATTTAGGTTTATAATAGCAGTTTTGAAATAAAAAAATAAATTTGTATGGTAGAGGTTCCCCTCAATTTAGCAAGAGGGGCAATTTAAAAAAAAAACCTCAAATATAAAATAAATTATTAAAAAAATTAGCTGACCCATAGAACTTCGTTCCATACAAATTCATGTAATTCGGTCAATTCAAATTCTTTATTAAAAAATTCCATTAACTAGCGGAATTTTTGCCGACACGTGAATAAATAAATAAATTAGGTGGCGCAACGGCTCGTGAAGAAGCGTCTGTAAAGTTGGGAGGGAAACTTTCACCTAGAGTAACGGGACCAACGCAGTAATTTGAAGTTTTTTTGCATTTACATTGCATTTACATATATTCCCAATTTTGCAGTTTACCAAAAAGTGGGTCTAATCGAGTGACCTGCTAACTTCACAGTGAAGTTAGCAGGTCACGATTGTGTATCTCGAGAACCAAGCATGACAGTAGAATTTTGAAGTAATGCTCCAAATTTGGAGTTTATTTTGCAATTCAATAAATGTTGGTTCGAAATTTTGAAGTCGTTTATTTGAAAAAAATATCATAGTTCCCTGTTTAGCTCATAGTGAAGTTAGCAGGTCATATAGTGTTTTTTAAGAATTAAGTATGCTAAGAATTTTCAGTAAGGCTCCCAATTTGCAGTTTATTTTGTATTTCAAGAAATTCTAGTTCCAAATTTTGAAGTCCTCAATTTGAAAAAAAAAATTCATACTGCCCTGCTAACTTCACAGTAAAGTAAGCATGGAAGTACCTACCTATGAATTTTTTTTTTTTTCAAATTGAGGACTTCAAAATTTTTAACTAGAATTTCTTGAAATGCAAAATAAACTGCAAATTTGGAGCCTCACTTGAAGTCTCTATCATGCTTGGTTCTCGAGATACACTATGTGACCTGCTTACTTCATTGTAAAGTTAGCAGGTCACTCGATTACATCCACTATTTGGTAAACTGCAAAATCGGGAATATAAATGCAAAATAAATACAAAAAAAAACTGCAAATCACTGCGTTGGTCCCGTTACTCTAGGTGCAAGTTGGCCTTTTAACTTCACAGACGTCGTGTCGTGAAGAACCAGGGCCTAGTGACTAATAACTCGCAATCATTTCTGTGTGCGCGTGTCGACAGGAATGGAAGGGACCTACAATTTTATGCCGAATCCGAACGGCTAGACGAGAAGCACTTACTCATGACAAGTGATACTCTTGGAGGATTTGTCAAATCCTCGCAAGAGGCAGTAGTCCTGAAAAAAAACTTTTTAGTTTTTAGGTGGACGAGGCTGGGAAGTGAACCCAGACCTCCAGCGTGACAATCCAACGCACTAACTATTACGCTACGGGCTACTACCTCATTTCCCATACAAATTCTCGTTACAAAATGATCTAATTTTAACCAAATTTGCATGAAATTAGATTGGAAATTAGGTCAATGCATCCAGCGGGAATCAGTTTCAAAAGCTGTGAAAAGATTTTGTATGAAAATATCAATACACTATACTCAACAACATAAAACAGAAAGAGAAAACAACAAAAATAAACGTTTAACTGCCATTCCAAATTCAAAATGAAATGAGATTTCAAACGAAATTAGCAAATTTGATTATGAAAACACTATTTTGGTAATTTACGAAATAACCTTATTTCGGCTCTAATGACAAAGTAGTATTAAGTGTAAACATGCCTTAACCTGATTTGCGGAAATAAAATTCTGAACTATAAAACAGTTTGGAAAGCTGTGGATTGTATGAAGGTTTGTCTCTAAGCTAAAAGGGTTGTGTCAACACTACACAAAGTTCAGAAAAAGTAATACTGGTGAAGCACCTGGTTTTGTACAGCTCCAGATTTACCAGGAATCCAGGAATTCTGTTATGTATTTTAAATGACCAGGGGCCTCGTGTACAGACAGGAATTGGAAAACATTGCGTATTTGCAAAAATAAATCAAGAAGCACAATTCTCCTTGCAGCGAAATCCAACATTATAAAAAAAAAATCTGATTGTTGGTTGAATTGTGAACTGTTGTCGTGATTTTGAAATTGAACATCGGTCATATTGAAGGGCCTGGCCGGTGAAATACAGGTAGCATGTAATAATTTTGAAGTATCTTCAGTTAAAATGTTAACTCGAGACAACGATGAACATCGGACCTTACATAAATCGATATTGCATTTCAATTGAAAAATAAAACTCGATTGATTTCTTGTCTATTATATATGTAGGTTTTTATTAACACTAAGGATATTTTAAGTTTACTGCCAGAGAAGACTTAAAAGTGATAACGGAGGCATGCCAGGCTCTGCACCTTTTCGGAAACCTGAAATTAAATTTTTTTAAAAAATGTTATCTATCGCCATACAAAAGAAATGTTTCTAAGCTCTCACCTAAATAGAGAACCACGGGAATGAATCCCCAGTGGAAAACTGTTTTGGTGACATCAAAGACGGTTTCCAAACGTTCCTTAGCTCCTGGCGAAAGACCCATTGTTGAAAAAGCTCGGTTTTTGTTTTTTAATTACAAGAAATTATTAAAAAATCTTCTCCAAAACACGAGTCGTGATTTGACGTCCGAATGAAAATTTTTATATGACAGCTGACATTTGAAATATTTTTTTAGTACACTAATAAGTTGGAGCTTGGCAGTGGTTCGGTTCATTTAAATGGTAACGTTCAGTGAAAACGAATTCTAAAGGCATGTGTGCTGATAGACCACTTTCACACAAGGAAACTGAGTTGCCGGCAACTGGGAGTTTGTTGGCGAGAAGGGCGTAAAAGGAAGACAAACAATTTCCCCTCACACCCTTCTCGCCAACAAACTAGCCAGTTTCTGGCAACTCAGTTTCCTTGTGTGAAAGCCGTCATACTAAACGAAAATCAATGGCCGCGTTCAGATGCGTAACCAAAGGTATCTGGATTTGTTTGTGTTGTTGTAATGCCTAAGGAAAAACCAGCTGACAAACCAAACAGCTGATGTCAAAAAGAAATCTAAAGCTATCCCAAAAATTTTCGGATTTGTTTGGATTATACTAAATACTAACAGCTGACATCTCATCCGTTCATTGTCTTGGTTTTGTTTGGTTTGGTTACGTATCCGGTTCTGGTCGTTCGAAAACATATCAGATTCTAACGTACATCAGATACGTATCTGAACGTGGCCAATCATTTCGATTACAGAATTCGCAAAACTTGAAACGCAGTGTAGCTTTCATTTCTATTACTAATTTAAAGCTCTCCGAAACCGACGCGAAACATTCGCGTCGTTTGGCCATAATGCAGTTTTTGCTCGCGTTCTCCATTTTGCTTTTTAAAACGTTTTTTTTTTTCTTTCAGCTGTCAAATTCAATGGTATGGATTATAAAAAATGAACCATACATGTTATGTTCCATATTTAAGGGTCCGTACCATATAATATTCATTAGGGGTATTCACGATCTGGTGCAACGAGCCTAGTAAAAGTGCGAAATTTTATTTTTTTTAAGTGGATCGTGAACGCACTTTTCTTATCTTCTTGCAACGCTAAAGCAAATGTCAAAATTAGTTTGACATTTGTTATTTGTTTTTGTTTCGAACATATCTGAAAATTTCAATTTGATTTAATTTAAATTTTGTTCATAAAAGATGCCAAAAAAACGGAAAAAGAAAATATTACCAAATCTTAATTATCGTCCGAATTTTAAATGGAAAATAATAAAAGAAACATTCGTCAGTTAAAATTAATTCATATGTTTCTCCGCCGCGTTGGTGTGGGCACTCTCATATCACCATTTAAATAAATTTAGACGTGCGAATGTTTCTTCGCCACAACGAATATTCCGCATTGGTTTGGGAGAGCCTTTAGTATTTAATTTTCACTGACGTCACCAATGAGAAATACATCGGCTTTCGTAAAATCGTTTGTTCCGCAGTACTCAAAAGACGTGTTGTCCGTTTTTCCTTTTCCTGTTAAGGGCTGACCGCACCGCCAGACCGCGTTCTGTTTGCGCCGCCCTTAAGTTAGTACTATGATAGTTATGTGCTGAATGCACCCATATTTTTTATTTCTCGTCTGTCACATGTCAACGTTTCGTATTTTGTTGACTTCTAGGACAAAATAATTTTTGCATTTTATAATTATAAATAAATGTTTTCTTTTAAATAAAGCTATTTTAAAAACATATCATAAATCTAATCCATTGAATAGATTGTATTGCATATGAAGTATAATACAAAATTACTGTCGCAAAAACAATAAATAAATAAGTGCTCTTTTTTCTAGTGAATACTTTTTGGAATGTCGTCCACTTATCAAATTGGATCCTTGTGCGATGACTGCATGCAATATGGACTGGAAAACTACCTGAAGGCATTTTACATCAATTTGGATGATCAAATTGTTAAATGTGAAAGCTCTAGTTGTATGTTTCCTTACCTTCGAAAGCCTATGCTATCGGATCTAACCAATTGCAAACCATTAGAAAACACCATCTTTTTGGATGAATTCATTGAGCAAAGTTTGAAGAAGATCGATGAATCTCCCCCCAAACCAACCATTCAAAAATGCACAGCCAAACTAGAATTAAATAACTCAGATATGTATGATTTCTCAGCGTTATTCATGGCTAATCCAATAAAAACAGAAGAGAAACCAATTGTGTTTGACATTTTCAAACAGGAACAAGAACGAAATGTGGAACCAATTGTCTTAGAGTCGAAGGTAATAACGAACTCGTGGAATACATTCCAAGATTCAAAGCCACCTAATGCAATAAACAATTTCAAGAAGCAAATTCAACCGCCTAAGAAAATGAGAATCTCGAAGTGCTTATCAAATGTTAAGTCAACTTCAAAGTCTTCGAATGTCAAAAAATCAAAGGGATTGTGTGAAAAAATTGAACCTGTCCTCGTAATCGAACCGAATAGTGGCAAGTCCATGCGACCATTGGATCTAATAAAGCGTTACATGCATTAAAAATAAGTAGAACTAAATACCTATAATGGAAAGCGCGAAAAGTAGAGATTGAACTATTTTTGGAAGACTGATTTTGTACATAAGACCCCATTAAAATAAAATCACGAACAAGCTGGATTAAGGGCTAATTATCGCCTATTTGGCATTCTTCCCCAGAACATTCCTTATAAATCGAAATGCAGAATTATAAATCATTCAGTAGAGTATTTTTACACTGAATTCAAGAGAATTTATTTCCGGATTTGTTAATTGCGTAATTTCAAATAAAAATTTGATCAACAAAAAAGTAGTAATGAAATGGATATGCCAGGAAAATGCATGCTTTCCTACTAAAATGTCGGCCCACAACCAACACAATTTTTCCATATAATCTGATTTGGTAACTTCAATTTAGTTGAAACTCGAGCAAATGCATTATGTAAGTGCAAATAGTTTTTGTATACAAAAATTTCAAGGTTTCTTTTCTTTGCCAGATTAACTCATCTATAATTGGGCCGATTATAATATTCTATTGTTTGAATCTTTCATTGCGGAAGCCATTTGACAGCATGAACTTGTCAATCCACGCTTATTTGTTTCAAATACATTGTCTTAAATTTTAAAATAAATAAAATTAATTAATGTGTTAAAAAAAAAGAATTAAAGCGTTAAGGATACGTAGACTTTTTGGTGGAGCGAAATACAGGTACATAATTTCACCCCTAATACGATTGTCGTTTCACTAAAACGACAAGACTCTAAAGGCGACAGTTGGCGTTTAAACAAACTCAAGTCCTCGACATTCTCTCCAATCTCCAACTATCTCATCATTTACTTCGATTACATGGAGAATTGAATCAGACTTGAAGTCGGATATGGAAATATAGACCTGGATCGGATTCAAACAGGATTTCTCGATCCGATTCCACTTTGCAAGCTGAATCGAATCGAAAAATACAAGTAGACCTGGATTAAAAAATTAAAGAATCGAGTTTTAATTGTTTGTATTTTAATTTGCTTTGTTTTGTTCTCTCGTAGTAACCATGTTCATAAACTTTTTCCGCGCGCACACAGTAGAGTTAAAGTGTCACTTCAAGTGCACTTTTATTCTATATAAATTCGATTCCACGAGGTCGTATACCTAGATCGAAATATAAATCCGATTCCATTCGATCGTCGAATCCTGCCATGTAAACGGAGTAATTATGAAGAAATTCGTTTGAATTAAACATTAATTGGCGCCTCCAGAGACGTGTCGTTTTAGTGAAACGACAATCGTAAAAGGGTGAATGTTGATTAAGCTTAGATCCCGGGTTTCGCAACCTCCATGGCCCTTGTTGATATCCGCCATATTGGAAAACGCAGATTAATCCCCGAAACTATTGGCTTAGAAGGAGAAATTGTTAAGACCATAAACTAAATGGTTGCAGGTGGCCAAAGGCGACCGTCGAACATGTCAAGTTATGGCATAGCAGGCAGCGTTAAATAATTTAAAAAAAAAATTGGAAAATATAGACAAAATTGATACAAAGATAAAATTTTAAAAAATATACCTAATAAAAAAAGTTTATTTTTTATCAGAAAATTTAAGAATTCTTGTCAACATTGTTGTAGTACATGGAATTTGTTTTTGCTGATGCATCAATGGCAAGTCTGGTGTGCATGATTCAAAATCAAATGCAACACGTTGGCTTACAAACGTAAGCAGAGTTAAAATATCATAGTTTTTGCCATTATCGTCAAGCTCTTTACATAACGATTGCATGAACCACGAGCCTTTGGTTGCATTACGCCACGAATAGAATTCTGGTATCGTGGAATACGCAATAAGAAAATCAGCATGCACTGGAATTCTATAGCTCATCGAATAGTCACCATCTGTTTCAGTCTTTTCAAGCGTTATACCTGAATCCAAACGATCCCCTTGACAAGCTTGAATAAAGAAGAGCTTCGGCTTGCCGGCGAGTGTTTTACAATTTTGTGCGGTAAAGCAGTGCGCAATTGAGTCCAGTTTGTATTGGGTGTCTTTGGCGTAAATATATCCCATTTCGCCATGGGATAGAATAGCAATGAGAATACAGTCACTGTCAGTATGGTCAACAAGGGAAGCTTCTTTAATAATATTTTCGATTTCGTTTAATTTTTTATCCTTGTGGACCTGCACATCAAAGTGCAAATTCTTCAACGATGCACACAAACGCTTGCAGTCCTCTTCGGTTCCAGATCTCGATGTTAGCGATGTTATTTCAAAGTTTTCATGGTTGAAGATGAGCGCTTGGCCTCGATTTTTGTGCTTCATGTTGTATTCGGCTGCATGTCTCTCGGTCGGCATACGAGCTATTAGCTTGTTGCTACCCGCAGAACATCCCGCAGTCACAAATGCATCACCGATGTCATTCGAATTTACTTTTTGCTGCTCCTCACTCATTGTTATGACGATTATTTGTTAAAAATTATATTTATTGACACACCTTACTATTATTAAATTATTTAGTATGGCAGATGTTTTTTGTTACACAGGTTTTTTGCCACTTTTTGAGGTAGATGGTAGATAAAACACGAAAATGCAATTTTTGCGACTTGACAACCTTCGCTTTATGTCGGATTTACACAAATGGCAAAGTCCCGATCTACATTGCCCGATTTTTCCAAGAAGATTTTTCAGAAATCGTGTGAAATGTACACAAAGAACGATTTTTTCCATAAGATTTTTTCCTTGTCTTCATTTGTTTTATTGCTGTGCTCATTGAAATGCACTCACATCATCAAACGAACGGCACACTGACACCGATCAAACACAACAAAATGGAAAGAAGACGAGAGAGAACATAAACAGACTGGAAAAATCGTTCGAGTTTTGCGGTACAAACTTCACCCTCACCCAACCCCTCACTTTTCACTCCCTTCACCCACGAACAAAAGATCGACACTGGAAAAATCGTTCAATGTAGACCGGGACAAAGATGCCAATGCTTTTTAGAAAAAAAGCAATATATCTCTGTCTCATAGCTTCTAAACGTCAAATCAAAATTTTGGGTTAATGACGTTTGAGTGCTTGGCATTAAAGGTTAGACCGCACTAGGCGGAACTGCACTGCAGCGGAACTGCGATCCAAATAATTTGTATGAAATTGTATGAAGTTCAGTTGCCGCTTAGTGCGATATAGCTCATACAATTTCATACAGATAATGTTTTGCCGCGTCGTGAAGTGTAGTTCGGCTGCAGTTGTGTGCGGTATGAGCTATATCGCACTAAGCGGCAACTGAACTTCATACAATTTCATACAAATTATTTGGAATCGCAGTTCCGCTGCAGTGCAGTTCCGCCTAGTGCGGTCTAACCTTTAATCTTTTGAAAATACGAAAGTATTTTATATCTTAAATATTTTGAAAAGTTTAATATTAAAATATATTAGGAGGCTATAATGTATGGCACTCGCAAGAAGTAAAATGAATTTGCCAATATGGCTCTAGTTTCGTATTATGACTTATGACAGCTCTTGCTCATGGAGCTATTACATTTTCATTTGGCGCGCATGGCCTTTAACAAAACTACAATTTATACAATACAATTCAATACGACATTAATACAATTAAGAAAATAAAAGTAAAACAAAGAGCAAAGGAATTTACTCTGCCATTATGGTTATGATAGCTGGATGTGGTTAATAGTTAAATTATGAAATTTTAAATATTGTGACAGTACTCTGTTACTGTATTAAGTTTTTTCTGTCAAATTATAGCCATTTTTCTTTTCATCGTGTAAACGCTCTAAATACTGGCAATATTTTTGCCAAAAAAATGGCAGAGAGAATTTGGCATTAAAATGCTGCCAATAATATGGCTATGTGTGAACACTTTATTGACGACAATTTCCGAAATTATGCCATTCTAGATAAGAATGAACTTGCTCATTCTTTTATGGCATGTTGCCAGTATTTTGAAATCTGCCATTATTTGAATTATTTTGCCATTTTGTTGGCAGAAATATTGGCAACTTTGCCATTCGTGTAAATCCGGCATTACTAATAAAAAAGCAGAGTCATCTGTTTTCATTCGAATCTTTGACGTTTGTGTCTTAAGCTGGCTGCTGGCCTTAAACTCGAGTCGGTTGAAGCTCATTTCAAGCCAACGCAGGTATACAAAGGGGCCAAGCGAGCTTGGAGCTCGCTCGAATACCTCATGTAAAAGGGGTATACGGCGGTGTTCACATTGGACTGATTCCTCCGAGGTTATAAAAGAGAACGTCAAAAAAATCCACAAATTTTTAATTTTTTTAAAAAAACTTAATACTTTCTTCCCTTTCTAACTATGAAGTGGGAGTGAGATAAATTTTAGAGAAGTCAAAAATAGTCGAAAGAGTCAGTCCAATGTGAACTATTGATTCAGAAGAAGAATTCGATTGGATGTTGCCGGTTATGTTTTCGAAGTGTTTCTCTTTTCAGGATTTTAGATTTTAACAATTTTTTGTGAGTTTGTTTTTTGTGATAGTCTAACTACGTTTTCATTAGAGCCAAAATGAGGTAATTTCAGAATTTGGCAAAAAAGTATTTTCATTATCAAATTTACTAATTTCATTTGATATCTCATTCATTTTGAATTTGAAACGGCAGTTTACTACGTTTTAACTGGGCCACATGAGAAAATTTCGTTGCAAATTTCTATATGAGATGCGAAATTTTTTCGGATCTCATTTGAAATTTTTTTCTTTTGGCCCAGTGAAAACCTAGTATTATACTACGTTTTCACTGACCCAAAAGATGTAATTTCGTTGCATATTACCAAATCAGATCCGAAATTACCTCATTTCCCATATAATACATATTCTCGTTCTCTAATGAGCTATTTTCAACTAAATTTGCACGAAATGAGGTTCCAAATGAGGAAGGTACATAAATCCATCCATCAGCAGTCGACGTTTAACTGCCATTCCAAATTCAAAATGAAATGAGATTTCAAACGAAATCAGCAAATTTGATAATGAAAACACTTTTTTTCGTAATTTTCGAAATAACCTCTCCAATCCAATAGCAATCTTCAATAATTTTTTTTTGTTAGAACTAAAATATGCATCCTTTTGTTGGACAGGATTCAACTAAAAATTATAACTCTTTGTCAAAAATATTTGCATTATAAACATAAACACACAAAATTCCGAGAAAAAACCCTTCAATCTCATTTAAAAACGCATCGAACACAAAAATTGGTTTTAGGTTAAAATGCTACTGCTTAAGGCGAGCCTTGCGAAAACGGAACGTAATGCTTTTTTTCATGCAACCTGACAAGCAGGAAACTCATATAAATTACGTCAGAATTATTTTAAAATATAATTTGAACCTTTATTTACCTGTAGTTGATTATTTTGAATAATTTTTTTTAATAGCTAAAACAGATAGAGCTAAAAAAAGTATCCAATATGACTTGTTTGATAAATGTTAATTTTTGAAAAAAAATTCAAAAATCGTTAGAGCGTTTTTTTTTTAAATATAAAATTTCTTGAAAATTAAAAGAAAAAATAAATTTGGTATGCCAACTTTTCGTATTTAATAAAATACAATTTTTCACGAAATTAAAAAAAAGTTCGTTGACCCGTTTTCAAGATATTGAATTCTCAAAAAAAAAATTTCAATATTTTTTTAAAAATTCAAAAATTATTTTTTGGAAAAATTGTATATGCAACATTGTTGAAATTGCAAAGGACCTATTACATAAAAAATTTGGTTAAAATCAATGCAGCCGTTAACGAGAAATTTGAAAACCAAAAAATCGGTTCTATGACAGGTACCGTTAATAACCGTTATAAGTTTTTTTTTCTACCGAAATATTAATCACAGTAATTATCGTAGCTCGTAATTTTTTTTTCAAAATCGTTAGAGCCGTTTTCGAAATAAATCAATTTAGTATATTGGTTGTATAGGTACCGTTATTTTTTGAGATAAAAAAAATTCAATTTCACCACTAGGAAATCGCCTTAGAACCTTTAGTTCAAAGTTTGAGAATCGCTTCAGCCGTTTAGACTGCAGGCCGAGGTACAGACAGACAGACGGACAGGCGGACACACAGACAGACAAGCAGAATTGCGAGACCCACTTTTTTCGCGTTCTCTATTATCGTAGTGTTAGGGAAAATTATTATCTCGAACTTTTTTTTTGCACGAATCCTAAACTTGCCCTATACTACGTATATCGCAAGTAAAAATTCGAGATAATAATTTTCCCTAACATTACGATGATGTCTGTCTGTACGTCTGTCCGTCTGTCTGTTTGTACCTCGATCTGCAGCCTAAACGAATGAAGCGATTTTCTTCAAACTTTTGACTTAAGGTTCTTATGGGATTCCCTAGAGGGGAAATTGATTTTTTTTTAGCTCAAAAAATAACGATATACCTGCAATACAAAAAATATAAAAAATTTATTTATTTCAAAAACGGCTCTAATGATTTTGAAAAAAAATAACGAGTTACTATAATTACTACAGTTAATATTTTGTTTTTATAACGGTTATTAATGGTACCTGTCATATAACCGATTTTTTAGTTTTCAAATTTCTCGTTAACGGCTACACCAATTTTAACCAAATTTTTTATGTTAGAGGTCCTTTATAATTTTAACAATTTTTCATATAAAATTTTTCAATAAAATTATTTTTGGATTTTTAAAAAAATATTTAATTTTTTTTTTGAAAATTCAATATCTTGAAAACGGCTTAATGATTTTTTTTTTAATTTTGTGACAAATTAAATTCAAATTTATTTTTTTTTAAATTTTCAAATATTTTTATATATAAAAAATCATTAAAAAAAACCGCTCTAACGATTTTTGAAATTTTTTTTTTCATAAATTCATATTTATCAAACAAATCAGATAGCACACTTGTTTTTTAGCTCTATCTGTTTAAGCTATTAAAAAAAAAATATATTAATTTATAGTAATAATTTATACTTTAAATTGTTTTTGAAACTTTTTTTAATGACATCATATTATTATAGAACCACTGTGCGATCCAGTCGTGCACATTTTTTTTCTTAAAATCGTTTGAGCCGTTTTTGAAGTAAATCAATTCTTGATTCAATATAGCTTTTAACGGCCTTTAGTCCTTAAAAATTGGCGTTTCGTCCCGGCGTTCTCACTTGGACTCTTCAGTTGACAGTGAGGGCCTTGTCAAGACACAATTTTTATTAAGTTTAGTCCAGCTTACTTCAATTTTACAGCGAAAATCAATTGTGAACTATATCCAACCTATATTCGGTGGGGATAAACTGAAGTGTATGCACGCAAAACCCAACTCGCAATACAATTCACTTAAGTAGATTGAAATATAGGTAGGTACATGTTAACAACGCCATCGTTAACTATATATTATATTACCCCCTCACGGGTTAGACTTTGTCGTAGTGAGGGGGCTTACACCTAGGCTTTCAGCAATCCAGCTGCAAGTCTAGGTAACTAACATAACCCAAAAAAACCGAAAACCGAAATGTTGAAAACTATATAATATGAAATGAGTACTAAAGAATTTAAAAAGCGAGTGGGGATATCCACTCAAAAGTCGGTAGGAGTCGCGACTACCGGCGATGGCTTGGCCTCTAACGAGGAGAAGTCGCCAGTGACAATTAGTACACCTGGTATAACGAAGTGCGGAAGGTCTTGCGAGCCGACCACAATCCATGGAAAGACTGATAAGTCATCCGTGGGGGGTGAATCGGCTCGTGAGCTAGACGCTACTGCTGGCGAAGAGGGCTTTGTCCTCCCCGCCAGTAGTACAAATCCTTCGTGCTCGGGGGGACCCCCCGCGACCATTGGCAGTGCTGCTGCGAAAAACAGCTCCACTGCCGTTGGCCGTGGGGGTCTCTCTTCGGGTTCGTTGGCTAATGCCCACCGTAGTGGTAGTAGTGGCGTGACGTACGCTGCTGCTGCCATTACCACTGCCCGTAAACAAGCGAACTCCGGAGCGGGTGCCTTCTCCGTTACCGGACGAGGCAGACCGCAAAAGAGTTCGCAGAAGAGACTCCAATTTGTTGGAGGTCGGCGTGCGTTAGCAGGTTCTACCTCCACCGGATTGGGGCGAAAAAATGCACATGTGCTCAACTCCGGGTCGGGTGTCTCGCCCAGTAGTGCAGCCGTTAAAAGCTTTACTACTGGTAGGAACATACCGACCCCCGTTGCAAAGAAAGTGCTACAGCCCGTTGGAAGTGGGGCTATGAAAAATAGTTCTGCTTCCATCGGGATGGGGCTCAACAAAGCCACGCCCCCGCAGATGAGCTCGGAGACGGATATCACATCCGGCAGCGCGTCCGTGACTTACGGATCCAACACTGCTGGGGTGCTTAAGCCGCCTCCGTATTCACAGAAGAACCCCCAACCCGTTGGAAGCACGGCCGCTGACAACGGTCCTCCCTCCATCGGGATGGGGCTCAACACCCCCCCAGGGGCGGGTACTTCTGCCAGCAGCGCGTCCGTGACTTACGGATCCTCCACTGCTGGCCGAAGTATACCGCCCATGGGCTCAAGGAAGATACCACAACCCGTTGGTGGTAGGGTCATGAAAAATGGCTCTGCTTCCACCGAGTTGGGGTGGAACCAAATCAACCGTAAGGAGAGGCGGAATGCCGAGAGGATCGTGAAAGCTATCGGTGACATTCCGGTAGCGGATCGTGACTCGCGACAAACTGCCAAACTCCAATGGGCCATGAACATTATGGCTCTCAGAAAGACCAGCGGGGACTACACGTCAAAGCGTCAACGGTCCATCGGGAGCACCATCCCCGATCCCAAACGACCCAAGGTGCAAGGCACCGACAAATCACTTCACGTGAATAAAGGTCTGCCCTTTAGTGACGTACTAAAGGACAAAATTGTCATTGCAGTCATCGACAGAAGTAATGCAGATGGCAGGATCTCTCCTGAGAATTGGTTGAAGGTCATAGTGAAGCTCTCAGCTGGCTTCATGAGTTTAGTGAGGGAGCATCCCGGACCTCAACCAATCACAGACGATGCAGGCTGGCACCAAGGACGTGTTAAGCTCATCGCCTGTGCAGATCAGAGATCATGTGATCTGTTTAAGCTTGCTGTTAGCAGACTGGGAGAGGTCTGGCCAGGTGCTAGTCTCGAGGCTGTTGCTAGGGATGATATCCCCTGCAGGCCTAGAGCTCGTGCCTGGATCCCGATCGAACCAGCCAGCAAGGATGAAATACTCCAGATGATGCAGTACAGCAATCCAAGCCTACCTACAAAAGATTGGGTAGTCGCGAAGCTGGAAGAGATCAGGGGTTCCTTTAGATCTGCTATCATAGTAATCAACAAGGAATCTCTGGCTCCTCTGGTGTCGACCGAAAATGTGATTAGGTACGGCTTCCACAAAATCGCCTTGAAGGTTTTCAAAAAAGATGAGGAAGTTGCACAAGAAGCCCCTCCACAAAACCCCCAGGACATGACCATAGACGAAGACCCTGTCGTCGGCATCGAAACTCCAGAGATGGAGATAGATGACATTGACACTTCTCCGGCTATGGTATTGCCCAATCTGCCAACCGAAAGGAAGGCTCCTTCCGTCGACCTCTCCGACATGGAGAGCGTAGACTCCCCTATCAACGTTCTTCTAAGCGAGGAAGAACTTTTAAGATCTTCCTCTGAAGCCGAAGACGCTGACCAAACGGTGCTGGAGGTTGATCTGACCGACTGTGGTAACAATGCTGCAGCTGATTCAGATTAATCTCCAACACTGTATTATGGCTTCGGCCTCCCTTCTTCTCCGTCTGAACACAAGCGGAGAAGATATTGTCCTGATCCAGGAACCATGGATTGCTAACTCCAGTGTTCAAGGACTCAGGACTCCGGGCTATTACACGCTGCATGCGCCAGATAAAGGTGAACCTAGATCTTGCATAGTAGCTAAATGTAATACTAATGTATTTTTACTCCCTGAATATAGCGATCGAGATGTAACGGCCGTCAGATTACAAACCGAAAAAGGGTTGTACTGGATAGTGTCCGCCTATCTTGGCCATGACGATCTTGGCCCTCTCCCCAGTGTAAAGCTAAGGAGACTGATCGCTGATGCAGAACGGCAGAATATACGCCTAATTATCGGGTGCGACGCAAACGCGCACCATACAGTATGGGGGAGTTCGGATATTAACGACAGAGGTGAGTCTCTTTTCGATTATATTCTTACTACTAACCTACTTCTAAGTAATGTTGGAAACGTACCAACTTTTGTAACTAGAAATAGACAAGAAGTCTTAGATATCACTCTTGTCTCAGATATGGTTCATCAATCGATATTGGATTGGAAAGTATCTTCTGAGCACTCGTTCTCAGACCATAGATACATTCAATTCAGTCTAAATGATGAAACTGAAAAGCCTCCTTCCTTCCGGAACTACCGGAAAACAAATTGGCTCCTATATAGGGAAACTCTTAAAAAGTTAATCAAACCTGACCTTTTTAATCCTCCCCTGAACAAAACTGATCTCGATAATAAAGTCAAAGATCTAACAAATGCACTCAACAAATCAATGATCACTTCCTGTCCTCTAACTAAAATTAGGGGCAAAAAGAAACCTCATTGGTGGAAGCCAGGGCTCGAACCGCTCAGAAAAGAATGTAGGAAACTTTTCAACAGAGCTAAATACACCAGAGAGAGTTTAGATTGGGATATATATAAGAACTCGCTGAAAGTGTATAAAAAACAAATGAGGATAACTAAAAGAACTTCTTGGAGGAACTTCTGTGACAAAATAGAAGATTCTTCAGAAGCATCCAGACTTAGGAAAGTCCTCTCTACCAATCCAGGGATGCCAAGCTCTCTTAAAACAGCAGATGGCTCCTGGACCAAATCCTGTGAGGAATCACTAAATTTGCTACTTGATACTCACTTCCCAGGTAGCTCACAAATTGTCTCAAATACTGAATTCGCTCAGTCACATGACTTGGTCAATCAAATCCAAGGTCTGATTACAAGGGACAAGCTCCAATGGGCTATAGACAGCTTCCAACCTTATAAATCCGCGGGACCAGACGGCATTATACCTGCTGAACTTCAGAGATCCTCAGATATCATAATTCCTTTACTGGAAACTATACTGATCGGTTGTCTGAATTTCATTCATATTCCTTCAGTATGGAGAGAGGTGAAAGTTGTCTTCATACCCAAAGCTGGAAAATACTCCCAAATTAATCCAAAAGACCTGAGACCAATTAGCTTATCATCATTCATTCTTAAAACTTTCGAACGTCTGATTGATATCCACCTGCGTGACACTATAGAGCTTAACCTTATCTCTAAAGCACAACACGCTTACTGTAAGGGAAAATCGGTGGAAACTGCTCTTCACACCTTAGTAAGATCTATCGAATACTCCCTGCACCATAAAGAGTACACGCTTGCGGCTTTCCTTGATATAGAAGGCGCCTTTAACAACGTCAGCGGCCGTGCAATAGTAGGAGCACTGGAAAATTTGAAGGTGGACGGCCTACTGATTAAGTTGATAGACCATATGTTGGGAAGTAGGGTCATCAACTCTGCATTGGGAGGCTATTCCACTAGAAGATCTGTCACTAGAGGCACACCACAAGGTGGGGTCCTTTCACCACTTCTATGGAACTTGGTCATAAATGACTTACTGACTGTCCTGGAGGGTGAAGGATTCAAAGTGATTGCGTATGCCGATGATGTTGCAATAGCTATATCAGGGAAACACCCCCAGGTTCTTACAGAACTTCTTCAAACCGCTCTTAACAAGCTAATAAAATGGGCAGAACGCTGTGAGCTAGGTGTAAACCCCCGCAAAACAGAACTTGTCCTCTTCACAAGGAAATATAAAATACCACAGATAAATCCTCCAACAATTAATGGTGTTCCACTTTCCTTTTCAGATGAAGCCAAATATTTAGGTCTCATACTGGATAAAAAACTAAGTTGGAAACCTAATATTCAAGAGAGAATTAAAAAAGCCACTGTTGCTTTATTCTCCTGTAAAAAAGCTATAGGTACTAAATGGGGTCTATCCCCTGCCATAACTCACTGGCTCTACACTGCGGTCGTAAGACCGATTCTCACTTATGGGGTAACAATTTGGTGGACTGCTCTAGATAAAGTCACGTACTGTGAACAGCTGAGCAAGGTCCAGAGATCAGCAAGTATGTGCATAAGTGGAGCCCTCCGCTCGACACCATCAGCTGCACTAGACATACTCCTCAGCCTCACACCCCTCGATATATATGGCAAGCAAATGGCTGCGAACACAGCCGTCCGCCTTAAAGCCATTTCTCAATGGACCAACAACTCTATCGGTCATACTAAAATTCTAGACTTATATGAATCTATTCCTTGTCATTCCGACTACACCACATCCAAACTAAATTTCGACAAAAGTTTCCAGGTCACCATACCCTCAAGAGAATCTTGGGACGTTGGGGACCCTCTCAAAGGTGATTCAGTTCATTTTTATACTGATGGGTCGAAAACTGAGGAAGGTGTGGGTGGCGGAGTGTACTCAGACAGACTTAATTTAAGTCTCTCCTTCCGGCTTCCTAACCACTGTAGCGTATTCCAAGCGGAAATTCTGGCAATTAAAGAAGCTCTGTCTTGGCTGAGAGAAAACGTGATATCAACATCGGATATACGCATCTTCTCAGATAGTCAAGCAGCACTTAAATCTCTCAACTCTGTCTCTACCAACTCCGTTACGGCCCAAAACTGTCGATCGTCTCTTGAAGAGATGGCGGAACAGTTTAATATTCACCTTCTTTGGGTGCCGGGCCATAGAGATATTCCGGGAAATTGTAAAGCCGATGAACTTGCCAGAAATGGAACTCTAATGCCCGTTTTGCCTAACAGGTGGAACATAGGTATACCGATCGCTACGTGTAAACTTTTGCTAAAACAAAACTCTGCAAGGAAAGCAAACTCTAGATGGACAAACCTTACTACATGTCTGGCCACAAAAGAAATCTGGCCATCGCTAGACCCAAGGCGCTCTAAAAGTTTGCTATCACTTAGCAGATCACAAATTAGCTCCGTAATAGGTGTCATAACAGGACACTGCCTTATAGGAAAACATGCCACAAGACTTGGCGTTTTCTCAAATGACTTCTGTAGAAGTTGCAGGGACGAAGAGGAGGAGGAAACAATTCCTCACCTCCTCTGCACATGTCCTGCTCTTTCACAGAGGCGCAGACTCCTTCTTGGGGACTACTTTTTCAATGATCCAAGCGATCTAGCTAATACAGACATACACTGTCTCTCTCGCTTCATAAAAAGCTCCGAATGGTTTTCGTAATGAGGATAATCTCCTCATTCCTATCATGTGGTATCACAACGGACCTAATTATGGTCTAAGTGTGTCAGCCGTTTTCCTGACAGCCACTTTAACCTAACCTAACCTATATCCAACCCAATTAGAATTTCTAATCAAGAATTGTTGGACATTTTGTTACCCGTGGACTTAAGGACTAAAGGCCGTTAAAAGCTATATTGAATCAATAATTCAACAAGTCCAATTAAATAATGCTAAGTCTTCTACTTGGCTGATGTATTTCAGTAGTAAATAGAATTTGTATTATAAAAAAACATGTAGGTATATAGAAAATAATATGGTGGGTAGCATATTTATGGATAATAAGTGACAAAACCGACATTATGTTTAAATTTTGGATTTTAAACTTTCACTCTTTTTGAACTATTCTGAGTTATATGTAAAATTTAATGCATTACGAATTTGGAAAACTTCCGGTTTGGATGCTGTCTCTGTTTTGTCCTCTATTCACTCGGATTTTCATAAGAATACTTACGTCTAACATCACAGCTAACGCCGTCTAATTTGTATATTATATTTCTTGCTGGCAGGGGCAACGGGAAGGAAGGTCATGTTCGGATTTTAGATTTCCAACCGCCATTTCATTATACTCCGACAGAAGCTGGCTTAACATTATTAAAATTACTAAATGGTGGTTGAAGCGAACTTGAAGATTTAAATTTAAAAGAAGCAGTTAGCAGTGAATTGTAATTTTTAGAATTTAAAAAAGTTGCAGAAGAATTTCAATTCAAATTTATACCCAACTAGCTTGAGGATATAAAGAGAACCATCTGCGAAACTATCCCATCATCGTCGGACGGTGACTCCTTTTTTTTTAATATTATGTAGGATAGACCGGGTTTAAGGTCAGCACTTGAATATAAATTTCTAATTTGCAACTTTTAGTGAATGTAGAAGAAGGAGTGAATGAAAATATATAAATGTTTTTACAGCGAGAAAACAAAAACAGCAATTTAAAAATAAGTAGATATTACCTATTTTTCCTTTTGGAAGGAAACCACAATCACGTCCGCCCCGAAGAGTTTGCTTAACTGAATAATTAAGGAAGATAAGCAAATGTTAAAACGTTCAGGAATTGATACACACCCAACTTATAAGAAGTTTGACCGATGCACGAGTGCATCCAAGGCTGTAGCCAAAGATAATCTACCCCATACCGCCACCTGAAATGTTAATATTAAAAATCAATAAATGTTTCGTTTAAACTTCCTTTAAAGGATGTTAAAAATGTGTTGATTCTTGGTAAACATGCTAAATAAAACATTTCTTCCAAATTTCATTTAGATTAAATGCCGTTATTTTAAAATGGTTTTGGGTAACATTTTACTTGTTTTAGGTACCTACTTAAAAAAAGCATTGCATAAAAATGACTAACTTTTTGCAAGGTACCTATGATCCTATGATACCAACAGTAATTATTTTTGCCTTATCGTTAGTTTCACAGTACTGGTTTAAACTCTAATTTTAGTTTAAACTTAAGTTCAGCAATTTATTCGGTTTCTAAGTGTTCGTTTAAGCCTTTAACTTAGATCATTCTGAAGTTCAAGTTAAAAGCATGTATTCTGCAGTTTAAACTTCAGTTCAAATTTTAGAACACAAAATGGGTACGTTCGGGAGACATAAGGGACTATGTAGTCAACTATGTATATCTATTGAACTCAAATTTGTCTTAAAATATGTAATTATTTTTTTCGACATATGATTCCACCAAACTTATGCTAGGTTTCCACTTGTCATTGAAAAGACGCAAATTGAAAAAACTTTCCAAGGCAGGTTGAGTTATACTTTCTCGCTACTACTACTTCCTTTGCTTTTTGTGGTGCTAAAAGCCACCCTGTCCTGGAAAGTTTGTCAATTTGAAAAGACGCAAATTGACACACTTTCCAGGATAGGGTTGCTTCTACCAACACAAAAAGCAGAGAAAGTAGTAGTAGCAAGTATAACTCACCCTGTCTTGAAAAGTTTGTCAACTTGCGTCTTTTCATTGACAAGTGGAAACATAGCATTAGACTTTTCTTCAATATTTAAACTCAGATTCCTTAAACTCAGAAATAGTTTACTCAAACTCAAAAAAATAGTTCGTACAAAGTACACTGTGGTTAATTAATCATTTAACTTAATTTATGTATCTAAGTAAAAGTTTAAAACCGGGTCACAATATGAAAATATTCTTTGGGAAGCAATTATAAAATACGTCTGCGTTGTACCACGATCTTAACAGGAGTGATGTGCAAATGTGGATGGTGTTGGGAGGCGGGTATTTTCATTCTTGCCGGTATAGTCATCTCTTTTCCTCATTGGTTATCGTTACAGATTCGACCATCCTGATAGTGTTCGTCGTCCTCGTCGAAGTCTAGATCCAGGTCAATCCAACGTTTCATTCGATCCGCCGACCATGTAGCTGAATATGTTTTCTGTGTCCTAGGAGCAAACGGCATATCGGCGACCTGGTATCTATCATGTGGAGGGATGGCAGTCACACAATATGGTCCCCGGTATCTGGTCTCAAGCTTGCGAGAAGTTCCGGTCGCTGCAACTCCGTCATTTATTGACATCACTAGATCGCCTACCTGGTATGTTCTTGCTTTTTTATGCTTCATATCGTGCTGGCGTTTTTGGATTGCTTGCTGTTTTTCGGTGGATTCGGCCGCAGCCGTTCGTAGAGTGTCAATGCTGGGAATCGTTTGGTTCAAGTTTACAAATGGGGCGAGAACATATTTGAGTGGGTCATTGGGCACGTAACCCATTAGTAGTTGATGTGCGGTTTTACCAGTGGTTTCGTTTTGAGTATTATTGATACCCCACTGCACATATCGTACCTTCTGGTCCCATCTGGTTTCGTCGTCAACGGTTGCCAATAACGCATGGAGAATGGTTCGATTATACCGCTCGACCTGACCGTTTGCACGTGGTGTTTTTGTTGCATTCTGGATGTGCTGAATCGAGTAGCCTTTAACGAATTCTTCAAAAGCGTGTGAAGTGAATGCAGTTCCCTTATCTGATATTATTCGACGGGGAATGCCAAACGAAAAAAATAACTCCATAAGAAAATTTATCACCGGTTTGGTCTGGGTGTTGGGCAGAGCCTTGATGTTGACGAATTTGGTGAATGCATCAACCAATACTACGAGGTGGTTATTTCCTTTTGTCGATTTAGGAAAAGGTCCGAGATGGTCGATATGGACGGTGTCGAATGGCACGTTTCCCTTCGGTATCGGGAAAAGTTCTCCTCGGGGTTGTTTTTCCTTTTTGTTGAACGCACGCTCGACACATGCTTTCAGGTATTTTTTTTACAAACTGGCAGTAGCGGATCTAGGATTTGGATGTGGGGGGGGCTTGCAGTTTGGAGATTCATTTTGAGACCTTAAGTAATAAAATTTGCTTGTCCGAAGATAAATTTTATAATTTCCGATGCAGTGCAGTTGCGGCGAGTGCGGCCTAACCTTTAAGGCTCAAGTATTTTTTTTTCCTTTTCCTTTAATGATATCCATTTTTTGTGTGCCTTTATATCCGCTCTTGTTGCGCTTCAAAATGTTTTCAATACAAAGTACAATAACAATTATTCATAATTGCTGTAGCGGAGATAGAAGCAAATTCAAAGGCGCACAATAATTTTTAGCCATATATGCTTGAACCGCGCGTACAAATTCGTTTATATATATTATTTAAAAATTGATTAGGTACCTACATTATTTAGTTATATTTTTAAATTAGCTGTGGGTATGTTTTGAACTTCCCATTTTTGACAAGATTTGAAAACAATTTTTAATTGGCTTGTTCAGAAAAATTATATTTAAGTGTTCGTACTGGCAAAAGCTCATATATGTGCTTTGACACGGTATTAGTCCTCTAAGATCTCATTTTTCCTGAATTATCCAAATCAAAGAGAAACTATTTTGTTCAAAATGACACTTTACGACATAAGACAAAGCTGCTCTAAGAAATAAGCCGCGGCCCAATTCTGCCAGTGTGAATGAGTTTTCGTGTATACGCTGCATACGCTTTATAGGTATTCATGCTAAAAAAATATGTCGACAAATTTGCACGTCACTCTAGAGTCTAGAGGGATTGCAAATATTCATTTGCTTTTGCATGATTTTCTGAGCGCGCACAGAGAAAACTCACGCTTTTGGAATTTGGCTCCTTGGCTAGAGAATTTCGATGTTTTGTATGTACAATTGCCTTGGACCTTTCAAATTTTGAAAACGTAGCCCCAAAAATTTCTAAGCCCAGCCAAGGCCGTTAGAAACAATTCCTGTTGTATTAAACATACACTAAACTTGACATCCCGTTGTTCTCCAATGGTTGAAGCCACAAATGCGTTTCTTTCGGTAAATTAGCTTTGTTTTTAGTATATACAGTTGGGGCATTTGACACGTTAATGTAAAGCCTCGACCATTTTTATCTCTTTTTACTTATCTCTTCAAGCCTTAGCCCCAACTTCGGACTTTGACAGTCCCTAGACTTGAGCCCCCAAAACTCTCTGGAATAAGGTTAGTTTTTAGGAAGTAAGTTGCTTAACCCTGGCTAGGTTTTTTGTCCAATATTCTCAGACCTTATTGCGCCAAAGCTGTTTTTTTTTTGTTCCAATTTTCTGGGTTTAATTTTTAGGGAAAGATTGTCGTTGCATTAAAAATATCCATATTCATAGCCCCCAACTTAGTTTTTGTCCAATTCGCTTCAGGCTTCAGCCCCAATCTTAGGACTAAGAAAATAAATTACATAACATGTATGCAAATAGTTCAGCCCCAACCACGTTATTTTGTCCATCAAATTTTATAGCTTAACAATATTTTAGACGGAATATAAAATTCTACACGTTGTAATGTTTTGCTTTCTATATTTCAAATTATTTTATGATTCGGCTGTGGGGGGGGGCTTTAGCCCCTATAGCCACCCCCCTGGATCCGCTACTGCAAACTGGGTCATCCGAGGAAACCAGTATCGTAGTCGTAAATGTGTCATAGTTTTCTTTTCGGAGAAGTGTCCCATCAAGTCATGGCTGTTTCGTAATACTCTATTCCTCGATCCTTTTGGCACAAACAGCCTGAATTCGCCGTGGATGTTCCGATAGAGCCGTCCGTGTTGGAGAGAATAATCATGATGTAGTTGTTTGTCGGTTTCGCTGATTGGTGGGCTTCGTAGGACTTTGACTATATCAGCTACGTCTTTATCCTGTAGTTGTAGAGAATATACCCAATCTGTTTCTTCAATGTTGATTTTGAATACGTTCATGTCTACTACTTCAGGTGTCTGTGCTGATTCGAACGGATTTCTAGACAAGGTATCAACATGTAGCATTTTCTTACCGGCTCGATGAGCAACCTCATAATCGTACTCCTGCATACGCAACCACCATCGGGCGATTCGTGAAACCATTTCTTTCTTTTTACTGGCAGTTTTCAAAGCTTCACAATCAGTGACTATGAGACAGTGTTTGCCAAGCAAGTACTGCCGGAATCGATCTGTTGCTTCAACCACAGCGAGGGCTTCCAGTTCATAGCTGTGGTACATTGATTCTTCTTTGGTTGTTTTGCGACTGTAATAAGCAACTGGGTGAAGACTTCCACTTTCTTTCTGTAGGAGAATGCCAGCGAGTCCCTTGGAACTGGCGTCTGTGTGAAGTTCGTGTTCTACATTTTGATTATACAAAATCAGCACTGGCTCACTAGCCAACGAATTCTTGAGCTGGTCAAACGCAGCTCGTTGTTTTGTTCCCCATATGAATTTTTGGTCTTTTTTGGTCAGTTCCGTCAGTGGCGTTGCAGTCAGAGCATAATTCTTGATGAATTTCCGGAAAAAGCTGGTGAGCCCTATAAATTGTCTCACTTGGTGTTCGTTGGTCGGTGTCTCAAATTCTTGAACGGCAAGCGTCTTTGCCCTCCCAGGCTGCATTTTTCCATCTTTAATAATGTGGCCAAGAAACTCAATCTCATTCTTGAAGAACTCACATTTCTTTAGGTTCAGTGTTAGGTTGGCTTCACTTAAAATAGTAAGAAATTTCTCCAGCTTCCGCATTCCATCCGGGAGGGATTTAACCGGAATAACAAAGTCATCCATATAGCTAACGATTTTCTCTGGGAGCATTTTTTGTTTGATGATTCTCATTAACTTTTTGAAATAAGCTGGGGCATTGACCAGCCCGAATGGCATCACCTTAAACTGAAACACTCCGTCCGGGGTGATAAAAGCTGTATACGGCATATGCTCATTTTTGATGGGTATCTGATAATACCCTGACGCCAGATCTAGCACAATAAAGTAATTGTAGCCTTCCAGATTGTTAAGCTCCTCTTCTATATGCGGGGAGCTGACCTTTTTTGTGACAGTATTGAGGCGTCTATAGTCTATGCACATTCGGTCTTCGCCGTTTTTCTTTTTAACGAGTACGACCGGTGCTGCGAAGTCAGACTTAGACTCCTGTATGATGTCGCAGCACTCCAGTAGTGTTTTAACCATCGAACTCAGGACCTCTCTTTTAGCATAAGGAACTTTATATGGGTGTTGTGATATAGGATCTGCCTTTGTTAATTCGATTTCCATTTCAACTAGGCTTGTTCGTCCGAATTCTCTTTGTTCCATGGCGACACACTTCCGAAACTTGTTGAGTAAGTTAACTAAACCCATTGAATCAAGACCTTCGTCAATCTGAAGGTTACCTACAGTTATCTGTTGACGGCTGACTGTATCATTCTTCCTGATAATAAGCACTTCGCCTTCCTTGGAGACGTCACAGACTGGGTCGCTTAATATGTCCTTCCCAATTAAAATTGGTCTTGTGAGTCTATCATCTGGGACAACTAGCGCATCGACACTAAAGCTGGCATGGTCAATTTCCATAGTACATAGTATTCTTCCCAATGCTGTACAATTTCCGCCTCCAAAACCATAAAGAGTAAAGGCTCTCCCAAACCAATGCGGAACATTCGTTGCGGCGAAAAAACATTCGCATGTCAAAATTTATTTACATGGTGATATATGAGAGTGCCCACACCAACGCGGCGGAGAAACATATGAAATAATTTTGAGTGACGAATGTTTTTTCGCCGCAACGAATGTTTTGCATTGGTTTGGGAGAGCCTTAACACTGCAGGGACTTATAGGAATTCCTGTTTCCCTTACGACTGTCTGTGTCACTACCGTTTGTTCGCTACCAGAGTCTAGCATTGCCGCATACTCTTTGCCTTTGATGGTTACTCTTTTATTAAAACAATCCAAGTTTTCTTGCCGACGGATAGTGTTTATTCGAATATTCTTATCGTTCTAGCTTTCGCGCTTTGTTGGATACTTTATGCTATTTTCTTGGTTAGTGGTCCACGGTCTCTTTCGACTTTGGTTGTAATGCCGAGCGAGATGTCCGGTTTGATTGCAGTTGTAACAATTGAGTAATGGCCTTTGGTGCACGGGATGTCGGTAAGGTGGTGTTGCCTTTTCGTTTGTCGTTAGCTGCCGGCGCCAGTGTGGCTGTTCGTAGATTGATTGTCGGTTCGCATTGCTCGCTCTGAGAATTCCAGCTGTGGACGATGGCTTGTAGCGAGAGTTTTCACGAATACTTTCAGACCATTTTACTTTCTCGATGAGTTCGGCAATGGTGTTAAAGTTTGACACCGCTACACTAGAGCTTAATTGTGGATTATTCAAGCCTGTTAAAATATACTGTATGATGGTTCAATCTGCAAGATGGATTCTTTTCCCCATCATATTCATTTCAAAACAGAAATTTTCAATTGATTCATTCTGTCGTCTAGTTCTGCGTGCCATTTGTTGATGTATGTCAATTTCGTTCTGTTGGTAAGGGAAATTCGCCTTGAGCCCCATTGCCAACTGTGTCCAGGATCCTCTTGGGTAGTGTCCCACCAGAACCTTGCAGGCCCTTTCATTTTTGATGCTGCTGCCATAAGAAGCGCCCGTTCATCCCATTCGTATATCTTAGTTAGGGTCTCAACCCGGTGTTGGCAACCCTCTATTCTTAAGCTCACTTTGTAGTTGTTTTGTGTAGAGTTTTTCCATTTTAATTTATCTACAACGAAAAAATACCCATATACATATCGTATTCTATGTTTTACTTCGGAATTTATTTTAATATAATATCAATATTATTATCGAAACTGACATTCGACAACTCTTTATTTGTGCAACAATACTTTTACATAATAAAAAAAAACCCTCATAAGCCAATAGTTCGTATATAATATTTATAGCTTTCACCAAATACATATGTATGAAGAAGCTCATTTCATAACTTTTTCTATCCTGGTAAAACCTTACACCATAGATGTTACCTTAATTTCTCTTTCTACTGTACGTGTACTAACTGTGCTTAGGAAGCAGCCTGTAATTGCTTGTGCTTTCAAAACTTTCAATATGTTAATTTCCTGTCTCCCTTTATTATTATTATTTTTTTTTTTATTATTTTCGAAGTGCGATCATCTTGTTCATGCATCTTCTTTACGTTTCCCTACCATACATCTGATGCTCTTTCGTGTACCGAAAGACTATCCAGCTGTATTCATTTATATCTTCTTCTTCTCTCTTCCAACACATCGTGTTGTCCTTTCGTACACCGAAAGTCTACACAGATGTATTTATTCATTCTCTTTATATTTCTTTCCAACACATCGTGTTATTCTTTCGTACACCGAAAGTCTACATGGATGTACGGAAGTATTTATCTGTCCTCTTCATATTTTTTCACACGACTTGGTGTTTGTGCACGTTGAATTCGAAATTTTCGTACACCAAAAATATCGTCTCCCACATGTGCATTGCATTCCACCAAGTTGATTATCCATCTACTCTCTTCGCACACTTATATAGGTACCTACACATTGACAAAATACAACTGCTTCCCTTTGCACACATACACCAGTATATAACATAGTCCCAGCGGGAAATATCGTCCCCAATGAATTTAATAGCTGAATTCTTCAATCAATTCACTAGCCAAATAATAAAAGGAAACGACATGCAATGATTTATTGAGTGAAGAGTCATGCGAGGTTTCCTCAGTTCATAGTCTTGAAACCACTTTTTGCTTTGTGTGTAGAAAACAACAGCAATCAATTCAATAGCCAGATAATAAAAGGAAACGACATGTAATGATTTAGTAAGTGAGGAGTCATGCAAAGTTTCCTCAGTTCATAGATTTGAACCCACTTTCTGCTTTGTGTTTAAAAAACAACACTTTCTTTCGTTGAATTAAAAATTGCTTTTGATAGGGAATATTATGTTGAAAAGTCATGTAGAAGTTCATCAGTTCATAGTCTATGTCCACTCATATGCTTTGTAAAGTGTGTACCACCATTGTGTGTTTTGATAGAAGTTGATTTTTTTTGTGTTCTCTGTGTTCACATTGTCTACTTACAGTAAATACTATAACAGGACTTGTCAATTTCGATCAAAATGAGGCAATTTCAGATTTTCTCCAAGTATTTCGGGTTGTTGGTTAACCACCACTTCGCATAAGTAAAGTGGTGATTAACCAACAACCTCTGACCTAGTGATTTCACTTTAATTTAAAGTTTTAATTCTATATTTTAACCAATCACAAATTGACAACACAACAGAATTAACGAATTCACTATTTATTTAATTTTCTTCACATTTTTCATTATTGCATTAACTAATTGCTGAATAAACAACTACCACTTATCTTGTGATTTGACAATTGAATTTTCATTACCTTTTTCATCGAAAATATTGAACCGATAAATAAACCATATACATTTATGTAGTGAATTCACATATTATGCAACCACCATGTTTTTCATCACCTAGGTTGGTGAATAAACAACTTCCAACGAAGTAGTGATTTCGTTGGTGAATTTTCATCGGATTTTCAGCATGTGCTTCCCGCCTAGGACATGCCCATGTTAATTTCATCAAAGGAATCAGCTAAAAAGTGGACGGTGCAGCCGCCATTCCTCAAGGAAAAAGCTGATTTTTCACACTATTTTTACCATTAAGCAATCAATATTGCTGACCAAATCAATATTATAAACTCAAAACAATATAAAAACGTTGCTGCGGCTACTGCTGCAGTTCGTAAATCAAATAATTATAATAAGTTTCCATTCACTTAACTTCACAATTTACAGGTTCATCCCACTTCTGATTCTTTAAGCTCAGACTCCTTAAACTCAGAAATAGTTAACTCAAACTCAAAAAAATAGTTCGTACAAAGTACACTTTGGTTAATTAATCATTTAATTTAATTTATGTATCTAAGTAAAAGTTTACAACCGGGTCACAATATGAAAATATTCTTTGGGAAGCAATTATAAAATACGTTTGCGTTGTACTACGATCTTAACAGGAGTGATGTGCAAATGTGGATGGTGTTGGGAGGCGGGTATTTTCATTCTTGCCGGTATAGTCATCTCTTTTCCTCATTACTTACTTTACTTTACTTTTGATGGCGCTCACAGCCCAGGATGGGCTTCGGCCTCAACTAACAAGCCCCTCCAGCCAGCTCTGTCCCTAGCTAGCCGCTTCCAGTTGCGCACACCGAGTGCTTTGATGTCGTCATTCACTTGATTGCGCCACCTGTTACGGGTTCTTCCTCTGCTGCGTACCCCATCGGGGTTGGATTCGAAGACTCGTCGGGCAGGTGAGTTGCTGTCCATACGCTCCACGTGCCCCAGCCATCTAAGCCGCTGTATTTTCAACTTTTTGACCAGGTCAACGTCGCTGTATAGCCCGTATAGCTCGTCGTTGAATCTTCTCCTCCATACTCCTTCGATACACACCGGACCGAAAATCACACGAAGAATCTTCCTCTCAAAGCACCCTAGCAGATTTTTATCCGAATCTTTCAGTGTCCATGCTTCTGACCCATAAAGCAGGACCGGGATGATTAGGGTTTTGTATAAAGTCTCCTTGGTTCTCTGAGAGAGGGCCTTACTACTTAAATGCCTTCTTAGACCGAAGAAACAGCGGTTGGCAAGAGTAATTCTTCGCTTGATCTCTGCACTGATGTCATTCTGCGATGTAATAGTGGAGCCCAGGTAGACAAAGTCCTTGACAACTTCGAAGTTATATCTGTCCATCGTGATATTTTGCCCGAGTCGACGATGTTGAGATTCCTCTCTCGATGACAGCATATACTTCGTCTTGTCCTCATTAACCGCCAATCCCATTCTAGCCGCCTCCGATTCAATGCTCGCAAATGCCCCTGCCACAGCTCGCTTCGTTCTGCCGACAATGTCTATGTCATCCGCATATGTCATCGTCAAAAATACTTTGAAGAAAAAAAAAGAGAATCCTCGTCATGTCGTCATGGATACGAAATTCCGAGGTAATGAAAATTTCGATTTCAATTTACTTCAACGTGGCCGCACAAACAATTTAGAAAAAGTAGAACTAATTTTTAATTTCAAAGCTGACAATTTTGACAAGAGCATACTTGATTTGAAATTAAGGTAGATATTCTTCAAGATACATAGCAAGATCATTTGCATGTTCATTTTTGTTCAGTTCTGCGCATGTTGTCAAAATCAATAGTAAAAAAATTGAATTTCAAACAATCACAAAAAAATTGTTTTTGTTTACTGTGTACTTACACAAAGGGCAGCCATCTTTAAATTTGGAAAGCTGCGCCTGATAATACCTTAGATATGTGTACTGTGGATATACCTTGACTTACTTTCCAGTCACTTTCCAATAAGTTCCCGACGTTTGAAGAAAATTTTTTGACAGCTGGCCAATCACAAACTAGAAATTTATCTTACTTGAAACCTTGCAAGTCCCCTAAGACATCTGAACGTACCCAATCATAATCAAATCTAAATTACCAACTGACATTTAAATATTAATAATAAATATATTCATTTCCATAAAACATATGAGTGTTTTTTTATAATACAAATTCTATATACTACTGAAATACATCAGCCAAGTAGAAGACTTAGCATTATTTAATTGAACTTGTTGAATTATTGATTCAATATAGCTTTTTTTTTATGGACTAAAGGCCGTTAAAAGCTATATTGAATCAATAATTCAACAAGTCCAATTAAATAATGCTAAGACCCCTTTCACACAAGGAAACTGAGTTGCCGGCGATTTTTAGTTTCTAGGCCAGAAGGGTGTAAAAGGAAGACACACAATTTCCCCTCACACCCTTCTCGCCTACAAACTAACCAGTTTCTGGCAACTCAGTTTCCTTGTGTGAAGGCCGTCTAAGTCTCCTACTTGGCTGATGTATTTCAGTAGTATATATAATTTGTATTATAAAAAACACTCCCATGTACACAATGCCAGGCCACGGGTAACAAAATTTCCAACAATTCTTGATTAGAAATTCTAATTGGGTTGGATATAGTTCACAATTGATTTTCGCTGTAAAATTGATGTAAGCTGGACTGAACTTAATAAAAATTGCGTCTTGATAAGGCCCTCACTGTAAACTGAAGACTCCAAGTGAGAACGACGGGACGAAACGCCAATTTGTATGGACTAAAGGCCGTTAAAAGCTATATTGAATTTTTCCATAAAACATTATTGACAAGATGAGGAAATTTTAATATTCGTTATGAGAGTGGTAAAAGTAAAACGCTTTCCATGGAGAACAAATCACTTTCGTGCTAGATGCTAGTTGGTCCTTTTGTTGCTTATTTATATGTTCGTCCTTTGTTTTTTAGCACGTTTCACGTCTGAAGAACGTTAATGGAAGAGTCTTTGGATTTTGTTAGTTCTCTTTTAAATTAATAGTACGCGGCTTTTAGAATTCGTTATATGGTACTCTGGGAAATAAATCCGAAGTCAGGTTTGACTTTCACATTCGAAAGAGTATTGGTACATGATCCTAAAACCACATTTCGCACAACTGTACCTAGTGCCATTTAGCCGCCATTTTGTTTTAATGGTCACTTGGGTTTCGGCGCGTAACTCGCGTATTATTCATCCTAGACGAAAAAGTTGTACTACAAACTTGTAGCAAATTTAATTGGCTATAAAATATGTTAAGCAACCTTTTTCGCTTATCTTAATAGTTTAAAAGTTAAAGAGCTTTTTGTTCAAAAAAGAAGGTGTTGAATTTTTTTATTTTCATCATATCTTTTTTTTTGTCACTAACAAAAAAAAAATTGTTGCGACAAAAGTGGTAGAAATTTCAATTATCTATAATTTGTACCTTTACATTTTTTGAATTTGAACAACGGTTATCGTTCTGGATCCCATATAAAATCGAGAATTCCGTATACGGGGTCATATTATCAATACGACATTTCCGAATGATGATGTTACTACAAGTGGCAAAAATTCGAGGCAAATTTAGCTTTTAATATACGAAAGAGTATTAGTATATGAGTCGAAAACCATATTTTGCACAACTGAGTCATTTAGCCGCCATATTGTTTTTAACGGTCGCTTGGGCTTAGGCGCGTAACTCACGTATTTTTTATCCTAGACGAAAAAGTTGTACAACAAACTAGTAGCAAATTTAATTATCTATAAAATATGTGCGGCTAATTTTTTGGCTAACGCCTATGGTTTTAAAGTTATAGAGCTTTTTATTCAAAAAAGTAGGTCTTGATTTTTTATTTGCACCATTTCTTTTTTTGTCACTAAAAAAATTAAATAATCAGTTCCCACAAAAGTGGTAGAGCTTTCAATCATCTTAACTATTTCATAACAGATTTCTTTGTAAATAATGGATTTTGCTATTGAATTTTTGTACCTTTATAACTCTTTGCCACGCCACCAGGAGGTAGAGTTTTTTGACTGTCAAAACGACTTACCTAAATGTAAACCATATGAGTCACTTTCGTTTTATAGCGTCGTCGCGTCGGTGGGTTTTTTTTTTTTTTTTTGTGTGGTTTCCCCAGGAGGCCTAGTCCACGAGTCAATTTAAATGTTCTCACCATTGGCAATTCTTCTTCATTTTTCTTGGAAAGGTCCGATGGTGGTCATTTCTTTGTCATTACCATTTCCATTCTCAGAAAAAATCTCGTCATGCGAGACCGAGACTTTTCTTGTCTCGTGGCCAGCCCTTCTTAGAAGAAAAACTGTAAGGCCGAGGTTGTAGGCTTTTAAACCATCTTTTGTCTATACATACATTTATTTTTCAATGCGGGCAACATTTTCAAGGTTATGTCGTTATATTTTTAATTTTTTTGCCATTACACATTACACGTTCCCGAGGAAACTTAGGTGAATTACTTTCTAATTAATGATTTTAGAACACAAAATTTTCAACATTTTGATATATTTTTAAAGATGATGCGATGCCGCAGTAAGTTGCAGCCAGTTTGGTATTTGTATTAATTTTAATAACAATTTAGTTTTCTATTTACTCTGGAGTTTTCATTTTAGCGTAACTCAGCCAAATGGCTGTTACTTTTGACTGCGGTATCGCATCATCTTAAAAAAATGTTAGAAATTTGGTGTTTTAAAATTCTTATTGGGTAAGTTATTCATGTTAGTTTTTGAGAACGACAAAAAGTGTAAATGTGAAAAGAAGAAATAAGAAAACGACATAACTTTGAAAATATCGCCCGCACCGAACAAAAAAACGAAATATAATTAAGCCGTGTGTCAAATGCGTTAAAATGTTGGTTAAATTTGATCCCAGTTACATTTGATCCGTTTTTATAGGGGTGAATAAAATTGAAGGGTTTTGCTTTGTCAATTGCGTTAAATTGAATTTTTTAAAACATAAATTTCCCATTGACGTTCTTCGCGTTAAGAAACCTATCGGAGACAGTGTCAACCATTTGTTGTTGCAATAGCTTTTTTCAGAGGAATTACAACACAAATCTGTCCAAATCGCTTTGGATACGATCTTGAACGCGGAAATTGCATTTTGATAGTGGCAGTCATGAACCTAGTATAACTGGACTGCTAGTCGATCGTCATTCTCATTTGTTAAGCATGACACACAAGACATCATTTTCAACTTTTGGTTTGCATAAGAATAATTTTGCATTATTGAGTGTGAATTTGTTTCTTTATTCATTTTAGATATTCAAAATATTTAGAAAGAGAATTTTGTGTTTCCTTATTCAAAAAAATACTCGGGATAAACCATTATTGTCGATTTTTTATTTATTCCGAATAATTGGAATGGATTTTTCATTCCATCTGAAGCGCGGAGTCAAAAGAACACCAAGAAAAAAAACTCAATGCTCATGCGGTCCTCCTTCTAAGTACTAACCGTGCCCGAAGAAGCTTGATTTCGGTGATCGGACGAGAACCGGTTTTTGTTTTTTTTTTAAACCGATATTTTCCGTAACGTCTTTCGTCAAAAGGCAATGAATCCTTTATTAAAAAAAAACATAATTGTCGTTGCTTTTGAGAGGCGATACATTTCAAGGTATAAATTCGCTGCTCCAAAAAGATTACGCCCAATTCTCCCCGAAGTAGGTAATTTGCACGCAACATTTTTTATTTTATTATTTCAATTACAACAGAGCTATATTTTTATTTAATTATTATTTATTTTAAGATTTTTTTCCTTTCGAAGTCAAAAGCGAAAAGTTTACACATATCATTTTGTATTCATAGCTTTTGGAGATTAAAGCTAAAAAACATTTTTTTTTAATTTTTACCTGCGGCTGTTTTTCCAAATTATCATAAAATCTATGTGTTTTTCGGCAAACTTGTTACCGACTTTTATTTTAAATTGTTACATACCTACATTCAAAAAAATTATTAAAACATCATGTTGATTACGCATTTTTTGGAGAAAATTGACCACAAAGTCAAAAAATTACCATGGGCAGGAAAAATGGAACATGTTAAAAACTGAATATCTTTTAAGGCTGAGAAAAGATATAAAATTTATTTAAACGCGATTACAAAGGCTGGTATTTCTTCTAAAAATAAAGGCCTAATCTTTTCTATCTTTATTACTAAGAGCGCAATTACCGTAAACATGCGTCAGAGTACACCAAAATAAAACTTCTTAAATCCCCGATAAATGATATCAAAATTGGAGATAGGCTCTTACTGCAGAACAATTTTTTTTCTTATAATATACCCATGGTATAAAGAATACAAGGTATGCTTGATATGAGATGATTGTTCGCCATCTTGTATTCGTGTGACGTCATTGCGAGTGATAATCGGTTTTGATTGGTAGATTTCGTTTGCGAAGGTAAATATGTATACTTTCTTTCCTTTTCTTTCCCTCTGAAAATTGAGAACCAAAAAATACCATGATTGAGAAGATTCACTCGCGATGACGTCGACCAGAACTGTCAAGCATACCTTGTATTCTTTATACCATGGAATATACCCAAGAATCATGCCCTAAAATACTATTGACGAATTGAGGGACACCCTGTATATGCAAACATTTTTTTTGTGTTTGCGTGGATGGGTGGAAAAAAGGATAGTTTTACCAGTAATCGCCTCCCAAAACCTGTAGGTTGACGAAAGATGGCTCTAAAATGGTCTCTAACTACAAAATAGCTATTTGCTGTTGAGGTGAATGCTAGTGGTTCGCCCCGCATTCCTCTTCATTATGACTGGTTTTTGATGAGACAACTGCTTATTTCCAAATGCATTTGATTTCATAACAATATAACAACTGTGGTTAACAAATCCAATAATAGAATTATGGAAAGCTGGGAAAATAGTACGAGTAGATAGGTACTTAGCAGTTGTGGCTAACCAAACTAAAACGGAAATAATGATGTGTTAGGATTAGATAAAACAACCTGCAAACTTTATGTGTGGTAAAAACCTACTACTACTCGGAACCAACATTAAAAAGGAAATTATCTATTCATTAAAAGCTGATTTGTGGAGGAAGAATGGAAACGCCTTCATAGAATTTAACTATATAGGTAAATAAACATATATTGTACCTATGTATGTTCAACATTTGATTATATTCTGGACTATAATTTAATCTGAGACATACCAACAATTGCTATTTTCTTAACCTTTGCATTTAAAATGCATTTTAGTGGTGAATGCTATTTTATAGGCTATATAAAATGGTTGTGCAAATTAATAAAATACTTTGTAAATCAGTCTTTTAAAAAAGACTTAAATTAATTTTATTTTAAGAACCGAACTATTCTTAACTGGGTCTCGCTTAAAATCTGACAAAATGATTTTCTTAAAATTAATATTCTGTTGATTGGAATTAATATGCGACGATCGCCAACAGAGGGAATGATGAGTCGGCGAAATGTCTGCGTGGCTGCTGTTATCTTATATTGTCTGGATGAATGTTTATCTGGATGCATGTTTATCTAGATGCTGCAGCTACATCATCAGCATGAACGATGAAGATATTGTATATTGAAAATGATGCTTTATCAGCACTTATGGGTGGTATATTGAGGATGATATTCTTAATGAATGCATGATGATAACTCCCCTCTTCTTAGATAACGCGTCCCGCGTCTTGGGATTCTTCTGAGAGTTTTTGTATATTTTTATTTACTTTATCTATATATATTTCTTTGTTTATAATTTCTCTAATGGGTTGCGATTTAACAAACATATAGGTAAACATTATTAATAATGCAATTATTATTATAACTATTGTGCCAAAAGTTATGCTATTAGTTATCAAATTTTTAGTTTAAATTTTTTGGAGAATTTTTCTGTTCTGGATATTTGTAAAGTGCAGTTCAGGTAGACTTATGTTTACGGTTATATTTTTAATTTTTACATCTTTAAAAACTGGAAGGATAAAGTTTTCGTTTACAATTATATTTTCATAAATATTGTTATTTATGTTAATTTTACAATTTTCGAAATTTATTATAATATTTCCTGATAGTATTGCCTCATATTTTTTGTTATTACAAAATTGTAAGCTAATTGTTTTATTTCAATTGTTCCATTAATTATAAAATTACATATTGGATTTTCTTTTAATATATTTTCAATACATTCATCAATTAATTTTTTTAAATGTTTTTTTAATATAATTTGTTCCTGTGTATATAATACCAGGTATCATTACTTAATATTAAATCCATGTAGGGTGTATCTATTTCTAGTTTATTCTTATTTCGAATTGGTTCCATTATAATTGTATGGTAGGTTTGGTTACAAAAGCTTGGTATCATTACTACAAAAATAATTTTATTATCATGCGAAATGGCAGAACTTTTAATGAAAATGAAATCTTTTAATGTTATGTTATATGTTTTATATTCAAAATATCTCTTCCTAATACGCCTAATCGACACATCATAATATTTTCTTTAACTTTCCTAATTTGTTCTCTCAAAAGTTGAATATCATATTGAATTTGGAAAATGTGTTGTATATGCTCCATGGTCACATCATTAGATGTTCTTTAAAGGAGATTGGTTAACTAATTGCTTATAAATGTTTGCTGTTTATTAACATGGTCTGTCACTGATTTCATGGCAGTATTAAATTGATCATTTATTTTTATTTGATCGTTTAGACTATTTATAGTGTTTTCATTATTTTTCTCATTAATGTCTAATCTTTGCCTAATTTCTATTTCATCATCGACGTCCATAGTACCTGTTATAAATTTTAAAGTTTTTCCTACAATATTGATTAAACCACGTTTTTCTCTGGTGTGGGCTGGAAGAAGACTATTTATTTCCTCTCCTAATCCGTTAAAATTATGCAGCATAGACGGGTAATGGTAACAAAGGCTAAAGTTTGCTATATTATTTCTTACTAATTCTAAATTATCTCGCCATGAGTCTAAGGCCCCAGTTATAGCTATCTTTGAAAACCATCATTGAAAAAGTTAGCTGTTGATTTTGGGGGCCTTCGATTGTTTAATCATTGAATATTTAAATGCAGAAATATAACTTACGACTTCAAAATTATTTCTCCTCCAAAAAAAATTAATTTTGACTTTTTTTAACTTTTAATTTTTTCAATGATCATTGGTAAGGTCGTTCATCATTGAAAAATTAAAAGTCATTTTATGAGAAAAGTTGAGCCAAATTGAATTTTGTTTTACCTAGCAATAATTATTTAGTCAATTAGCTTTTATTTTGCATCAAAATAATCATTTATTTTTTCTTCAAAATCTCTCAAAATTGACCATTAATATTTTCAATGATGGTTTTCAATGATATCTATAACTGGCCCCTCAGTCTATTGTATATAATATTTTCTTATAATTATTAATGATCTGTAGTTCGTCGCTTTCGATCATTATAAATCCTTGTCCGTTATTTAAATATTGGACGTCAAGTCGTTGTCCTCGTCCATTTTGTGGTAATACCTTAAGTATTGATGTTATTTTTAATAGAAGGGTCATTGTCTCTCGTTTTTTTTTTGTCTGCTGTTAAATTGTTGATGTGGTCATCCTTGTTGTTTTTTTTTAAAGTTTTTATTATTATTTTTTATATATAATTGTTTTTTTTTTTTTTATTATTGTTTTGTATTTAATCCCGCACAATTTCCTTGTTGTTGTTTTTTTTTTATTTTTATGTCCACGATTTATTTTTTTTAATCCCGCACAATTTCCGTGTTGTTTCTTTTTTTTATGTCCGCGATTTATTTTATTTAATCCCGCACAATTTCCTTGTTGTGGTTTTTTTTGTCCTCGATTTTTTAATTTATAAATTATTATTAGCAATGTCGTCACTTGCTAACTCGAACACTTTTTTTATTTTGTTCACTTATTCTAGCAGCCGTGTTTTATTCTGTACTGCACGATTACTTCCTTTGTTCTTCCTTTGTAAGGTATTTTACTTTCACTATTTGTGTAGTAGACATTTTATAATATTTCATGATGAATTGATTACTTTTCTCTTTTTATTTTTTAATTAATTCTTTTTTTTTTTTACATTTATTTCTTTATATTTTTTATTCGGCACAATATATATATATAATCGTACCTTTTTTTCGAGTTTTATATGCGTCGCCCCACGTTGGGCGCCAATTAATAAAATACTTTGTTAATCAGTCTTTAAAAAAAGACTTAAATTAATTTTATTTTAAGAACCGAACTATTCTTAACTGGGTCTCGCTTAAAATCTGACAAAATGATTTTCTTAAAATTAATATTCTGTTGATTGGAATTAATATGCGACGATCGCCAACAGAGGGAATGATGAGTCGGCGAAATGTCTGCGTGGCTGCTGTTATCTTATATTGTCTGGATGAATGTTTATCTGGATGCATGTTTATCTAGATGCTGCAGCTACATCATCAGCATGAACGATGAAGATATTGTATATTGAAAATGATGCTTTATCAGCACTTATGGGTGGTATATTGAGGATGATATTCTTAATGAATGCATGATGATAACTCCCCTCTTCTTAGATAACGCGTCCCGCGTCTTGGGATTCTTCTGAGAGTTTTTGTATATTTTTATTTACTTTATCTATATATATTTCTTTGTTTATAATTTCTCTAATGGGTTGCGATTTAACAAACATATAGGTAAACATTATTAATAATGCAATTATTATTATAACTATTGTGCCAAAAGTTATGCTATTAGTTATCAAATTTTTAGTTTAAATTTTTTGGAGAATTTTTCTGTTCTGGATATTTGTAAAGTGCAGTTCAGGTAGACTTATGTTTACGGTTATATTTTTAATTTTTACATCTTTAAAAACTGGAAGGATAAAGTTTTCGTTTACAATTATATTTTCATAAATATTGTTATTTATGTTAATTTTACAATTTTCGAAATTTATTATAATATTTCCTGATAGTATTGCCTCATATTTTTTGTTATTACAAAATTGTAAGCTAATTGTTTTATTTCAATTGTTCCATTAATTATAAAATTACATATTGGATTTTCTTTTAATATATTTTCAATACATTCATCAATTAATTTTTTTAAATGTTTTTTTAATATAATTTGTTCCTGTGTATATAATACCAGGTATCATTACTTAATATTAAATCCATGTAGGGTGTATCTATTTCTAGTTTATTCTTATTTCGAATTGGTTCCATTATAATTGTATGGTAGGTTTGGTTACAAAAGCTTGGTATCATTACTACAAAAATAATTTTATTATCATGCGAAATGGCAGAACTTTTAATGAAAATGAAATCTTTTAATGTTATGTTATATGTTTTATATTCAAAATATCTCTTCCTAATACGCCTAATCGACACATCATAATATTTTCTTTAACTTTCCTAATTTGTTCTCTCAAAAGTTGAATATCATATTGAATTTGGAAAATGTGTTGTATATGCTCCATGGTCACATCATTAGATGTTCTTTAAAGGAGATTGGTTAACTAATTGCTTATAAATGTTTGCTGTTTATTAACATGGTCTGTCACTGATTTCATGGCAGTATTAAATTGATCATTTATTTTTATTTGATCGTTTAGACTATTTATAGTGTTTTCATTATTTTTCTCATTAATGTCTAATCTTTGCCTAATTTCTATTTCATCATCGACGTCCATAGTACCTGTTATAAATTTTAAAGTTTTTCCTACAATATTGATTAAACCACGTTTTTCTCTGGTGTGGGCTGGAAGAAGACTATTTATTTCCTCTCCTAATCCGTTAAAATTATGCAGCATAGACGGGTAATGGTAACAAAGGCTAAAGTTTGCTATATTATTTCTTACTAATTCTAAATTATCTCGCCATGAGTCTAAGGCCCCAGTTATAGCTATCTTTGAAAACCATCATTGAAAAAGTTAGCTGTTGATTTTGGGGGCCTTCGATTGTTTAATCATTGAATATTTAAATGCAGAAATATAACTTACGACTTCAAAATTATTTCTCCTCCAAAAAAAATTAATTTTGACTTTTTTTAACTTTTAATTTTTTCAATGATCATTGGTAAGGTCGTTCATCATTGAAAAATTAAAAGTCATTTTATGAGAAAAGTTGAGCCAAATTGAATTTTGTTTTACCTAGCAATAATTATTTAGTCAATTAGCTTTTATTTTGCATCAAAATAATCATTTATTTTTTCTTCAAAATCTCTCAAAATTGACCATTAATATTTTCAATGATGGTTTTCAATGATATCTATAACTGGCCCCTCAGTCTATTGTATATAATATTTTCTTATAATTATTAATGATCTGTAGTTCGTCGCTTTCGATCATTATAAATCCTTGTCCGTTATTTAAATATTGGACGTCAAGTCGTTGTCCTCGTCCATTTTGTGGTAATACCGTAAGTATTGATGTTATTTTTAATATAAGGGTCATTGTCTCTCGTTTTTTTTTTTGTCTGCTGTTAAATTGTTGATGTGGTCATCCTTGTTGTTTTTTTTTTAAAGTTTTTATTATTATTTTTTATATATAATTGTTTTTTTTTTTATTATTGTTTTGTATTTAATCCCGCACAATTTCCTTGTTGTTGTTTTTTTTTTATTTTTATGTCCACGATTTATTTTTTTTAATCCCGCACAATTTCCGTGTTGTTTCTTTTTTTTATGTCCGCGATTTATTTTATTTAATCCCGCACAATTTCCTTGTTGTGGTTTTTTTTGTCCTCGATTTTTTAATTTATAAATTATTATTAGCAATGTCGTCACTTGCTAACTCGAACACTTTTTTTATTTTGTTCACTTATTCTAGCAGCCGTGTTTTATTCTGTACTGCACGATTACTTCCTTTGTTCTTCCTTTGTAAGGTATTTTACTTTCACTATTTGTGTAGTAGACATTTTATAATATTTCATGATGAATTGATTACTTTTCTCTTTTTATTTTTTAATTAATTCTTTTTTTTTTTTACATTTATTTCTTTATATTTTTTATTCGGCACAATATATATATATAATCGTACCTTTTTTTCGAGTTTTATATGCGTCGCCCCACGTTGGGCGCCAATTAATAAAATACTTTGTTAATCAGTCTTTAAAAAAAGACTTAAATTAATTTTATTTTAAGAACCGAACTGTTCTTAACTGGGTCTCGCTTAAAAACTGACAAAATGATTTTCTTAAAATTAATATTCTGTTGATTGGAATTAATATTCGACGATCGCCAACAAAGGGAATGATGAGTCGGCGAAATGTCTGTGTGGGTGCTGTTATCTTATATTGTCTGGATGAATTTTTATCTGGATGCATGTTTATCTGGATGCATGTTTATCTAGATGCTGCAGCTATATCATCATCATGAACGATGAAGATATTGTATATTGGAAATGATGCTTTATGAGCACTTATGGGTGGTAAATCGAGGATGATATTCTTAATGAATGCATGATGATAACTTGCATAGTTGTCCACGTGTTAAACACAAAGGAAACAAAAATAGCTGTTTTTACAAAAGTGGTCGGACTCGCCGCAACAGCCAACAAAAGTCTGTCTGACCACTAGTTTTGCAAAGAGGGCAGTCTAAGCTCTCATTTGATACCCCATTTAACAAAAATCCATAATGGTTTAGGTATCCTAAGCAAAAAATGCAACCGAAAAAGTGCACTTTCTACCCGTTGCCACCTGAAAAACCTGTCCGACCAGCGCAGCGGTTTTGTTAATGTTATAACTGAAGCTATGAGTTAGCATCATTCTTTTCCGAAGCAGCGATGAGAATGGTAAAACTACGGTCGCCTCCCGTACTATAACGAATTTTGAAATTTTTTTTTCATAAATTCATATTTATCAATCAAATGAGATGGCATACTTTTTTTTAGTTCTATCTGTTTTAGCTATTTAAATAACAAATTTATAGTTTTTTTTATGTAAGAGGTCCTTTGTTTTTAATAACTTTTTTTAATAATATCATAATGTTATAGAACAAATACATATGCACATTGTCAACTTCAAGCTACGAGAGAAAATTTTGGCGATCCAGTCGTGCCCATTTTTGTATGTAATAAAGGTATATTTCTTCATTTTTTTTTTGTATAAAAGTAATTTTTTTTTTGGAAAAAAGTTATGTTTTCCTTTGTAAAAAAGTTAATTTTGTATGCAAACTATTATTTTGTATGTTATGTCAATGCAGCGTTATACAGCCAGTGAGTGATTGAGTCAGGGATGAGCGTAAATATATAGTTTAAATGTGATTTATTTCATAGTTGGTTCATATGTATGTATATTTAGAAATCGAACGTCTGTTTTCAGAAAAGTAACCCAGCTTGCAAGTTTGGAATTACATATTTCCGTTTAATAGGAAAAACCTTCATGTTTATATAACGTTTGCTTAAAACGTTTTTTTTTTTTTAGAATTCAAATCTATCAATTAAAATAAAATGTGTTGATTTTTTGTGCAACTTTAAGTTATCGGTATGTTACGCGTGTGGCGTTAAACCCACAAATGTTGCAAATCCTGGGTATGTGATTCATCGGTAAAAGCAAGAGGATGAAGAGTTTTTGGGAAATTCTTTCAAATCTCCTGAATTTATTCAGTTCATTAATTTGTATATGTATATTGTAGATGAATTCAGAAAATACCGAAGAATTTGCGCTTTTCACAAAAATCGCCATAATTCAGGGTAGGAGTAAAATAAAAATGTTTTATTATGAGGTTGAAATGGAACAGATTTTTGCAGAGGGACACAAAATGGGTATTTTCTACTAGGTGTATAGAAGCGAGTACTTCCTTCCCCCGCTATGTCGATTCGTTAAAAGATGAATTAAAAAAAATATTCAAAAACAACGAGAACACTTACAACAATAAAGACCGATGTGAATTATAGCTAAAATTCAAATAAGGGCAATATGAAAAAAGTTTTGACGTCTGAAAAGTTTGAATGCAGTTTTTAAGAGGAGTTGCTTATAAGCATAAATCTCGATTTGCGGGATTTTTGTTCTTGTGGGGCGTCCGCCATCTTGGAAAGAATAAAAAAAAATTAAGTTTTTTTTTTTAATTTTAAGTTTGAATATTATTTTCTCAAAAACTATTTGATCAAACAACTTGATTTAAAAAGTTAATTCAAGATTAGGTTTTTGGCTTTCAAAAAAGCTATAACATGATATTTTAACTGTTGCCGTTGATTTTTAATAATTTTTTTTATATTTCATGTTTTTAGAAAATTGCCTATTCTGATAGAACGGGGGAAATAGACCCCCCTCCTCATACGATTTTTTTCTTATTTTAACTCAACCTACACGCCCTAGCTTTTTGTTACACGCCCACAAGACCAAAAATCCCGCAAACCGAGATTTATGCCAAAAAGCAACCCCTCTTCAAAACTGCATTCAAACTTTTCAGACGTCAAAACTTTTTCAGATTTTTCCCCATTGACTGTACTATTTGTTTTAAGATAGGTCCATACTATTCATATACAAATATGAAAGTCTGGCATATAGGGGTTGGGGTCTTTGTACGTAATGCTGCATTGAAAATACATTTGATTTTTCTTAAAGCCAAGTGTAGGAAATTTGAAATTGTGTTTATTTAAAGTGCTGATGGATATGAATATGGGGTTCAAGACCTTCTCTGTAAGTCCAAATGTCTGCAAGACGTTCTCAAAGATTGAAGCTTTGAGTGCATCTTGCAGCCATTTGGCTCTCCGGAAAATATTTTGGACTCCAAAGCAGGGATGACAATGCTGAGCCCAGAAAGTGAAGCAAATTGGCAACAAAAAAATCGAAGTAGATTTCAAAAATTTGTAGTACCTAGATAAGGAAAAATCAAAATGTATATAGAAAAAAACGTTTTTTTTAAAAATTGGCAAAAATTCTGTGTTTTTTTTTTAGCTCAGACATATCAGAGCTCAAAAAGTGCGTTTCTTTTTTCCATCTGAGCTAGCTCAAAGCTTGATCGATTAGCTCAGAATAAAATGACCGAGCAAATCGAGCGGAACGCTGAGCGAAGCCAACTTCACTTTTTTTCAGTGATTTGACAGACGAAAGAAATACAAAAAATTCCTAGGACAGTCGCCCGTCTAAATCAGGTAAACAAAAATGTATTTTAGTAACACACCTATGAAATGACAGTTCAGTGCTCAAATGTGTTTCATAAATAAGTCTGAGGGCTCTGATCATAATCTGCTCAGAGCTCTGCTCTGATCGCTCAGCCTCTGCTCAGAGGTTTATTTAGAGCCAAAAAAGAAAAACGCCAAATGTTATACGTTTAACGTGTTATACGTTTAACAATGACTAATTTTTAAACAATAAGTTTCACGTATTTGCTACGTAGTTCACGTAGTTGCTACGTTGTTCACGTAGTTGCTACGTAGTTCACGTAGTTGCTACTTAGCAGATGAATAAAATATATAAATTTTGTAGAAATACTACATATGTAGTAAATACTCATCTCTGCTCCAAAGCCATGTCTAGGGCCCTCAGCTGTTTTATTAAATATAATTTGAAGTTCCTACACTGCATTTTCAATGCACTGCTTTTTAAATGCAGTGCCTATTGCATACAAAGGCCCCAACCCCGACATGCCAGACTTTCACATTTGCATATGAACAGTATGGACCTATCTTCAAACAAGAGCAAATTTTGCTCAAGTTTACACCCAAAAACTGCTATGGGCTCATAGTCAACTATGTTAGGCAAAAAGGAGTGTGGGTTTGGATTAGGCGCATTCTCAGTCTCGAATTAACAACAGCAATAAATATTAAAATCCATGATATTAGGTAGGTATAATTAAATATATGTTACATTGTCCAAATATCAGATTGAAAATTACTTTGATAACTACCTATTAATTTTTTTTTTTTTTTACTACTAATTTTAATATGCCAAGATGGAATCGTTTAACTGCGTGTTTTTTTGTGTGCAAGCCTATTTTTCAAAAGCCTCGTTCGAGTCCTTTTTTTATATTTAACGCGCACTCCAAGGATTATGACCTTAGATTATGTTAATTTAACACAGTGCGAGCGTCTAGAAGACAGTAGGAGGATTGAGTAGGAGATTACGATATATACATTCGTTGTGGTGAATCTGAAAAACTTGTTTGTATCCATCAAGTTGTTTGCATCTTAAATAACATCTCACTTTCCTATATAGTTGCAGCAAAAGCGCCTAATAGGTACTCTTTGAATATTTTTACAATTTGATTTTGTGTTTGTTTGCTTGGTTCTGTTTCTGTTCCTATGCCTGTATAAGAAATTTTCTTTCTTATATCAGTGTTTCTAATAAAAGAAAGTTTCGTTCTTATATCCGTTGTTTGCATATAAGAAAAACTCGGATATAAGAAAAAAATTTCTTGGATTTTCAGAGTTTCTTATATCCGTGTTGTACTTTACTACAAAGCTACCAATATCACTACGAAATCTACAAACTAATATTCACCACATTTGGTGTAAGCCAAGTCAAAAACTACAAATTTGTTTTTCTTGTTCGAAAGAACCACTGAACCAGTTCTCATTTCCTTTTCGAAAATTGTACGAATAGAGAGCAGCTATATTTTCATTTCCGCCAGACTCAAACTTTTCCTTCTGCACAAACTTTATGGTGAGCTAGTCGATCCATCCACCTTTATGGCGTTCAAAGTTTTCCAAAATATTTTATAGATATTTTTTAAACATCACAAAACAAAGTAATAACACGTTATGTAGTATCCGCACTTTTCCTTTGTTGTTGTTTGCAGTGTAAAATTTTGCTGCGCTGCGTATACACTTACCAATCAAAAAGGTCTTATATGTTAGTATCTACAAAAAAAAAACAATCATCGTTTTCTTAAAGTAAACCATAGGCCTACTTTAAACTTAAACTTAACAATATCTATTAATTACAGTATCGAAGTCTGAAATATTCTCGATGAGAAGTTATATAAAACTCTCATCATCAGAGTTGACTTGAATCGATCGACTCCAAAAAGTCAGTCGGTACGGACTTGCCAATATCGTGAACAACGAACACGTCACAAGCCGGCAATTCAGCTATCATCATCGATAAGCACCCGTTGCCTATCGAAAACATATTCATGATCACGTTTAATCTTGGAAATTGGTCCACAACGACGACATAAGCTAAGGATTATACGCATGTGCTCAGCTCATGCAGTCAACTCAGAACCACCTGGTCAATCAGAACCTCACCTCTGGATAAAACAATTATTGAATTTTTGAACAACAACAACTTAAAGGCGCTTCCACCAATTGTTTGGCTGGAGATAAAGCTATTCCGTGCTTTGCCACTTTTGCACTCATCAGTCTCCTTTTGGTGGTGCTGAGCTTTAATTCAATTTTATTTGAAAAACTTTGTATGCACGCCATAGGATTCGAACCCACGTATATCAGATTTGCTCAGTCTTAGCAGTCGTGTGCACCACGCACTCCACCGCCTTAGACCACTGACGTCACAGGTCGAGATGTGTTATTTGTTTATCAAATGCATTTGGAGCATCAACATTTTTATAAGTGCCTTTAAGTATGCTGTCTTGTTCCGCCTCCATTTTTCTCCATACCTTATTTCGAAAGACTACAATTCGCAGTACGTATCAAAGGGGGAGAGGTTGGAAGATCGGTTACGAACCAGACTATTAAGTTATTATTGTTATTATTGTACTATTCGTACTAGAATGTCAGCTTATTGGGCTTGACCATTCCTTATTCCGTCAATTTCATTGAATTTTTGAACAACAACAACAACGTTTGAGTAATTTTGAAAGTAATTTTGCAAACATTTTCATTGAAGAATTCACCAACGATATGCCTCTGTAGTTAGCCGGAACTCTGTTGTCACCTTTCTTGAAAATGGGACACGTAATAGCCTCTCTGAACTAATCTGGTAAACAGGAGCTGTCATAAGCTTGGTTTAAAGTTTTGGTACTACTTTCAATAAAAAGGAAAGTGCTGAATTTATAGAATTCTTGGGGTATTCCATTCGATCCCGGAGACTTATTGTTTTTGAGCTCATTTAACACTATTTGTACCTCTAAGCAAGAAAATGGTTCATCCAGATCGTCGTTCTCGATATAGGGTCTAGCAAATTGAAACGGTGAAGAGAAATTTTCCAGCGTTAGCATTCTGAAGTGTTCAACCAATGCGTCCATTTCAAGTAATCCAGCAGCTTGCTTTTTCGGTTTATTGTTGATTGCTCGAACAGTTTTCCAGAATTCTCCGGTATTTCTACAGCCTGCAAGGTCTCGTGCAATGTTCTTTGAGTAAATTTGCCTTTTATTCTTTAATATTACTTTGTAATTTTTGTTCATAGATATGTATTGTGTTTTAAAGTTAGTATTATTTGGAGAACTCCTAATTAATCTTATTTGGTTCGGGCATCTGTTTATCGTACCATTCCATACCATACAGGTATCAAGTTCTTAACCATTTGATCAAGTTCCGCTAAATTGGGTTCATGTGCCAAGGAATTGCTTTCTTGTAGAAGAAGTGCGTTATTTAAAGCTTCTGCGTATTTGTCGGCAAATGCATTTTTCCACTTGTATTTTTACAGGAGACTCTTTTGATTGGCTTTGATTATTGTTGACATTAGTTATTGTCAATTAAATCGGTAGATGATCGGAATGTATTTCAATTAAGACTTCAAATTCGTCAATCGCGGTATTAAATTCGCTTGACACCATTGCATAATCTATCACTAAATTACCTTGTGATCCTATAAATGTGAAGTCACCTGATGCATCTCCGTCCGTAGTTCCATTACATATGCTAAGGCAAAAGGAGTTCCATAGATCCAAAGTTCTTCTTCCTTCCCTGTTGACCACCACATCTCTCGAACAACGATCCCTTTCCATAAGCTTAATTTCACTTTCTAGATCCCATGTTCGTGCTTTGAAATCCCCAATCAGCTTAATGTTAGATAAGTTACTAGTAAAGAGATTATCTTCTAGTTTAATGAAATCGCTGTCCCAGTTATTGCAATTCAATTACACCTATATTAAATTGAGTATCTTGATTTCCATTAGACTCAAGTCCCCTGTTTGCTTATAAGAGCAATTAATGCCTTTTAGGCAATGTTTGTATCCCATGAGAATTCCTCCGCTAGCCCGACCTTTTCTATTTATTTTACTTGCTGGTAGCCACAATAAGTTGTATTCTGAGAAATTTGGTTCGAATTTTTTATAATTATCACAAGTGACATGAGTTTCAATAAGTATACAAATTTCATATTGATTAATAAAATCTATAAAATCTATTACTCTTAACTTATTACTTAAGCCTGCAATATTATAACTCACAATTCTAATTTTAATGAATACACAAATTTGGCAGACGGCTTTTACCTAATTATAATTTTTAACATTGAAATGTGCTACAGTGTCACCACCTGAATGCGAAGTACCCTGATGTTCTACTCTATTTCCGGTCGTTGTAGTAGATCGTGATGTTGATGAACCGCAGCTAAGTCCCTCTGACGTCTTTCGATGACTTTTGGAATTGACATTAGTCCGTTTGTTTTGATTTTGAACAATTTGTAAACAAACGTTCTCGATGAAATTTTCATCAAAGTTATGTTTTACCATTTTAATATTTTCAGTTCATGCTCTTTATCTGCAACAAATTTTTTATAATAAGAAGATGAAGAAATTTAAATATTAAAATATTGAAATTACTTCTGTTTTAAGTGGAGTGAATGAATAAAATTCAATTAAAAAGTACAAGTGACCTCAACTCCAGAAATTATTGTGTTTCGCCCAAGGTATAACAGTGGGCTCTTCAGTCAGTCTGTTATACCCTACTAAAACCTGACCACGGGTATTTATTTTCTAGGTGCACGAATTTAAACAAATTCCCCTAGAATAATAAAATTCACAGTATCTTTTTGCTGTGATTTTTATAAGAGTCGGTAAACATCGACCAAAATTTGTGTCTTAGTAGGGTATAACAGACTGACTGAAGAGCCCACTGTTATACCTTGGGCGAAACACAATAATTTCTGGAGTTGAGGTCACTTGTACTTTTTAGTTTACTATGTACATTTTTGCCAAACTTTGATACCATTTCTGAAAGCAAACATCAACACTTCTGAACGAGTAACATTTATAAATAGGGCAAAGATTCAGGATGTTTTTTTGCGGGTGGCTATGGCAGAGTGGATGTAGTGTTTGACTGCTAACCTGGACGTGTGGGTTCGAGCCCCAGTCTAGGTAGCATTCTTTTCTATTTTCTCCAGTTTCAACTGGATGCCACCCGTGGAATTTCATGAGATAATTAACATCTAATTCTCAATCCACTTAAAATCTTTCCTTTCCTTCTAATCCTTCTAACTAGTGCCGTGCATTGCATTTAAAAGACCTGAGGTCTTACAGGCATATAGTTAAAATTATTAAAAAATTATTAATTATTTTATCGAACTCGGGATACCTACGTTATTTTATAAACCTTATTTGAAACTCGATCGAGACCTGCAAAAAATGTTTTTGTAAAACTCCAAAATATATTCATTATAGAATTCACCGGTAAAGATAAGATTTTTTCCAGCAACATTAAAAAAAGTCTGAAATATTATGTTTTCATAATTCATTTTCAACGTTTTACAACTTTTTTTTTTGGGCATCAGTAGGTACCCAAGGTGGCCTGCTTCACGGGTTCCGAGGATTTTAGCTCCTTTTATGTGTCCTCTGTCTCGCTCGCGCAACTCTTTTTAAGCATTAAAAAGACCAATGGTTGGCCAAATAAAATTCATATTAAGGACAAAGATTGTTTTAACTTAATAAGGGTAATGTAAGGTTAAGTACTTTAAAAAATGCAAACAATTAGGTGAATTATATCCGTCCATTTTTAACTTACTAAGCGGGGGCATATTTTCAAATTTGTTTAAAGCTATACAATTGGGCACTTATTTAATTTACAAACTTAAAAAATGTACGTATACGCCAGGGTGTACGTAATTTTGAATTTCAATTTAGAATTTTATATTTTCATAATTTAAGCAGAACAAAATTAGGTTTAACAAGAAAACAACGTAGTGTAATATGTGCTTTATAGGTGAATTAAGGTTAACAATATTGAATAGTTTATTGAACAAAATATTTAAAAAATAAGTAACGTTTTTTTTTTTTTTTTTTTTGAAAGAATGATAAAGAAATGTACGTAGTCGTAAATTTTGTTTGTTTTTAATTTGTTTTTCTTTTCCAAAATTTTCAAAATTGTCATGGATCTTGTATTAAGAATTAAAAAGATAATCTAGGATGTATCCATGAATTTGGTGTTTGTTTAGCCGGCCGAATATTCGGCCACTTGCGATACTAGTATAAATAAATATCAGACAATTTACGAACACACACATAAATATTTCATAAATTAGTCTCGGAACAATAGAAAATAATTCGATTTGAATCAAAAATGAGTAGTAGTACTGTTCCGACACTACTTTCACAAAAAAACATGTTAGAATCGGTTCCACTTTTAAAGGAGATATGCCAAGTGAAATTACTTGTCAATGAACAGACAAAGGCATATGTAAATTCTGAATAAATTCTTTGTCTTTGAAAAGACAAGTTTATTTGTGTCAATTAAGCACATAAATGGAAATGAAATGACCTGGCAATCGTGTTGTTCAAAGACCAAATTGACAGCAGCTGTCAAACTGTGTCAATTCAACGACAAGTGGAAACCTAGCGTAAAATTTCTCAAAATTGAATTTTTTTTTTCGAATCGAATTTATTTGTCTTGAATAAATAAATCTCCAGGTTGCTCCTTCTGCCTTTGCCTTCAATTTTCCCTATAAAGTATGTTTGTACATTTTGTGTGTATGAAGGATTTACACCAGTCAACAAGACTGAAATTATCTCAAGATAATAATGAAATATTGTCCCAGAATTCTATAGAAATAGATTACAACTAAATTGTGTGTCTCATATCTAAGTTATGTCAGTATGTCACGTTCATATTTATTATGAATTATGATGTTGACTTTGAGAAGGGCAACACTGTATGTGACTTCAATTTCTAGGAATCTCTTATTACTGTATATAATGGCGATGGACAAGTGATTTGGATTAATTTTTCTATTTTTAAAATTGCAATTAAATTTGTGTAGTAGGAGTAGCTCAAGGCGTTATGGTAGGTGTGTTGGACTGTGAAATGCCAGAGGCATTCCGTATAAAAAAGTAAATTCTTTTTCTTAAGTATAGATTGAAAATAGTATTCTTCGTAAAGTTATGAAGTTCTTTATTTAGACCGAGAGCCCACCTCAGTTGTTTTTGGGTGTGACTGAAAGCAAACTTCCACAGCTGTTTTAAGATACAAAGATATACTTAGGGTAACCACCTTTCCCAACGTCGATTTCGGTACACAAGAAATTTTTATTTTTTAAATTTTTGTTTAATTTACTAAGGGCCAGTTTTTCAGTGCGGTGTTTAAGTTAAACCCGAGTTAAGTCATACAATTTGGTGAGTTAACTCTGGATTAACTAAACAAATGCTTTTGTTATTTTATCTTCTTTATTTTTTAAGACTTTCTGCATTCACCTTTCATTTTAAAACGACTTCTTGACGTAACTGTAGACAAATCTATTGCCAGAGCTAAGTAAATTTGGTTTAACTGGCCACCGAGAAACTGGGCCTAAATATTATGGGGTGTTTTCATAGTCATTTTGGAGCTGTGTCTAAGTTGAAAATAGGTTTAGTTGAATTTTCGCACGTTGATTCTATATTTTTAAATTGTATTCACAATTTAATCGTAAATAAACTAGCCAGGTTTGTGGTCAGATTAATTATTTGAAATTTGTTACATCTTGTTGACCGCAAAAATCGTAATAAAAAGTTAAAAAATTAAAAACAAAATTAAAAAACGTTTATTTTCAAATTTAAACTTTTTATTCAGCACGTATGCATTTCGGTTCTCGGCTGCGAAACCATCATCAGCGAACGACAATTAAACAAAACATAAATCTCCATATTAATAAACGAAGCTATCTTTAACTCGTGGATTAGGAGTAAGATTTCTGCCACTTACGAGCTAGCTAAACCACCAAGGAAGGTATATTTATTTGTCCTAGTTAATCCTTCGCTAAACTAAGCTCTTAAGTGGCACACATCTTACTCCTAATCCGCGAGTTAAAGATAACTCGCCGCTATCTTCGTTTATTAATATGGGGGAAAGAGATTAGGTACACAGCAAGTACATTAAACTAGTTGGACTTTAATACAACAAAATAAAGAGAGTAAAAAGTTTTTATTTTTTCTCCTTCTTAAGCACATTGAACAGGAAAGAGTCAATTGGTCCAGGTTCCAAATCCATCAAGTTGTAGTTTATGTGAATGTGTTTTATTAATTATTTTCAAATGATGTAATGGTATGTGGTTTATCATTACTTAGATCAAATATGTGTGCTGGAATGGCTTTGTCTGTCTCTTTCCTTTTAACGGATCTTAGATGCTCGTTGAATCTAATCTCTGCAGCTCTTCTTGTTTTTCCAATATATTTTTTGTTGCAATTAGAACAAGAGATTTCGTAAATGCCGCTGCTTCGATTAGTTGGTGTGTGGTCTTTTGTGGATCCCAAGCTTAGTTTTAATTTGTTGTTGTTGGTGTCAGACTGTTGGTGACATTCGGGGCGAAAGGCAAGGTGACACGGTGTTGATGTGCACATATGTTTTGTTCGAACAATGTATTCATATTGTTCCATTTTATCTTTGTCGAGTGTTTTTTAGGCGCAGGGACATAAGTCCCCGGGACATAAGTCCCAAACTTTGTTTTCGGAACTTATGTCACAGTAAAGTGGGACGAATTCGATTCGGGACTTATGACCTAGTTAAGTGGGACATAAGTTCCGAAAAAAAAAATTCGGGACTTATGTCCAACGTATAATTTTTGCATATGTACCTATAGAGGCAATTTAAAATTTTTGAGAATTTTATCAAATAAATAGAATGACAAAATCGCATAAAATATAAAATCGCGCGATTTTTTCATTTTTATTTGATAAAATTCGTAAACAATTTTTGCCTTATAATTTCGTCCTCAAATTCCAAAAAAAACTAAAACATTAATTTTAAGTTTTTAAAATTTTAAAAGAAACTGTATCGTTTAAAAAAAAAATCGCGCGATTTTTATTTGATTATTTGAGAAAACTCGAAAACTGAATTTCGAAACAAACTGATACTTTTTGATTCAGCTTTCGAGTTTTCTAAAATAACCAAATAATAAAAATCAAATAATCTCTCTTTTAATTTTTGTTGTTGAAAATTGGTTCCCACTTTATACTTTTGTACTAATTTCCCATAAAAAGTGGAGCTGGTTCCCACCTTGTATAGGAACCAAGACTACTTTAGCAAAATGGATTTCGTTCCCATTAAGTGAGAATTTAGTTCTCAGTGGACATAGTTCCCGGGGACTTAGTTCCCTGCACCATATAAAACAATTTTTGTTTCATTCGGGACTTATGTCCCATTTTCGACTAAAAAGTTGAGGACTTATATCTCAGTAGAGTGGGACATAAGTCCCGAAAAAAAAAATTCGGGACTTATGTCCCTGCGCCTGTTTTTTTAACCAAATGGTCAATAATGGATTTATCATATCCATTAACATCAGCAATATGTAATATTTGTTGGTATTCCTTCATATAATTTTCAATCGACAAAGGTAGACGGCTTAGTCTGTACACCATTGAATGAAAGGCGGCGATTTTTTGGCTATATGAATCATTAGTTATGTAGCGATCTGTTGACGTTGATTTTCTGTAGACACTAAATTCAATTTTCCTGTTCCTTCGTTTTATTTCTAAGTCGATAAATGGCATAGATTGAAGTAATTCGTCTTCCTTCTCAAACATGAATTGAATGCTTGAAAATTGGCTGTTTATTATTTTAAGTATCTGGTCAGCTTCTGACTTTTTCAAAACAGCAAACCGTGGGATGACATAATGTCCAAGGACATAATGTCCATGGACCTTAAGTCTGCACAAACGAACATAATGTCCGTGGACATTGTGTCTAGACATAACGTCCAATCCAAAAACGGTCATTAGGTCCATGGACATTATGACCAGGGCAAAGTACTGTCCGTTTGGACATTATGTCCGTTTAAAAAAGACAAAATGTTCATTTGGACATATTGTCTAATTAAGAATGACATAATGTCCATTTGGACATTATTTTCGTTGAAAGCAGACTTAAAGTCCATTTGGACATTATGTCCGTTTGAAAAAAAGAAAACCGACAGAATGTCCAAACTTAAAATGAACATTATGACAGTTTTATGCGGGAACAATAATTGAAAAAAAAAAATTCTCATATACTCTGTTCGTGTCGCCAACAATTGTAAAACTCATTAGCACTTATCCACAAATGACAATAGAAGATATGTGATGGAGGGAACCTTCTCCGTTGTTCCTGCTTGTGGTTACAAGCAGCTTCTGATAATTTATATTCAATATCAAGATCATGTACATAGGTGTCTCATAATAAAACTCCAATTTAAAGTTTATTTTGTTACTCGGGATTTGAAGTAGATACATAAACATAAAGTATAAACAATTTGATACACGATTTTGTGATGCGTGATCGCCCTGGGGGGGGGGGGGGGCGCACAGTGGGTCCCATGCATACTAAGCAGTGCTCAAAATTCTGTATCCTATTTTAAATCATCACTACTGTTGAATATTGATACTTACTGCTATAACAAATGAAATTCAGTAAATAATATATTTCATATTCGCCTGAAAAACAACAACAACAACAACAACAACAAATACTTAGTATTAGTACTATATACCTTAGGGTGGTGCTTATAAAGGGAATTGTCTTATTTTGAATGACGCACCCCCCTTATTTGTTCTAAATAAATAAAAAAAAAATCCTCTAAAATTTTAGCTCACTATATTAACGTAAACCCGGCCCCCAAGACATCTGAAGTTTTGAAAAATCTTAACTTGATTGAGCAATGATTGATAAGAAAAATTGAATTTTGGAACACATATAGTCACTTTTGTCATATTTATAAAAATGTATCAGAAAAAAATTTACAACAGTTAATTCCCTACTTAGATAAGATTATATTTATTAAAATTTCAGTAAATAATATACATTTCTTGTTTCTTATAAATACATATAGGCATGACATAAATATTGTCGTGTGCCAGATTGGCACCAAATTATTCTGTAATTTACGGTTTTTTTTTCCCTACTTATAGCCATAACAAAAATATTTTTTTATTTATTTTTATTTTTTTAAATTTTACATTACAAAAGTAAATCTATGAGTGCGAAAATTAAATTTTCTTTATCAATCATAACTAAAGTTATGAATTTTAAAAGTTGGATGTACAAAAATACTGGTATTTCCCATACAGAACTGTAGATATCTTGGGGCCTAGGTTAACGTTAATAAAATGTGCTAAAGTTTTATAGAAGGTATTTTTTTTTTTTGTAGTTATTTAGAACTAATTATGGGGATTCGTCATTCAAAATAAGACAATGACCTTTATAAGGACCACAATAATATACCAACTACTTTTGGAAGTCGCAATTTGAACATCTGTATATAAAATAGAAAAGAAATTGGTGCATTTTGATCGCCGAAATTAAACTTTTCAGTCAAAAAGCTGACAGGAATTGGTCTTTTATTTATCCTAGGTCTCAATAGCTTAACCTTGACAATCTGATTAATGGAACTCAAAAAATAAGATTTTTAAGCGAAGCTCGTCGTTTTTTTTTTTTGTGAAGACTTTTTTTGTTGATTTTTCGCCGATGTGGCTCGTTTAATAATCTTTTATTTTGAGTTCTATTAATTGAATCATCGAAATAAAGGTATTGAAACTTAGGACAAATTACGAAGCATAATTTTTCTTATTAAATATCTATATGAATTAAAATGGTTACACATCTTAATCAAAAATCAGAAAAATCGCTAATTTTAAACAAAACCTACCCCTCCCCTACCTTAAGGTATAAAAAAAGTGCAAACATTTTTGTATTCGATATCACAACACACACACCTATTAGCCAACATGCTTTGCTTTTCGGATATAACTCTATTACCCACAATTTATGTCGACTCTTTTACTATAAGTTTCCTGAGTCTCTAACTCAAACAGCTTTATTTTAAAATTGCGCACCATGCTTTCACTTCTCTCTTCGGATTTATAATAAAGAGAATTTGGTCTTTCAGTCTGTTGAATTAGATTTAAAAGTTCTCTGTTCAAATTAAAAAAAAAAAAATGTTTTAAAGATTACATTATCTCCGAGTGAAAGCCGTTTTTGTTGATGTACTTTATATACTTAAAAACACTTTCAATAATAAAATAAAAAATATATTTGTAATCTACATACCTTCATTAACAATCGACATATTTTATTTTTTTTTGAACAAAAGAATTTAACTTTTAAAAATAAAAAATGCAACCACAAGATCAAGACCACCGCATGTGTGAATCAAAAACAATTAAAAAGTGTCGACTTTGAAGTACCGTAACTTGGCCGTCAGACCAAGAGAGAAAGGAATACCTACGTATGACGTGTGTTACACCGTTAATATTAATTTAGCACTTTTATTTTATTTTTATTCGCAAAAATTAAAAACGGTATTTTGAGCACTGTTTTATATGGAGAGGACCCACTGTGCGGTGGCGCGGCGGCGCGGTGGTGCGGTGGCGCGGCACAACTATTGTCATTTGTGGAGAAATGCTAATGAGTTTTACAATTGTTGGCGACACGAACAGAGTATATGAGATTTTTTTTTCAATTATTGTTCCCGTATAAAACTGTCATAATGTTCATTTTAAGTTTGGACCTTCTTTCGGGTTTCATTTTTTTTAAACGGACATTATGTCCATTTAGGATTTAATAGGACATAATGTCCATGGACGGTTTGACTTTTCGCAATGTACATAGCGTCCATGGACATAATGTCTTGTTAAAACGGACATATCGGCCATGGACATTATGTCTGCTGGAAACAGTCATAAGGTTCATGGACATTATGTCCGAAGAATTTTTCTTCGAATTATATTCTCTTTAAAAAGACATTAAGTCCATGGACAATATGACAAAGACATAATATCCATGGACCTTATGTCCGTTTGTGCAGACTTAAGGTCCATGGACATTATGTCTTTGGACATTATGTCATCCCACCACAGCAAACGTATCATCTACATATCTTTACCAGATGCGGGGTAATTTACTTATTTTGTTGAGGTCTATTTCAAATTTGCACATGAAAGCTTCAGCTACGTAAGGTGACAAGCCGTTTCCCATACTGTACCCGAAATTGTTAGTGTAAAACACGTTGCGGAATTGAAAACAATTATGTTTTATGCAAATGTTGATACAATCAATATAAGCACTTACTTTTTCTGGTGGAAGATGGAATTTAAGTAGGTAATGTCTTATCGCTTAAACAGCTACTACATTGATGGGGATTGATGGAAAAAGGTCGGTTACATCGAATTAAATCATGATTTCATCTTCTTTAATTTCTTTTTCTTTTACTTTGTCCACAAAATCAAAAGTGTTTTTGACTGCGAAACCATCAAAGCTACCGAATTTCTTCAAATCATTAACAAGCCATTTTGTTATAGACTAATTTATAGTGGTGAATTAACGTTTGAGACAATTTTCCTCATTTTGTCTACACTTTTGTATACTTTTGGTAAGCCATACATTAAAGGAACGGTTGGATTGGATACACGTAGTTTATATTTGTTGACGTCGAAAGTACGATGTATGGTTTCAACTGCAATTTTGGCATCAGCAATCATGGCATTCAAAGGTGATTTTTTCATTATTTTGAAATTGTCTTCCTCTATCGATTTCAACATTTTACTGTTATAATCTTGTTTGCTCATGATGACAACTTTATTTCCTTTATCCGATTTCATAAAGTAGGTACTATGGTTTTTTAGTTTATCTAAAGCGATGTTCATTTTGATATCTGTAGGGCTTAGGTGTTGTTGCTGTTTGAGTGCTTTTTTTATAAGGGGGAGAGCTTTGTCTCTTACCGACTTTTGAACAATTCGATGTCAGCTACTATGTCCACAATTGGATCTCTGCGTGGTTTGACTGTGTAATTAAGCCCCCTGTTCAAATTTCATCTTGATCAAAGTTTTCGTCGGAGAGATTGATATCAAGATCTTTTACTAATTTCACTGATGGTTTTCCCACTGTGGTGGGAGTGTTTGGAGCTTAGCATTTTGCTTAGTTCTTTTTTCTTCAAAAACGACATCACTTCTATTGAACAATGCAAAACACAGATGGTTGAAATGGTTGAATTGCACAAAGTCTAAATCTTTGGCCATCCTCAGGTGAAGCTCATATATATCGAGTTGTACTTGATCTAAACAATAATAATGAAATTCAATTTCTGATATGAACATCGTCCACACCAACAACAACAAATTAAAACTAAGCTTGGGATCCACAAAAGACCATACACCAACTAATCGATGCAGCGGCATTTACGAAATCTCTTGTTCTAATTGAAACAAAAGATATATTGGAAAAACAAGAAGAGCTGCAGAGATTAGATTCAAAGAGACAGGCAAAGCCATTCCAGCACACATATTTGATCTAAGTAATGATACACCACATACCATAACATCATTTGAAAATAATTTTAGACTCATTAAAAATGTAAACAAACCACATAAACTGGACACATATGAGTCATTACACATTCACATAAACGACAACTTGATGAACTTGGAACCTGGACCAATTGACTCTTTCCTGTTCAATGTGCTTAAGAAGGAGTAAAAATAAAAACTGTTTACTCTCTTTATTTTGTTGTATGTATTAAAGTCCAACTAGTTTAATGTACTTGCTATGTACCTAATCTCTTTATGTTTTGTTTAATTGCCGTTCGCTGATGATGGTTCCGCAGCCGAGAACCGAAATGCATACGTGCTGACTAAAAAGTTTAAATTTGAAAATAAACGTTTTTTTATTTTGTTTTTAATTTTTTAACTTTTTATTACGATTTTTGCGGTCAATAAGGTGTAACAAATTTCAAATAACTATATTTTAAGATATATAATTTCAAAATATTTGAAGCTATTTGTGTAGTATACCAAGTTAATTATCTTATAAAAATATAAAACCAACAATTTGTAATTAAAATCGGTCTGTATTCATTGAGCCAAAATTGTCTTAAACTGTAGTTTAGTTAAACCTGGGTCTATCTGCGACTATGAATATGCTCCTATGTATATGAATATTTAATAAATATAAATAGAAATAAATATTTGAATTATCATGCTTTGAATGAAATCTCAAACACTGAAGTTGTGTTCAGGATGTTGATGAATTAAGTTGCGAACACTAGGAAAGAAATATTAAAGGATATACTTACACTATTTAAGATTTTATCTCAATTTATTTTTTAAATTTCGGTACACGAATTTGATTTCGGTATATTTGTGTGTACCGAGGCTTTTCTTTGGTACACGGTACACAGCGCTCATTTTCGGTACTGTACCGGTCATTTCGGTACAGGTGGTTACCTTAGGTATACTTCTTGCGTGTCGGGGTTGGAGCCTTTGTAAGTCATATGCTGCATTGAAAATGCATTTTTCAATTACAATATACATACGTAGTATAGGGCAAGTTTATGACTCGTGCAAAAAATCGAAAAATTGATTTATATCAAAAACGACATGATTTTGAAAAAAAAATACGAAGTACTATTATTAGGGGAGAGGTGGCACCTTAGGACACTTTTTGCAGAAATCGCTTTTGATCCCTTAAAAAGCGGAATTTGATTAGTTTTATCTGTCGAATTGAGAATCACAATATTTGTACTGATTTCTATGAAAACTGATTTTGCAAAATGAAATAAATAAACAATAAACTCAATTTAAACAAGCAAAACAAAAACAACAAACCGAAATTGAATACGAAATTCAGAATAGGCGCGTGTCAGAATACCTATCATAGACGGTGTTCACATTGGACTGACTCTTACGACTTTTTCTGACTTAACAAAAGAAAACGTAAAAACCCACAAATTAAAAAAAACAATCTAAAAATATTCTGCCTTTCCTCTTTTTCTAACGTTGAAGTGGTAGTGAGAGACAACGAAGAGACAAGTAAAAAAAAAAAGAAAAAAGAGCGCGTGTAACTCAGTACTCGTGGCAGAAGTGAAACTTCTTTGGCGATCTAAAAATCTCGATATGTATAGGGATATTAAGTTTATATGCGTATGGTTTATATCAAAATGATCGATGGATTTTGGGGTTGTAAACTTGAAAATTAAATAATATGTAATGGTGAAAATTTAAAGTAAAAAAAGGTGAACGTTTAAGAGATATGAATCAGTTTATTTGAGTAGGTTTTCCGACTATTTCCAAAAATTCCTGCACTCAAAATCAAAATCAAAAATTTGTATATGACAACTTTAATTTGGTTTTATTTATTTTGCAACTATATACATATATAATTCAAATTTTTAGCGGACTCTCCTGATTTAATTAAATTTTTTGAAATTAGCCTATTTTGAGATAAAATGTTTAAAATAATTTATATCTCCATACCAGTAGGAGTTAGATAAACATCGCAAAGTTGAATATCACATTAACAGGCATCCGGATAAACACCTCCAAATCGGAGCTTGTGTGCTTCAGGAGACCCAGCAGAGGTAGTCGCAGCGCAGCGATCTGCAGAAGTCTGGTTCTGAATCTTCCGGGTGGATCCAAGATAGCAGCTAAAAAGAGCGTTAAGTAACTCGGCATTCACTTTAATGAGTTGCTAATGTTCAACCCGCACTCACAAAACGTTCTCAAAAAAGCCAATTGGGCCTTCCACCGACTCTACCCATTGATGAGACGCAGAAACGGACTAAGCCAGAAGACGAAGATACTTATGTACGAGCAGCTCCTACGGCCTGTCATCAGCTATTCCTTTGCAATCTGATTCTCCATCTCGAAGACGGCCATGAAGGAACTTCAAATATTCGAAAGAAAGTTACTCCGGATCTGTACCGGACTACATTTCGACCGCCAGCGAAAGAGACATCACAGCAATGAGCGTCTGTACACAGAGGCGAACATCATCCCCCTGGACCGGTACCTACTCCTACAAGCAAAGAAGCTTGTAGGACACACCAACAATCACCCAAATCAACTAATAAGAAGGATGGCCACCGAGCAACGACAAACCGAGCCGAGATACCTCAGTGCGATGGACATCCTGGACGACAACATCATCACAGACAACGAGCAAGCAGTTTCGGTCTACGTTGAAACTGGGTCAGCATATCACCGTGGCTGAACGCCAACCCACCTCCCCACCAAAAACCACAACTTGACAACCGGGACGGAACACCCCGAGGACAATTAAGTCAACCGACTTTTATATTTAATTTTTTGACATGTATTTTATATTTTATAATCCTTTAAGTTTAAGACATATAAAATTATATAAAATTTGGCCCCCTATGTGCCAATAAATGTATAATATCATCGTATATAACTCGTTATAAGTCAAATTGTAAATATCGTTGTACAATAAATATGCTAATATATGCTAAATAATATCATATATAGAAAAACATCTTAAACTAGTAACATTTTTAGAATTTCATTATCTATTCACCAAAAAATTTCAAAACTCTAGCATTCTAATTAAAGAAAATAGAAAAAAGACATTGAAGGACATTTTCCCTTTTATCTGCTACAATAATATAGATTATCAAAAAATCCAAACTTATTGCACTTTAAAATATATTACCCTATCAATACAAATTTTTACTTTTACTCTACCTCCCTCCACTTAGCTAATCAACGATATCAGCGTTGCACATGTGGCGTTACATTTTTTCATTTCACAAAAATTCAACCTTGAAAGTTCACTCTCAACGCGCCCAAAGAAGTTTCACTTCAAAAAGTCGGAAGAGTCAGTCCAATGTGAACACCGTCACTGAAAAAAACAACTAATTTGACTAAACAAAAATCTCCTAAATTTAAACCTCAGTATCATCGTTTTATCCAAAACAAGTTCCATGGCATTGAGCAAATCGGCTTCATTAGGAGAGTTTTCCTTCTTGTTCTTATAATTTCTGACAATTGTTGCAAAGATAAATCTAAACAAATAAAACGAGAAACAATAATTTTACACAAATTACCGAAATAGATTGTTCAAAGTGATAAAAGAGGGGCAGATTAGGACATGCCCAAAAGTGCACCTTGTGCATTGTCCAGAAGTGTCAAGAAGGGGATACAAAACTTAAATGCTCATTTTTTTTTTTTAATTTGTAAATATTGTTTATATTTTGGTTGAATAAGATCACAAAACACTTTTAACTTGTAAATTGAGCATAGTTTTAGAATAATATACTTACGACTTGGAATACAAAAATTAATATACCTTCAACCGTCGTCTAAAGTGCCCCCCCTCTCCCCTACTATAATAAATATTTTGGTTAAAAAAAAAAAAATTATAACGGTTATTATAGCCGTACCTGTCATAGAACCGATTTTTTGGTCTTCAAATTTCTCATTAACGGCTTCACCGATTTCAACCAATTTTTTGTATGTAAAGCAGCGTCCACATTATGTCGACCAACATTGTTGATTTAAATTGTCGATAAACATGCTACTGTGTACGTGTTTAAGTGTATACTGTCTTGCGTCCATTTACTCATTTACGTGGTACCTACTCAATTTTCTACGTCCATTTCATTTTAAATAACAATAAAAATAAGACAATAAACGAAAACAAAACAGTGTCTTATTACACAAATAAAAACAAAAACAGAATACCTACACAGGTCAAAAACAGCGCATGCGCAATACAAATGACAGCTGTGTTCATCAACCTTGTTGATTTCTATCCATTTGAGTCGTGTTACGTTCGGGTCTGCAAAAGTTGATCAACTCTGTTTATTTACACGTCCACATCAACTCAACATTGTTGATCAGCACTGTTGATATACACAAATCAACATAATGTGAACGCTGCTTAAGAGGTCATTTACAATTTTAACAGTTTTGCAAATACAATTTTTCAAAAAAAGTATTTTTGGATTTTTAAAAAAATATTGACTTTTTTTTGAAAATTCAATATCTTGAAAACGGGTAAATGTTTTTTTTTTTTTAGTTTTGTGCAAAATTGTATTTTATTAAATACTAAAAGTTGGCAGACCAAATTATGTTTTTAAAAATGTTCAAGAATATTTTACTACGGGTTCGCAAATAAAACTTATTTCCTCTATTCAAACTGAAATTACAATTACTTCACAAAATAAAACGCTTTTATTTCAAATACTTTTACTTCTAATACTTTTATTATAACCAAGCACAAGTATGCAACTCTTTATTCACACTGACATTTATTCGATCACTTTCAAAATCAAACTGCCGCTTTCGGACTGGTGGCCCTGTATTTATATCCGAAATAAAGGGTTCTAGAATTTTCAAGGCTCAGCTAGATGGTGCTTTCCAAAAAGGTTTCGTCAATTATTCCAGTACGAACGAGGCTGAACACCAACCGTGATGGATTTAATTATTTATTTCATTCAAAGATGGCGCGCCAAGTTGTACTAATGTGACGTTGTTTACATAACTGGGCATATTCACCACAATATTAAAAATTATTTTTTAAGAAAACCGCTCTAACGATTTTTGAATTTTTTTTTATAAACTCATTTATCTAAAAAAATCAGATGGCATCCTTTTTTTTATTTAGCTCTGTATGTCTTATTAGCTATTTAAATAACAAATGTATAGTAATTTAAAGTAATTAATAGTAATTTATAGTAATAATTTATATTTAAACTTGTTTTTTTCAAAACCTTTTTAAATGATATAATTATATTATGGGCAAATATATATGCACATTGTCAACTTCAAGCAACGTTAAAGTTTTAAGCTACGAGAGCGAGTTTGTGCGATCCAGTAGTGCCCCCATTTTTTTTTTTTTTTTTTTTTTTCTTAAAGTCCAGGCACCAAGTATATTAGTTTATTACCTACCCTAATCAAAATAAACATTTCACTAAACAAAATTCCGATAACGCTTAAGTTTGATACGGACCTTGTACTGATCACAACGAAGAAATGTTAGAAAGTCCCTGGTCGATCCAACGTGAGCACATTTTTTAATGCATGGCCAAGTGTCGAAAAACCAAAAAAAAAAAACAAAAATGCCGAAAATATTGTTTTTTTTTTTTTAAAGTAATGGTCGTATTTGTGGTATACAAAGTATGCCTCGACTTTTTTTTGATAGCATTGACGATTTAACAGTTGTAGTCAAAAAAAACAATGTTTTTGTAATTTTTTTTAATACCTATACTTTCTTAATCATTGGTCGTAGAAAAAAAAGGGTAAATCTTTTTTGGAGATACTTTTGTAAACTACAAACTGTAGTAGCTTGACTCACGTCATCGCGTCGAACCGACAGGGACTTTCTACCATTGGTTCTTTATGGTCAGTGGAAGGTAAAAAAACAAATTAAAGCGTTATCGGAATTTTGTTTATGTTTTGAGATTTGTATTTGTGTTTTGTTAATTCAAAATTATAACTTATTAAGGAGCTTAGCGCCATAGACAGGAATTTTGTGTTCAAGACGTTTATTGTGGGGCTAAATGTCTGCAACAAACACCCACTCTACCCATGCCTTAAGACGTCTAGGGCTGGCCACGAGACGGGAAAAGTCTCGGTCTCGATCTCGGTCTCGCATGGCGAGACCGAGACGAGACTGGCTCTTAAGCATCCGAGACGAGACTGTATATTTGGACCGAAATTTACAGAGAGTCTAATAAATTAAAAAAGCCAATTTCAGTTAAATATTTATTTTATTCTGCACGTAATCAAACTATAATCGAAAATATTTCGTTCCAAAAAATCAACAAGTTGGCCGGAAATCGTATTTTTCGTAGACGAGACCGAGACGAGACTTAATTATACGTGACCGAGACTTCAAATTTTCGATTTTGACTAGACCGAGACGAGACTTACAAAAGTCTCGCAGATTCTCGTCTCATGGCCAGCCCTAAAGACGTCACTCTGTACAAGGAGCATACATTTAGTTCAATGAAAGAAACAATTCATAGTTTTGATTTTTTCAACGCGGGAGAATCTGCAGATGTTGACGTCCAAATGCATTTATTTTGGCAGCAATATTACAAGAGACAATCGTTCTGTTGCTGTATTAAAGGAGCTCATGGAGAATGTTCTAATCGGTATGTTATTCAATTGAAGAGAAGCATAGGGCAGACAAAATTAAAAACGCTGACGAATAATGACGAATATTTCAAACATGAGCTATCAGAAGATGCTTTGAAAAAAAAAAAAAAAAAGGAGAACTTTGCGATAAGATTGGACATTGGAGATGCCAGCCGCCGGGCCCACCGCGCCCGCTGGCCGTCTAGTCGATGAAACACCAACACCATCAAAAACAAAAAGCAATGGAATGAAGGTCTAATAAGTCTTTTCATAGATGAACTCTGAGAAAACGACCTTGGAAGAAATAAGAAGTCATAAAATTGAGATGGCAAAAATAAGGATGCAAGAAATTAAAGCAAAAGTTGACTTAAAAAACAAAGTTATTGAAATTGAAGAGGCGAAACTGGAAAAGTTTAATTGAATTCATCACTCCCTGTCACTTGTTTGAGGCCACTTTTTTCACAAAAGTTTTTTCTCGGTAAATACCTGTAGGAAATATTTTTCCTAGAAATAGTTGATACCTGTGAGTAGGGAAATATATTTTTCAATAAAAAAGTATAAATATAAAGAGGTAACTTGGAAATTTCATAGGAATTTCACAAATTATAAGAATGGACTGCAAAAATAGGTATACAAAAATGCGTCACTTGATTGAGGCCACTTGAAAAATCTAATAAAAAAAGAACAAAACTATAAAAATGTTTAGTTTTTTTTGTTTTACATCATACATTAATGTATTATGTTTTTGTTTAATAATGAGTATGCCCGCCATTTTTTGAAAGTAGCTCTTTTAGACAGTTTGGAATTAAATTATACAGCTTTTTGGAATAATCCAGTGAAATCTGCTCCAGGCATCGCAGTTAGCTTTGACCAAAACGTCCTTATCACCAAACTCAGTCGGAGCTTTTAGCTGTGTATGACGTCTTCATCTCGCTCGTGTAGTGAATATTACAATCATTCCTAAACGTGTTAGATCACCCATACCCGAGGACAATTTTCTGTCCTCGGATAAAAAACTTTGTTCCACCATGGACAATTTAAAACCTAAAAAAAACAGGGGTTCTAATAATTGGAAAGACTCCAAATATTGGAATCCACTTCAGTGCCAACCTGAAACTGATAATGATATAGAAGAAATGGACGATATTATCTCGCCAAGTGAAAAAAAAATATATGTGCCACCAATAAAGCTTTTGCAAAAGTCATGTGATTATGTTCACGAAATGATGAAAATTTTGCTAGTTACAAATTATTGTATTAAGAAACTATCCATCGGGATTAAAATTAATTGTGATTCGTTAGATTCTTATAACAAAGTGCTCAATAAATTAAAAGACGAAAATTGTCAATATTTCTCGCATGATCTTAAAAGTGCCAGAGCTTTCAAAGTGATTCTCTACGGTTTGGGAGAAATAAACATAAATACACTTAAAACTGAACTCACTAGCCTTGGACTCATGTGCACTGAAATAAAGGCTATAACAAAAAAATATGAACAGTACACAGATACTTTTTATTTAATTTCGCTTGAAAATGGATCTGTTAAATTAAGTTATCTTAAAAAGAACATTCGCTCCATCTTCCATACACAGGTAAATTGGAGTTTTCAACGAAAGATTAAAGGCAAATTGACACAATGTCATAACTGCCAAATGTTTGGCCACGGCGAAAGAAATTGCCACATAAAAACATATTGTGCCAACTGTGCTGGTCCACATAAGACTGCCGAATGTGATAATGTTTCAAAGTATAAATGTGCAAATTGTAACGAAAATCATAGAGCTACTGATGTCACGTGCGGCAACAGAGCAAAGTACCTTGAAATGAAAAATAAATCAGTGAAGAGAACATTTTCCTCTCAACCAAAAACTCTTAACACTGCACGATCATCGCGATTACCTACATCACAAGCTGCTGTCTATCCTGTTTCTCAGAGACAAGAAGTCTCTTTCACCTCTATGACAGACTTTCCGTCGCTCCCACAACTACGACGTGGCCCATCTAATAATTTAGAGAGTGTTAATGTCAATACTCGACAATCAAATGTATTGGAGAATCATTCTCTTACTCCAATAAATGTCAACAGCATCCATGCCGATGCAATCAACAATGAAAAGCTTTTTTCCGTCGAAGAACTTAATTCTTTAGCTATGGAAATGATTACAAAATTATCAACTTGTAAAACAAAGTTAGACCAGTTCAATGTTATCGCACATTTAGCAACTAAGTTTTTGTATAGTCATGATAAGTAGTATGGTAGATAGAAATATAAAATTATTACTTGGAATGCTAGAAGTATTCATAATAAATGTTTAGAATTTTTTTCCTTCTTAAATAGTCATGATATTAACATAGCTTTGGTTACAGAAACTTGGCTAGATAATAGTTTACATTTATCCAACCCTGACTATAAGTGCTATCGAGTTGATAGGACTGAAAGTCAAGGTGGAGGAGTTGCAATTCTTATCCGTAAGTCGATTCAACATTCGCTTTTGCCGGTTATACGAACCCAATTGGTAGAAAACATTGGGATTGAGATCAAACTAAGAAATCTTAATACATTTAAAATATATTGTGTTTATTTTCCAGGTGGTTCATCATCTAATTATAAAAGAATATGTTTGAATAATGACTTGAAAAAACTTTTTGCAATCAGTGGAGACTTTATGATTGGCGGAGATTTAAACTGCAAACATAGGGAATGGGGTTGTAATAGGGCAAACACCTATGGAAATGTTTTGTCTAATCTGTCTACATCGTTGCCTGTAACTATATTGTTTCCTCCTAGTCCTACATATTTTCCTGCTAGTTCTCGTGGATGTCCTTCTGTCCTCGATATTTTTGTAACTAATGCTTCTAGTCAATTAACATCACCAATTACTTTAAATGAGCTTAGCTCCGATCATAATCCAGTTCTTTGTCGTCTTCTCAGGTCAGGCGAAAAAAAATTGCAATATTACCAAGATTTTAAAAATACAAATTGGTCGCGATTCCGCTCAAATATTAAAACAAAACTTCGAAATATTCCTACCGACCTAGCAAGAGTAATAAGGAAAGATGATGTTGATAGTATTGTATATAACTTTACTCATGACATCATAAGCTCAGTTGATGAATGCGTTCCAAAAGTTATAAGAAAAAAACAATCTTCATGTCTTCCTCCACATGTTCTGCAACTTATTAAACAAAGAAACATTCAAAGAAAAAATTGGCAAAGATACCGTCAACCTGTCTTTCGAGATCGTGTTGCATATCTAAATAGTCTTATCTTTAAAAATTTGTCAATCAAAAGAAATAATGATTGGAACACAAAATTAAGTGCTCTAGAAAAAAACGCAAAACCATTTTGGAATATTGTAAAAATTGTTAAAAATAAACATAGACAGGTTCCTTTCTTAAAAACTGACTCTAATACTTTCTTTACTGATGTAGAAAAAGCAAATGCTCTTGCGCTAAACTTCTCCAAAAATCATTTAGTATCACAAAATCTTGGAGATATTGCAACAAATCAATTAGTAGATTTATCTATAGAAAATTTAAATCAGATGACAGTAGAAGTACCTGAAAATAGTTATACAGTGCAGGAGGATGTAGCTGAAATCATTAAAAACTTGAAAATCAGAAAAACGGGTGGATCTGATCAAATACGAAATATCTATTTAAAAAAACTACCAAAGATCGGAGTTTTATTTCTTACTTTTGTATTAAATGCGTGTATAAAAATGCAATACTTTCCTAATGCATGGAAAATAGCTAAAGCCTGCGGTAAGGGCTGACAGCTACAGACCGATTAGTTTGCTCAGTAATATCAGCAAAGTTTACGAAAAAATAATAAAAGAAAAAATGCTCCGAATTATATCGGAAAATAGTTTATATCCAGACGAGCAATTTGGCTTTAGAAAATTTCATAGCACATCACATCAAGTGCTTCGGATATCTAACTTGGTTAAAAGTAATCGTGCTGCAGGTAGATCTACAGGAATGATATTACTAGACATTGAAAAAGCGTTCGATTCTGTCTGGCACAATGGCATGATTTATAAAATGCTATCTTTAAATTTTCCTACTTATCTGTGTAAAATTGTGCAAAGTTTTCTGTCAAATAGGTCTTTTACAGTTCATGTTAGCAGTGGTATCTCTGAATTGATATCTTTTAATTATGGTGTACCTCAAGGCTCAGTCTTGGGGCCGATCTTATATAATATATATACATCTGACTTCCCGAAACTATCAAATTGTGAAGCAGCTATTTTTGCTGATGACACAGCCATATTCTCCTCACATGAGTTTGGTCTTAACATTGAGACGAACCTAAATATTGCGATAAGAATATTGGAACAATATTATAACCAATGGAAAATCAAACTTAATGGTGATAAGATGCAAGCTATCTTTTTCACGCGAAAAAGAAAACCTTGTTATCTTCCAACCAACCAATTACAAATCCTAGGAAAACAAGTTTCTTGGAATAGTCAAGTGAAATATCTCGGCATTCATCTTGATGCTAAATTAACTTTTAATCAGCATATAAGCCATACAATTAAAAAAGTTAACCTGGCCATAAGAATGCTTTATCCTTTCATCAACAGAAAGTCTTTATTGTCAAATGAGAACAAAATAATTATTCATAAAGTCATTTTTCAGGCAATTCTTTTGTATGGTTGTCCTGTTTGGAAAAATGTAGCTAAATGCCACATGAAAAAGCTGCAAATTTCTCAAAATAAACTTTTAAAAATGATGCTTGACCTTCCCTGGCATCATTCGACTCTCGATCTCCATGCAAAGGCGAATGTTGAATCGATTTCGGATAGAATCCAAAAACTAACTAGTTCATTCTTGAATCGACTTGAGCTTTCGGAGAATATTCTCATAAACCAACTTAATAATTAAACTTATAATATTTTGTACCTATTTGATATACGAACTGTGATTATTTTAGTCTCTTCTTATTTATTTTTTTTTTTTCTTATTTATTTAGTTATTTATTTATTTTTGTATTTATTTATTTATTTAATTATTTATTGTCTATTTATTTATTAATTAATTATATTATTTATTTATTTATTTATTTACTTCTTTTTTATTTGTTTAATAATTTATTTATTTATTTATTTATTATTTTTATTTATTATTTTTATTTATTTATTTATTTATTTATTTATTTATTTAATTATATATTTATTTATTTCTTTCTTTATTTATTTTTTGTTTTTTCTCCAAATTTAATAATTTGTTATTTATATACATATATATATATTTATATATATTTTTTTGTATTTATTTATTTATTGTTTCATTTATATGTTAATTTAAATGTTTCTACTATGTTCATAAAGACTTTTGTTTTCTTAATATTAATTTATTCAAAGTTATATATAATATTCGAAACTTGATTTTTATTTGTATAAATAAACATACAATTGATGGTCGGAAATTATTTATTACCTTTTTTAAGTTTTTTTTTTTTTTTTTTTTTTTTTTTTAACTTTTTGTTAATTGTATAAATAGATTAAATAGTTAGTTAACTTTTCTCATTGTTATATATTTTTATTAAATTTCTATTTCCATTTCTCTTCTAGTCATTAGTATAAAGTATAGTTACAAAATATATTTGTACCTTATAAAATTTTTTTTTTTAATGGAGGTTTTATCGTGTTTCCTCCGAATATAATATTTAACTTAAAACTGAAATTTATAGAATCCCTTATAAAATAATATTTAAGATGAAAGATATGTATATCGTATCAAATCTCTTTAATGTAAAATGTGCGGTAACAAACCATTGTAAAATTTATAACGAAATAAAAAATCTATCTATCTATCACCAAACTGTCTACCAGCATCAGAAACTTTTCGAGATAGCCAGGCCCAAACGTTTTCGATGATATTTGAGTCCGGTGAATAGGGTGGCCATGGTAAAAGTGCAACGTTTTCCGACTGAATCCAGCTTCTAGCTACCCTGGAAGTATGGATAGGGGCGTTGTCTTGTTGGAATATCCAAGGTAGAGGTTCGGGAATATTCTTTAGCTTTGGAAATACCCGTAACAGCAGGCATTTGTAACTATTTCCACAATAGGTAAAAGCTCCCCACACCATAACACCTCATGTATGAGTGTGATGTCTTGACAAAATAAGTTCTTCTTTTCTTTAATCGTGAAAATAAAAGTTGTAACCATTTGGTCCGTCAAGATTAAATTTTTCCATCTGAAAATACAACCTTTTTTCATGCGTTGCTACAGGCAACATGCTCCCTGGCGAAATTCTCCCGTAGTTCCTTGTGTAGCTGCCGTAGAACCGGTTTCTTTTTGATTTGCATACTCTTCATGTTACCATTGATTTTAATCATCCTTAAAACAGTCGAAATACTGATCTTATTTTAGGCACAGATAGTGTGGAATTCGAAGCTAGCCGCTGAATGAGTTGCTTTCTACGGATTGTTGTTGCTTGAGATGTGTGCCCTTTTCGTTTTTTTTATAGTTTTCAGTGTATGTTAGATAGTTGTTGAAAATGGTCTTACTTCTGCTCGGTCTCCTAGCTATTTCTCGGCCTGAGAATCCCAGTTCCTTTAATTCCTCTTTCTGCTATTGTCGACGTGTTTCCAGAGCCCATTTTAACTTGAAATTTAATATAAAATATAGTTTTCTATCCTTTCTTAAATATTTTTAACTTTCGTTTGAAAAAAAATTGGCTATGGTTACTTTTGCCTAGCAATTTTTGGAATGGCCTCAATCAAGTGACGCAACTTTTTATATCCATTTTTTGCAGTCCATTCACATAATTTGGGAAAAAATTATGGATTTTCCAAGTTAACTCTTTAACTTTATCATTTTTTATTGCAAAATATACATACCTACTCACACTTATCAAACATTTCCAAGAAAAATATTGCTTACAGGTATTTATGGAGAAATTGTGTCCTCAAACATGTGACAGGGAGTGTATGTTAAAGATCCTTGTTTGTATTAATGTTTTTTTTTCAAAGGTTCATTAATAGCTAATTATTTTAATTTTAAAGACTAAATTACGTATGTAGGTACAATGTACTCAGTCAAGTCATACGTCAGTGAAGTTCGCGGGGCAGCTTTTACATAGAGTAATGAGACCAATGCATTAATTTGCAGTTTTTTTTTTGTATTCTTTGTGTGCAATTTGTTTGCATTTCTATTCCCGATTTTCCAATTTTGGGTGTAATCGAGTGACCTGCTAATTTCACAGAGAGGTTTGAACGGCCCATGATGTATCTCGTAAGCGAAGTGTTCTAGGAACATTTGCATTTAACATTTAATTTAATTTTTGCATTTAATTTCATTTCATTGTGAACAATTCTCAAAAGTCATGTAATCTACTATAAAAACATAGCCTAGGACATCTGATTCAACCTCAGGTTATTATATCTTGAATTTTTGACAATCTACTTTTGACAAAAGTCTTTCATCGATTACAACGGACAATTTCAATAAGAGCCTGATTGTACCGTTCATTTTTTCGTTGGTTTCGTCTTTCTTCTTTTTGACAGGCACGAACGTTCATGGTTACATGGTTCGCGAAAATACGTACGTACATCCATTCGTTATTTTGACGTTCATGGAATTTGGGGTTGTTTTGTAAGAAAATAACCAGTAGTAATAAATAAAAATATTTTGTAATAACCGTATATTTGGTAAGTAAGTAATAATTTTTGTTCAAATCGTTTTTTTGCTAACATCGTGGTTGCAAAATCAGAAACGTCAAAGTTCAAACAGAAAAAGTCTTGAAATTTTCATTCCTGCTTTCGTTACTTCCTTCCCTCTACATTTCCACTCCCCTCACCCAATCTGTCAAAAAGACGAAAGACGAAACAACCGAAAAAACGAATCGTGTAATCGGGCACTAAGAGCATTAGTTGTTATATGTTATGGAATGCCCATCTCGAATCCCGTAATCCCAAATGCCAAAATCCCAGATGCCAAAACCTCGAATGTTAAAATATCACATCTCAAAATATCAAACCTATCGAATGCTAAAATCTTGAATCCGAAAATCCCGAATGGCATTTCTTCGGAAATTAATAATTGCACACACGGTTCTGACACTTAAAAGTATTTCTCGGTGTTTTTTTTTCCGTTGGCTCAATTAAACGTATTGGGGCGTATTCATAGTCATTTTAGACCTGGGTCTAAGTTAATCATAGCTTTAGTTGAATTTTAGGACGTTGATTCTTTTTGTTTAAGTTTATCATTTCAAAATATTTTACGCTCTTTGTTTAGTATACCAAATTAATTATCTTATAAAAATATAAAATCAACAATTTGTAATTAAAATTGGTCTATAAACATTGAGCCAAAATTGTCTTAAACTGTAGTTTAGTTAAACCTGGGTCTATCTGCGACTATGAATAAGCCCCATTATGTTATTGAGTATGACATTAAAAATGTGTAATTTATAAATCTAATTTTTAATAATCGAAGGGCACAGGATCAAACTCACGCGATTTTCCAACCCTCCTATAACTTAGCTACCAATAAAGTCAGAAACTTAAAACTCGCAGCATTTGCTAAGCTCGCCAGGTTCAGACTACTCACCAAATTGCAATTCTTTAGCATTTGTAGTTTCCGAGATATAAGACTGCATAAATCGCAAAAACTGTAACTTAGACTCACTGGGCCTTACCAATAATTAATGACTAAACAAGTGTTTAGATAAACGCCACGTTAAACTTTAGAGACGAGTTAATTTGTTTGTTAACCAATAACCAAATTAAACACGTCTTTAAATAGTGAGTGCTCTATTACATTATCTACTACACTTGTTGCCAAACAGACAGCTTCTGTGAATGGAAAAGGCCGCGATCAAGAATCGACGCGATAGCCTATTTAAGATAGGTTCCTATCCATATAGGTTACTGATCAACCAAAAGCAGATAGGTTAATTGAAAGTATTTTTGGCAAAATTCTTCGTTACAGTACAGTAATTTGCATTTTATTATTATATTCTTTTAATTGTTTTCTGAAAAAATCAAAAATACAACTCGATGACGTCAAACAAATCTCGACTTTGAATTTTGTAGTCGGCTTTTTTAACAATTCATTTATACAAATTTTCATCAATGTACCATTCTTTTCAAGGTATTTTTTTAATAGATTACCAGTTGTACTGAAAAACAGTCATCTCTGGATAAAATGGACCATACCTTTTTTTAAGATTATTGTATCGCATTTATTTTGATGTCATTAGATTCAGAATTGAAAAATACCCTAAAATCATGTAGCATATGTCCAAATTGTATCAATATAATTTTTGAATTTCGATAAGTCATACCTCCCCCTATCCCCCTCTAAAAAACACCCGTGGGACACAGATATTTTTATGGACTCTTTTGATTCTTTATTCTTATGGTTAATCCGACATTCTCACCGAGTTTAAAAAATGTAAAAAAATTTTTCCACATGTTTGTCGTATTTTAAATGGTTGCTGAAATGATAATTTAGCCGAATTTGTCTTATTTTTATGAAAAAGCTGGTTCATTTACTTTTAAATATCTTAAAAAGTAAAAGTTCTTAAACCGTACGGTTTTCAGTTTTTGAATAAAAATTGATAAGGACATTGAATTTTGGAAACAAAAATAGTACTTAAGTACGTGAAATTTTGCGAAAAAAATATTTCTTACCATTTTTGAATTATTTTTTTTTTCAAAATTTTGAGTTCAAACATTAGTTCAAAAACAATTCATTAAAATAACTTTATTTAAAAAGGAAATGAAAGAAGGGCTTCTGGCCTTTCATAAAAATATAACAGGGCATTGTACATGTTACCGTTGTTTTTTAATAATTTGTTTTCTGTTCCAAGTCAATTTTTTAGAAAATTGCCCCTCCCACCTTACAGCCGCCACCAGGGACTGCAAGACTTGCATTTCTTTTATTATCCTTAACACATCTTTCGACTCATATAATTTTTTGTTGGTTCACTTTCGCACCCCAAAATTTGCTGTGGGCTCTTAGGCTATTCTGAAAAGCAAAGTAGAAAAATAATAACCCTTATCCTCTATGTTTGTCGCTTACAATTGAATTAAATTGCTTGTTCGTGAATTTTGTCGCAGAGTTATAAAACTAATAAGGTAATCAAAATAAACAAATATATTTATTCCTTCGGCGCTTCCCAGCCTCGTCCACCTAAAAACTAAAAAGTTTTTTTCAGGGCTACTTGTAGTGTAATAAGAATAACCATTCATTAATTAATTCATTCAAACGTAAACAAAAATAATCATGTAAACAAATCCACACAATAAAATAAATTCTGCAATACAACCAATTGCATTGATACATAACACCTATTTTCGTTGTCCCCTTTGACCAACGAAGCTGAGAGCATTGACGTCGCTTTGATGACGATGCATTATGAATGACAAAGAATGTATTTTACTACACTACTCCAGAAAGCAAATTATAATGAGTAATAGAATTGTCCCCAATAATTTGTAAGAATATATCGATAATTTTTAAGTATAAATAGTTGTGAATTTTGACTAATAAAATCATTCTTGCTCACACTTTACACGTTGACTTGAGTCATTTATATGGGCACCTTTTGCCACTTCTATTAAATATATATATAACTTCTAATATATTTATATAATACTATCAGCGAGCTGTGCTTTATATAGCATTATAGCGTGCTACGCTACATATAACCTAGGAAAAAAAGATAAAACTTTACAACTGCCTCTTGCGAGGAATTGACAAATCCTCCAAGAGTATCACTTGTCACGAATAAGTGCTTCTCGTCTTGCCGCTCGGATTCGGCATAAAATTGTAGGTCCCTTTCATTCCTGTCGAAAGGCGCACAAAGGAATGGTTGCGAGTTGTTAGTCACTAGGCCCTGGTTCTTCAGGAGCCGTTGTGCCACCCGATTTATTTATTTATTTTTTTATTTATTCCTTCTTATTTGTTTATTTGTAAATTTTAATTTGAGAGTAAATGGCGGAAAACTAACACTAAAAATCGTACGCAACTAGTTAGAGCTATCCAGATAGGTTTTTGTTGTTGTAATCACATGTAAAAAAAAAGCTGATTACAAAACAGCTTTTGCTGTTTTTAGTAGGGCTGGCCACGAGACAAGACTCTGCGAGACTTTTGTAAGTCTCGTCTCGGACTCGTTAAAATTGAAAATTTTCAGTGTCGTCTCGGTCTCGTGTCGGTCTCGTATAATTAAGTCTCGTCTCGGTTTCGTCTCCGAAAATTACGATTTCCGGACAACCTGTTGAACTGTTGATTATTGGAACGAAATATTTTCGATTATATGTAGTTTGAATACTAGTCTAGGAAAGATAGGAAATTTAATATGGGCAACCGGGGACAAATTAATTCACGAAATTATATTGCTGGTATCGACGCAGAATTTTATTCTCAACAACATAGTCCTCCAAAATCCCCGAATTGTTTTTTTGTATAGACGCATTTTACGAGGTGGAGAGGGGAGGGAGGCGGGAGTTTGTCAAGCTAAAAAATGTGTTGTTATACAATCTAATCATATGACACATGTTTTTAGGGTGCTTTTCAACGCTGATTCTAAGGAGATCAAAACTGAAAAGAAACAAACCGAAAACCATTTTAAAATAATCGGATTTTAATAAAATTTGGTATAAATGTTTCATTTGGCATGTTTACTAAGAATCAAAAGAGTCCCCAAAAATATCTGTGGTGAAAGGGTGTTTTTTGAGGGCGTGATGTTAGTGCGTCATTATTACCATAACATCTATGAATAAGTTTTGACACTGATGAAATTTGCTAAAAATATTAAATATTTCATGGTTTCCAAGTATCAAAAGAGCCCATTAAAATAACTTGATCCAAAGAGTTTTTTTAGAGAGTTTATGTTTGACCTGCCCTATACGGAGCAAAATGTTAGGTCATATCGAGATAGTACATTTGACATATGATATATGATTTAAAGGTATTTTTTAACGCCAAATCTAATAAAAGAAAAACCAATATGATACAAGAACCATAAAAAAAGTTAGCTACATTTTGAAGCAGAAATAACTGTTTTTTCCGTTAAGCAGGTCAAATATTACACCCCCAAAAAACACACTCATATTTGTACGGACTCTTTTTATCCTTGGGTGCCAATATAAATTCAATATAATTTTTAATAATTTTAGCAAAGTTCATAAGTGTTCGAATTTGATAAGGTAATAATCACTCACTTGCATCTCTCCATCAAAAAAACACCCTTTAAACACAGATATTTTTGAAGACTCTTTTGATTCTTGGTAAGCATGCCAAATGAAACATTTTCCAATTATTTTAAAATGGTTTTGGGTAATATATTACTTGTTGTACTTTAAAAAAAGTGATCATTCCATAAAAATGACATTAACTTTCCACAGGATACATGTATCTTTTCCGTTTTGGTCTCTTCAGCATTGACGCATTGAAAAGCACTGTAAAAACATGTCTCATATGATTAGGTTCTATTACAACAAATTTTTCAGCTTGACAAACTCCAGCCTCCCTCCCCTCTCCGCCTCTTAAAATGCGCCTATACAAAAAGCAAAGCGGGGATTTTGGCGGACTTTGGATATGTTGTTGAAGATAAAAGTCTGTGTCGATACCAGCAATACAATTTCATGAATTAATTTGTCCCTGGGCTGATCCTATCTTTCTTATGTCGTTTTTGATTGGATTACTACAGTACTACTGCTTTCTGATTCCAATCGAATTATTTTCTATTGTTCCGAGACTTATTTGTGAAACATTTATGTGTGTGCGTAAATTGTCTGATATTTATTTATATTATTCACGTTCAGTCGAGTAAAATTAATTTGGCAAATAGTCCGGTGAATGTATGTATATGTGTTTTCCGGGTCTACTCCTTTATTAATTTCGGAACAGAAAAATACTCCGAAAGCATTACTCGGAAAAGCCAATCGAATTATTTTGGAGTAAGCGGAGTCAAAAAGGAGTAACTCCGAACCTCCAACCGTAAACGACATTAGACTATACGTGCGGAAGAAAATAAATATTTAACTGAAATTGGATTTTTTAATTTATTAATTTTAAATTTCGGTCCAAATATACAGTCTCGGTCTCGTCTCGGTTGCTTAAAAGCCAGTCTCGTCTCGGTCTCGTCATGCGAGGCCGAGATCGTGACCAAGACTTTTCTCGTCGCGTGTCTAGCCCTAGATTTTAGTTGGACAAGGCTGGAAAGTGAACCCAGACCTCCAGCGTGACTTTTTTTGCTCAACTATTTTTTACGGTAGCAGGAATTTTCACAATCGAAAACTTTTATTCGATAGATTTATCACTCAAAGTAATAAATGTAACAATTTTAATGTGAGGAAACTTATTTATATTTTAAAATAATTTTTAAAGTTTTAATTTTTCATATAAAATGTATGCAATTGACGATGAAGAAGAACAGCGTTTGTTTGTTTTGACAGTTCTTTACCGTAAGGTACACACACATAGATGGTAAGTGTTGGGATTTGTCTGCAATATTTTGAGTTCTGAGAAAAATTGTTTATTTTTTTTTTTTGAAAATTAAATCCTTGAACCCGCGAAGCGTACCACCCAATTTACTGTTTAGTACAAACAACTTTGATAACAGATCGACTGACAACATGGGCGCCTGTCAGACGACTGAGCATACCCTAAGTGGAGCGACGGAGTCGCGTGAGCGGGACAGAGGACCCGAAAAGCGAGTTAAAATCCTTGAACCCGCGAAGCGACCACCCAAGGTACTTTTAATCGAAAAAAACATCCTAATTCGCAAAAAACTTTCCAACAAAAAATCCCAAAATAAAATCCACACGCCACACAACACTAAACATAGCCAAGTTGTTGAGTAGTTGAAATGTCAAAATAATTGTATATTTTTTTTATTTAGTGGCCGCAGATTTTATGCATATTGAATGCAATTTTCTAACTTTAAATGTTTATTACAAATTTAAACAAAAGTTTGTACTTGATGTTTGTAATTGAATTATTTAATCTACCCAAAAAAAGTATTTTCGTGTGAAAATGTGTGGTATCTTAAAGGAAACTTGAGTAGTGTGAAAAAAAGTGCCAAAATCGAAAAATTAAAACATTTTTCAATCATATTTAGGGGTGTTTCCTCACTATAATATTTTAAAGCTTTTCTATAGAGACCTGTTGTAGCTCACTGTAAAAAAAAAAAAAATTCTAGCCTTGCTACCGTAATGGAAAGTCGCCCCTTTCTTTATGTGGTTACTAAATAATTTAATTTTTAATTTTAATTTTATTAATTCGTTTAATGCTAACGTGAAAGGCGTATATGTTATATCTATAGGTATTTACAAAGTTTTAAATTTATAGGTTGTTATGATATGTTAAAAAACGTTTCTTTAAATTTAGTTGTCTTAAAATTGTCATTTGTTGATTGAAATAAAAAGTTAAATTTATTAAAAACTGAAATTATTTGGTTTAGAGGACTATTAACACCATAATTTGATCTACTGATAATGGCATCTGATTTCTTAAGCTAGCTTGACTATAGCTGAATTCAGTAGCGGATCTAGGATTTGGCTGTGGGGGGGGGGCTTGGGGGATCCAGTTTGAGACATTCACCCATATTCTGCAAGTCGTACTTTATAATTTTTTTTTGAAAGTGCATTTCGATGGTCTAAGTGCGGGGGTATCATGCTCGAATACGAGTCATAAATACGAGTTTGGGGCTATTCAGAGAAGATTCCTCCATTTTGTTTAGGGGATTTTCCTGGGTTGAAAATTATAACTTACCCCCTTATCAAGATCGGTTGTGACTTATTAGTTTACAATCTCTCGAAAAACGTCGTGAGGTGGCTGATATTATTTTTACTCATCAAATTCTATCTGGTGTTACTGATTCTCCCTCCCTTCTTCATGCTATGAGATTAAATGTCAACTCGAACGCTCTGAGATCAATACCTCTTTTTCATCAATTCCCTCACAGAACTGATCATGACAGAAACGAAACAGTTACAAGAATGTTGAGGGAAGTAAATGCTAATTCAAATGTTTTTGACTATAATCATAGCAAGATCACACAAAGAAACCTTCTATACAGGGTGTCCCTTAATTCGTCAAGAGTATTTTAGGGTATGATTCTGGGGTATATTCTAAGAAAAAAATTGTTCTACAGTAAGGGCCTATCTCCAATTTTGATATCATTTATAGGGAATTTAAGAAAAGTCTTACTTTAGGGTACCGTGAGCCATGTCCGGTAATTGCGCCGTAAGTACTTATGATAGAAACTTCGTTTAGGCCTTTTTAGAAGAAATACCAGCCTTTGTATTTGCGTTTAAATAAATTTGATACCTTGTCTCAGTCTTAAGATATCTAATTTTTTGACTTTGGGGTCAATTTTCTCCAAAAAATGTGTAATAAACACGATGTTTTAATTATTTTTTTTGAATGTATGTAACAATACTAAAAATAAAAATTTTTATCAAGTCTGGCGAAAAACCCATAGATTGTATGATAATTTGGAAAACCAGCGGCAGGTAAAATTTAATAAAAAGGTATTTTTTTGCTTAACGCTCGAATGGCTATGAATATAAAATGATATGTGTGCTTATCGATAATTTTTATTTTATGTGTGAACTAAAACAGTTATAACAGGTGTAAAAATGAGTCCTCTATAGCCAGTTTTTGTATTTCACTTATATTGATATTAATGATCCTAGCTACTGCATCACTTCGGAGAACACTTTGAGCATGCGCTCTTCTAATTCACTTTGAGTTGCTATTTTGGTTTAATAAAAGATTTATTTCATTCTTCCCCATTCACAAACATCCAATATTGTAGGATCAGGAGATCTTGCAGGCCATTGAACTGCTCCAACTTTTTCCTATCCAACGAGTACCGCTCACTCTTCATCTTTTCAATTTTAAACCTCTCAAGCAAAGTGGGCGGAAGCACCATCAAGTTATGAATAAGATGAAGCTAGATGAACCTATGGAATGTCCTTCAATAGTTCTGATAAATCATTTTGCGACAACTGCAGATAGTTTGTAGAATTCAACTTAAGTGGCTACTAAAATTACCATTTTTTCAAACCAAGGAGTGTCAAAGTGCATCCGTTATAACTGTTTACGCAAAAAAACATACTAAAAAAATTATCTAAAATCACACAAATAATTTTTATGTATAGCTTTTCGAGCTTAAAGCTAAACAACATTTTTTTTTAAATTTTACCTGCCGCTGTTTTTTCAAATTATCATAAAATCTATGGGTTTTTCGGCAAACTTGTTGCTGAATTTTATTTTTAGTATTGTTACATACATTCAAAAAAAATTATTAAACCATCATGTTGATGACACATTTTTTGGAGAAAATTGACCCCAAAGTCAAAAAATTAGCATTAGAAAGGGGCGTGGGATTTATTAATTAATTAATTAATTTCAGAATATGGATGATTAATTAATTTAATTTGTTTGTCCTCAAATTAATTTTATAATTTATAACAAAAAATTAAGTTTTAGTTTAGGTTTAAGGTTTTTTTTGTGAAAAAAATGTAAAGTTATATAGTCGAAAACGTATTTTGACATTTCCGTACTTTTCCATTTACAACAGCCTTGTTATATGGGCATTTATATCGGACTATTAGCCCCAGCCTCGTTATTTTGTCTGACTCTCATTTAACATCACTGCTTCGCTATATTTTTGTTGACGAACATAAAACTCTTCATGTTGTAATGTACCTATTCATTTCTATATTTCAAAAAATTAGTAGAGGTAGAGGTGTTCGTTGGGACCATGGAAGCAAGCGTAGACAAAAGCGCATAAACCTTCTTTGAATCGCTTCCAATCTATTTATGTGTAATTATTTCTGATAAACAAAATTATCTTGAGTTTTCGGGGGGGGGGGGGTATACGCCGTTAACACTCCTTTATATTAAAGTTCCAACTTGTACAATAGTAATAGTGTACCAAAGCTCATTCCTTAAGGATGAAGTTCAAGGTTTGACCTTAACTGCCTGAACACAATGAAGACGAAGCCGTATTTGCAATCGGTGCTGCCGTGTTTGTCAAAATATTGAATACACACAAATTCAATGTTACGAACACAATGCGAAATGCGACGCAACTTGTGTCGCACAAGTTGGTCAACTTTTAACTTTTGTTGCACGCGTTCAATAGGAAAAAAAAAAGAAAAAAATAATTTTTTGATTTCAGTGTTTTTGTGTTGTGTTTGGTATAGGAATAGTTTTTTTTTTTACAAAAACAAAAAATGGTGAATGAATTTAAAACAATTGAAGCGCTTAGAAGATGAAGGACGTAAGCGTCGTTTTTAAACATTTGAGTTATAAGCATTTAAAGTTTATTGCCTACAGTTTTTTTTATGAAAATAATAAAAATACTGTATGGATAATTTAAAGTCAATTTTATTTGAATGTTAATGAATTTTTTTTATTTAACGCAAATAGTTGTTGAGATATTTATACTTTTGTGCATTTAACACCTTTATCTAGGAACTTTTTTGTATTTAATTTAATTTCGTTTTTATAAAGGTGTTAAGTGACTTTTTGATATTTGTAATTTACTTATTTTGTGTTTGTTTTTTTTCCTTTCCCTTCTCCAGGATCTGCTGAAATTGCATTTAAATAAAAACCATAAAAACCATCTGTTCTTTAAAATGTTTAATTTTTTCTGCAGAAAGTTGTTTCAATTTGTTCAATCTTGGCATAAAATCTTGATTATAATCAGGACGTTTGTTAATTTTGGCTATAATAACCTTACTGCAAGGAACATATTCATCATAGCATTCTTTGTTAAGAACCATACTCCCTGCGAATCCATTTTATTGAGTTCCTTAATTGAATCTTGCAATATAGTAAACATAAAATTAGTCTGCTGGGGTATTCGTGAAGGAATTTTCGTCTGCTTTTTTGCAGAGTCACTCCCGTTTAGGTTTTGAAGCAAAAACGTTAAAAAAAAGACCTAGATTTCCGCCCGTTATTATTCTTACGCTGTTCCTGATGAGCGTTCTTGGTTGTAGTTCCCAAGTAGTAGTTTGGCGTGCCTCAGTTTTCGAGTTCATTCCAAATTTTGGAACATTTTGCCTCCTCTTCTAATTTTATCTTGTTTTTGATCACATTTTCACCTAATCCGCAATAGGGCTCAGGGCCTGTTAGGGGGGTTGTTGCTCCTATTTTGGCAAGGGAGTCTGCCTCCTCTTTACCATCGATACCCGCGTGACCCGGTACCCAATAGAGTAAGATATTGTTATTTTTGCCCAGCTCATTTAACCTCCGCAAGCATTCCCATACCAGCTTTGAGCTAATGGCATAGGAGCTTAACGCTTTAAGCACGGCTTGGCTTTCTGAAATGATAGCAATGTTACGATTTCGGCAGTTTCTTTCAAGGTAACGTTCTGCACATTTACCTATGGCGTTTACTTCCGCCTGGAAATGCATCGGTACAGAGAGTTTGGTTCTTGGCCCAAATATCCCGCCCCAGTCAGACGTTCTCGATCCATCAGTATCATTTGACTATAAGTTTTCTTCTGGGGTGTTCTTCACGGAATTTCGGTCTGCGTTTTTAAACCTAAGCCTGTGAGTATCCTGAAGCAAATAGCATTAGAGTAAATGTTAAGCAAATGACTTGACTTTTGTCATTTTTGTCACACCTATAAGGTCAATTTAACACCCATTCGTCAAAGGTATTGGCTATGTTTTGGCATGGGTTACAACATTACGCAAGTGATTTGACTTTTAATGTCGTTGGCTCTTAGACTAATAAATGTGTGAAAAATAACGCTTTCAAATTGTGCGTAAGACTATACAAAATTTAGCCATCATGTTAAGCCACCTGCGTCGGAATATTCAAATTTGAATTTGCGCTGATTTTTGCGGTGTTCATTTATAATGTCTTATCTAAAGTGCCCACTTAACACCTTTATGCACGAAATGAAAAGTTCAGATAAAATTATTTTTGTATAAAGGACTTAATATAGAGGACTTAAGCGGATTTAACACATTCATCCACAAAGTTTATTATTAAAGCGATTGCATATAACACCTTCATCTTTGGCTAAATATGAATCTAGAGGCGATATAAGAGTACAGACGAGTCAGAAATTTAAGTTTTCATATAACAGTTTCATCTGTAGGTAAAAAGCCAAATTTCAAAAAATTTAACTTAACACCTTCATCTTCTAAGCGCTTCAATTAGTATTTAACAGTAAATTCCTAAGAGGGATTTATTTTGGAATGTATCAAGAGAAATTATCAAACTTAACAGCTGCATTGTGCGCACACAGAAATTGGAGCGTACGATATTTTTTGATAACTGTTATCTTTTTTCATGAAAGCTCTTGAATTTATCTCTTTCTAAAGATACAGACCCCCCCGCCCCATATACCGAAATCATTACGACCAAGGTTTCAACTGTTTATTAAATCAGCATTCCTTTTATTTGATCTGTTGCTGTAATCGTTGCTGTTAAAACCGTTTCGTAAACTAAAACTTTCCTTTTCAAAAATACCGCTCATTAAAATAGGAACATAAATATCTTACAATATGTTATTTTAAGATATTGTCAATTAAAAATATTTTCAATTAAAACTAAATTAAAAATAAACTTATTTAATTGTGCATACGGGTTAACATATTTACATAAGGCGGTGTAATCTAAACTCATAACAAGCTTTTTTGTGTTCTGAATGTCACTGACACTGGTATGTTGAAAGCCTGTACTTCCGATTTAAAAAAACATACATACTCCGGATGCTTCAAGTGAACAACATATTTTTTTGTATTTTTTTATTCTATTCAATGCATGGTTGGAATTACAGAACTCATATACGTACACACAAATCTACATGCCTACTTATATAAATAATTCCCAGCAACCAACAAATATTTACATATTTATATTTAATTACGTATGTACATTTATGTATGTTTCTATGACTGAAGATTTTCATAATTCATATACCTACTTATTTAGGTTTTCATAAAACGTGCAGAATTTTTTGTTTAATATTAGATATAACGTCATGAATGAAGTTTGAAGCGGAAATTTATATATTCGTGCTGACATTTTTCTCATATCCGTGGTATCATCTGAATTTGAAGTTGTAAAAAACGTCTGGTACCTACATATATGTATTAATATTGAATTAGGAGATTTCTTGGGGACAGATGCTTTCTATTTATAGGTACTGTAATCTATTCGCTTTGATTCAAAAAATAACTATGTTTTAGGTAGGTACCTACCTACTGTTTTTTTTTACTTGCGATATACGTAGTATTGGGCAAGTTTAGGACTCGAACAAAAAAAAATTCGAGATGATAATTTTCCCTAACATTACGATGATAGAGAACGCGAAAAAAGTGGGTCTCGAAATTCTGTCTGTCTGTCCGTCTATCTGTACCTCAACCTGCAGCTTAAACGGCTGAAGCGATTTTCTTCAAACTTTGGATTTAAGGTTCTTTTTTTTAGCTCAAAAACATACATACAAAACTTGATTTATTTCAAAAACGGCTCTAACAATTTTCAAAACAAAATTACGAGGTACTTAAATTACTAAAATAAATATTATGGTAGAAAAAAAAAAATTTTTTAACGATTATTAACGTACCTGTCATACAACCGATTTTTTGGTTTTCAAATTTCTCGTTAACTACTACACCGATTTCAACAAAAATTTTTACAATTTTGCATATAAAAATTTTCGAAAAAATTATTTTTGGATTTTTAAAAAAATATTGAACTTTTTTTTTGAAAATTCATTATCTTGAAAACGGGCTGATGAATTTTTTTTTTGATTCTGTGAAAATTGTATTTTATTAAATACTAAAAGTTGGCATACCAAATTTTATTTTAAAAAATGTTCAAGAATTTTTACATATAAAAAATTAATTAAAAAAAAAACCGCTCTAACGATTTTTTAATTTTTTTTTCATAAATTCATATTTATTAAACAAATCAGATGGAATACTTTTTTTTTTGAGCTCTATTTGTTTTAGCTATTAAAATAACTAATTTATAATAATTCATAGTAATCATTTATATTTTAAATTGTTTTTAAAACTTTTTTTTTACTGATATCATAATGTTATGGAACCAATAAATATGTACATTGTCTATTTCAAGCTACGTTAAAGTTGTTAGCTACGAGAGCAAGTTTTGTGCGATCCAGTCGTGTCCATTTTTTCTTCTTGGACTACCAAAATTGTTCGAATATTTAATGGCAAAATGATTTTTTTTTTTAAAAGACTCGGGAAAATTAGATATCTTTCAGTCATGGTTTTCAGATTTTCAAATTGTTTTTATTTTTTTTTCTTATTAATGAAATTTACGTTTTTTTACATATCCCGTTATTTTGCTATTCTACTGTAATGTTGGTTGGGAGACTTTTTTAACTTTTCCCCTTCTTGTCTTGAGAAAGGTCTTCGAGACAAATCGCTTGGCATTCAATGGATGCCTCAGCTCGAACCTCTGGCTAATGCACTCGAGGTTTTGCTCTAAGACTTTAACCAAGTAGGTAAAATTATTTTAAATATTCTTTTTAGCTCGCAAGCTTCGCAAAAGTATAAATAAAGAAAAAAAGACCTTTACTGGTTGAAGTTCAGTGAGGAAGAGACTTTTATTTTCAAAAACTATTGCTATATATACAGAAATTATATGTTATCGAAATTAAGTCCATACTTCGATTCTTGGCCTCACTTGCAGTCGATAACCACAAGTCAGCATAATTCTAATAACGCGGGCTAGGGGCGAACGACCAGCTCTCCTAAGTGGCATAGCTCGTTCGGCATAGTGCTGAGTTGACATATTTTGGTGGCCTAAGTAGATGACCCAATAACATTAAATGCACTTTGTTTACTTATACGCCGGCCGGCCGTTCGTGCCATCAGGGCAATATGATACTTATGGTTTTTTTGTTGTTCATGACCACGAGTCGGATATATGTGTATCTTTTTATTACCCTGAAGTCGAATGCAAAACAATGCTTTGATTGTAATGAATCTATAGTGCTTAAGGCAAGGCATTTGCTGGGAAGTAAGTGTCAAGTATCGAAGTATGGTTTGGTAGGAAACAATTAATTAAGTGGTCACTAATGTGCTCCCTTCACACCACCCTTCCTGGGGAAAAGGACAAATCATGACAAGTCTTGATTTCTTCTTTTACGTGCCACTTGTTCAATTAGGATTTTTTTTTTCATTCTTTTTTGTGTTTTTGTTTTATTTTTTTTTTATTATTAAATTTCAATGCATATGTAAATATATTATAATTATTATATTTTTTTTTTTTGATATCTAGTACAGGAATTATCTGTGTGCGTATACTTTTTTTTTTTTTTTTTCATTCATTCGTATAGTTAATTTTAAGTTACTTATTTAATACATTTTACTTCCTCTGTTTTATTCTAATTATTTTTAATGTGTTCTATATTCAATATTTGATTAAAAATAAACTTAATTTCTATGCGCGCTTTATTAAAATTATGAAAATGAAATAGTAATTTAGTACCTATATATTTATTTACATGCTTCGGAGGCACTCTCCCCTTTTTTTTTTTTTTTTTTTTTAAGATTTCTTTTATTCATTTATGCATTAATATAAAAAATCTTTACTTTATTTAAACAATCTTACAATATGTACATAAAATGGTTTTAACCTATTTTTATGTACATTCATTTTTTATCACCATACTTAATTTCACAATTTACACCTTTTTGTGATAATACTTCATATGGCCCTATTTATATTGGGTCTAACTTCTTCCTACTTTCATTCCTTAGCAAAACTAGACTACCTACATGAAAATCCGAAACTTTTGCCTTTACGTCTGTATCGTACCTTGTTTTTCTTATAATTTTCTTGTCTATTAGAGTATCCCTAGCGTCCTTATGAGCAATTTGTAGTTTGTGTTTTAAATCTATCACGTAATCTTCATAGTTGTACACTGGATCCACTTTATTGGTTATGTTGGAAGGTAGATTACATTGCTTTCCAAATACTTATTCGAAAGGTGTGTACCCTGTTTCTGAATGTACTGAAGTGTTGAAGCAGAAAACATAATAGGGCAACCAGCTGCTCCAATCTGTATGTTTTTCTGATACATAACTCCGAAGATAAGCTCCTAAAACTTTATGGGAATTCTCTAGTGCTCCAATACTTTCATGATGGTAAGCGGTAGACTGTAGTTGCTCTATTTTTAATAAACTACACATATCTTTAAAAACCTTGTTTATAAATTCTGTACCCTGATCAGATGCTATAGTTCCAGGGACTCCATATCTTAGAATGAAATTTTCTACGAGTCCTTTAGCTACAGTATTAGCTTCCTTGTATTAGTATTAGCTTCCTTGTGGTATCGCTTCTATGAACTTTGTTAGTTCATCTTGAAGAGTAAGAATATATTTTGACCCATTTTCTGACTCGTCTAAGGGCCCTACTAAATCTAAGAATATTTTATCGAAACCTGATTCGGCTGTTGATGTTATGGTCATTGGTTGTTTTTTGGGTTTGATATGTTTGTTACGTTGACATAATGGGCAGTGCTTAACGTATGTCGTCACATCGTTTTGCATGCCTGTCAAAAAATATTTTTTTCGAATGTTGCGTAACATGCGATTTATACCAGCATGTCCACTCGTTGGTAACATATGATAATCATTTAGTATTAATCTTATTTTGCAAGGGTCTGTTATTCTAATTGTTTCATTTATAATGTGCACTTTTATTTTACTCTCTTTAAATATTTCTTCTATATGTTTCTTTAATATATTTATTTTTTCTTTATGACGGCCGTCTGATAATTTTCTTAATTCTTCTTTAGTTACATAAATATTTTTAATTGATAAAGGTCCGCAAATTAAACGCACGTCCCTCAACAACATTTTGTCAAATGATGCCAATCGGTCAATAGTGCCATTCTTGGATTTCTCTTCATTATTTATTTTCGGTTCACAATTTTTCTGCACGTCCCTCCACAACATTTTGTCAAATGATGCCGATCGGGCATTAGTGCTTATCTTGGACCGTTTTAAAAGTAAACAACTACTTTCTGGAATATATCCTAAAATACGATTTGGACCTAATACTCTAGTACCCTTTACTTTTGCAAAATCTTCATCTTCTTCTTTAAAACTGTTTATTATTTTTAACACAACTACTTTTAACCCTTTTTCTGGAGGTTTCAAAAGTTCGCTAATAACTTTGTCTTTGTCTAAATTTTCATTTATTGGATTGCCTGTTTTATACTTGAATTTTTAGACTGTGCTCTTGTTGTGACACTAACGTATAGTTTAAGCAAGTCTTCGGAATTAATTTGTATTCTACTAAGAGCATCTGCAGTGCAGTTGTTTTTCCCTGGTGACATAAAAATTATATTCTTCTAATAATAACCTACATTTGGCTAATCGACTTAACGGTTCTTTAAGCGTAAATAGGTATACTAGAGGCCTATGATCAGTTAATATTTTAAAACGTCTTCCGAACAGATATGGCCTGAAGTGCTTTACTGCCCAAACTAACGCTTAAAAAGC